>JAFIRS010001334.1:0-383739 GCA_018342105.1 Gonioctena quinquepunctata | reverse complement strand
ATCAACACATTCATCAATACTCGCAGTTCACTCCTACCTCTCACAGGATGAACGCCCTCCTCGCTTGGAGAGTGCAAGGATTCATGAAGGTCATGACTACACAGAAAATGTATGCCTACACCACAACTTTAGTCAAGATCAAACAAAAATCGAGATCAAATCTTGAGGTTGCCGAAACAATCCCAACATTAAAACTCGAGGTCAAATCTCAAAGTCGATACTTAATGTTATGACTCTCAAGGTCAAACTCAAGGTCACAACTGTAGTCGAATCTCAAAGTCGACCAAACCCAATGTCAAAACTCAATGACAAATCTCAAAGTCAAATCTCAAGGTCAAACACACACCACATTGCACACCTGCAACCATTCAAGGTCACACGTGACGTCATAGTGGTGGGGGGAGACCCAGAACCGGCTTAAATCTCCTACTCAAATGAACTTTTGGTATTATAATAATCTATGTGTGGATTTCTAGAACTCTCAATCAGTTTAACATGTTCACCAACGCTTGTTTTTATTTTTCTACCACTCTGACCGACATATTGGGCAACACAATCAGTCTGTGAACATGAAATTCTGTAGATTGCTGATTTGTGGGAGAGAGGTACTTTATCTTTAGTATTAACTAACATTTTGTTAATCGAATCCGTAGTGTAAAAGGAGAAATTGATATCATTACCGAAACGTCTGAAAATGTCCAAGATATCAAGAGAAACTTTGCCTACATAAGGAATAGAACAATATTTATTGGTTTTTTCAATCGGAACTAAACTGCGATTGAGGGATTTGATTAGATGTTTATCGCGAATTCTGTTGATTAAGTAAGGGGGGAAACCATTGTTGTGACCTATTTGTTTAATAATATTCCATTCAACATTGAAACTTTCAGGGGACAAAGGGATATTAAATAGTCTATGGCAAAGAGAATTGAACGCTGCGAATTTATGGGAATTGGGGTGGCAAGAAGAAAAGGGAATTACTGTATCTGTATGAGTCGGTTTCCTATAAATCGAAAAATCAAATTTAGAATCGTTGATGTTTAACAATAAATCTAAGAAAGGGAGATAATTGTTTTTTGCTATTTCCATTGTAAATTAGTAAACTAAACTTTTGCGAAATGAACTATCTTTCAGAAACAAAGAAAAATTGTTCAATCTCGAAGAATTTCATGAGGTTAATGTAAAATTAACATACCGATAGGGGTTTTTCACTCAGTTGCCACCAATCAAACTGCGTCCCATAGTTGGCAATGGATGTATTCTATTCGGCCCCCATCGCAACTGTTGATAAGGAAAATCATTTTTCACTCACGGTACTCAATAAAGAGGTTTCGAAATCATGACTGGCATAGACAAATGCACACATACCTGTTGAGGTTGATGTACGATGTCCCTGGAGTCCGACAAACAGGTCGGCGTGGTGTGTTGTCTTCCACATCAACAAATATGCCCACAGGCCCAACCAATGTATCCTGAATTTGGCGAATTTGCTCCGAAAAGTATTCTCAATCAAGTATGACGCGAAGACCACACATTTTTCAAAACCAAATGACTATCACTCATTCACCTTCAGGCTCTTCGGCATTTCCCGAACAAGTGACAGAAAATGAAGTGTGACATCGAACAAATGTCATAGTTGACCAATCAACTTTGACCACCACAAATATCCCAGATAACACGGGATATCCTATGGATATCCATTTCATGTCCAATTCTGGTCGGGATATCCCTGGATTTGAAATGGACATCCATAAGATATCCGTCGACGGATTTGAAATTGATATCCTTCAGAAAATATCATATGGATGGCCATAAGATATCCGGAGAAAATATGGATAAGTTTATATTGCAAGATTGATTTTTATTGTGTCCATTTCTGAGCTTCTTTCATGCTCGTACATATAGATTAATTTTTTTTGGAAAAATCTCATGTTTCGTTTTTCTACTTGATTTGAAATGGATATCCTTCAGAAGATATCCTAGGGATGGCCATGAGATATCCAAAGCAATCATAAATGAATGTAAATATTCTCGTACCTTTTCAAAAATATGTTGTCGCGGGGACCCTCTGCGACCACAGAACAGATATACATGTGTCTGCGACAGCCTGGCCATACTATACGCATAATTACTGGCGACGTCTGTCATTTTGTTGAGGAAGGTCGAAGGTCATAGTCATAGCACTGAATCCAAACAAAAGTCGTGTTTTTTTTCTATGTTCCTTCATTTTTGATACCCTGTTGGTCTGGACATAATGGTTTTCATCTGTAGCAATTGATTGTATTGGCCGAATACAGGTAAATATCAATCGAGAAGGACATAACCTATAAAAATCCATTATTTCCAATGCATTTATGTGTTTGCTGTTTGAGTGTCGATATTTTCAGAAATGCCGAAAAGCACCTCGTTACATTTGCCACAATACACGAGTTTTTCAAATGTCACAGTGCCCAGATTAAAAATGGTGTGAATGCCTACAACAGTGGACATGTGATGAAGATGATTCATCAGTAGATTCGAACATTTTCCTATTGATTGCACTGAAAAAATGAATCTTCCGGAAGAATATTTGGGAACTGGATCGAAATTCAAAGCTTATGTAGGTAAGTTGCATGTTTTTCTATTCTAGAACTCTTTTTTTAGGTACCTAAATGAAATCTCAAAAATATGACTTTGTGGAACGATGCCTTTCTTCCGTGTTCACCAATATGTTGCCTCCAAATATAGCTGGTATGGAGCAAAAAAAATAAAGTGGACAACTAAAACTGGCTGAATTCTCACTAGGTGAAAAGCCCATTCAGTTGTTCAATTTATTTGATAATTTGTATTGTCTCATAAGAGACTGTTAGTTCAGTAAGAATGCAAAATTTCCAAGAAAAGTTTATATAAAAAATTCTTTTATATATATATATATATATATATCATAGTATACCAATAAAGAGAGAGGAAAACTATGGCAGTTGTAAATATATTATCATCATCAGTATTTGAATTCAAAAGAAAGCATAATATTTCTCAGAATTTTTTTGTAAATTTCAACATTAATTATACCCGTGAATATATAATTTCAGAAGCGGCTGACGGAAAATAAAAAAGCTACTGAAGAAGCCATCTAGGCTTGGCTGAGAAGGGCCAAAGAATGGCATCTGTCATCTTCTAGAATAAAGGAAACACCTGGATGGACGAAGAAAATAGCATTCTAATTTTTCTTTGACTTTATTTTCTTGATTATTCTGCATTTATTATTCTGTTTTTATTTTAGAGTTTACATATACATTTTATTTGTTGATAACTCCGAAGTTTATGAGAATTTTTTTGATATCAGAGTTTATTAATACATTTTTTTTTTGTTCAATACCATTATTTCATTTCCCTCCAGATTGCTATTACTATATTTTATCTTCGATGGATATCTCCGAAGGATATCTTTAGAATATCTCTCAAGGAATCTTTCAGATAGCTTTTGAATATCCCTGAAGGATATCTCATGGATATTCCTGAAAGATATCTTATGGATATCTTTGAAAGATATCTTATGGACATCTCTGGAGGATATCCTTGAAGGATATTCTATGGATGTACAGGTTGTTCCACTTTGGACATCCATCGGATGTCTATAAGATATCTTTTGGATATAATTGGATGTCCATAGTATATCCATAAAATTCATGAAGGATGTCCAATGGATATCCATTGGATGTCCATGTGTTATCTGGGTAAAGTTTGCGCAGTCGCCTAAAGATGAATAGGTCTGAAACAAACAAATGTTTATGTAACCAAGCAACAAAAAAAGGCAGAACACATGCATGGTGTTGGTTGTCGCATGTAACTACCATCCCAACCTGAGACAACCTGCCCCAAAGTTTGTATATAGAGTGTGTTACCAAATGAGTGCAAAAGTTTTTAAAGGGTGATTCCTTGTCGAAAATCAAAGGGGGTCTTTCATATAAACAAAAGCTCTTAGGCCTTTCCTTGAAAAGTAAAAGGCTTCCGAAATGAGAAATGAAATTGCTGAAAAGTTGAAGAAATGGCATTTTGTGGGCATGTTCCACCAATAAAAAAGCTACCTATGAATATTTTTTAAATTTTGTTGTTATCTTTTAAAGGGATGAAACATGCAACCCCTATTCCACTTTTTACCAGAATTTTTAACGAAACAAAATTTCTCAAAATAAAATACAACATTGTGCATGGACAGATCTTCTGTAAATGGAATCTAAACAATCTAGTAGGTGGCTGTCACATTTTGTTTGCACAACTTGTGAATTCAATTGTAGTAATTTAAAATCAAAAAATCTAGTCGCTTTGATTTCTATGTGGTAGTTGAAAGTTCAATTGTGTCTTTTGAATCTTCAATATGAATAATTACACTTACGCTCAAATGGCCGATATGCATTTTATGTATGGTCGTGCCAATGGAATTCTTTGGAAATTAGACGGCTCTATGCAGAGATGTATCCTCAGCGCCTGATACCTCATCACACAATTTTTGCACATCTTCACCAACGTCTCTGTGAAAGAGGGACTTTTCAAAAACGAACAACTGATTGTGTTCGTCCACGTGTAATAAGAACGGTGGCACTGGAAGAAAAGGTTCTCAATATGACTGAAGATCGTCCGGAATTAAGTACAAGACAAATTGCTTACACTCTTAATGTTAGCAATAAACTAATCTGGAAAATTTCAAAGGATCACTAATTGTATCCTTACCATAGTCAACGAGTCCAAGCACTGTTTCCGCGAGATTTTCCCCATCGAGTAGACTTTTGTCAATAGATTCTTCGAATGATTACCCAAAATGCTCAATTTTTAGATAACGTCATAGTCACTGACGAACCCAACTTTTCAAGGCAAGAGATTACAAATTTCCATAACAATCATCTAAGGGCTGAAGATAACCCACATGCAATTCAAGAAGGTCGGTATCAATATGAATTTTCACTTAACGTGTGGGTCGGAATTATTGGCGAAAATATTACTGGAGCGTATTTTCTACCGTTAAGGCTAACTAGTGCAACCGTTACAAATTTTCTCCAGGAGCAGCTTCCCATTTTACTTGAAAATGTTCCACTAACTATTCGACCACGAATGGTGCGCTTGTCCATTTCAGCTCGTCAGATTTGGACGACGTGTATCCAAATCGTTGGATAGGCAGAACAGGACCTCAACTTTGGCCTTCCAGATCTCCAGTCTTAAACCCCTTGGACTTTTGCATCTGGGGTCACCTGGAGTGAATCGCATCATTGCAGCCTGCGAGACAATGCAAAACACACCAGGAATATTTCAACGTTTGCGCCAGTCTATGAAACGAAGACTTGATTCCTTTCTAATGGTTGGAAGTGGTCATTTCGAGCAGTTTTTATAACTCCGTTCCGTTCGATCTTGCTACATTACAAGTTAAAACAAGCGGAATAATTTCAAAATACTACGACGATTGAAGTCACAAGTTGTGCAAACAAAACGTGATACCCACCTACTAGATTTTTTCGATTCCATTTACAGAAGATCCGTTCATGCACAATGTCGTAATTTTTTTAGAAAACTATTGCTTCTTCAACACAGCAGTTAAAACAGTTTTGAAGTCCATCCAATAACAATTGCAGAAGCTGTTTCTATAGGGAACAAATAAAAAATAACTTCGCTAAAACGAGCGTATATGCGAAGAAACGGAACGAAAAATAATCTGTACTACTTGTATACAGTCTCCGTCGGCACAAAGAGCCCGCTGGTCAACGTGGACTGGTGGAGTGACTGCTGTCTGTTCTACAACCGATTCGTCTGGGCCAATCAAGTCGGACATCAATGCTTGCAGGTGTCTATACGATGGGAGGTCATAAATCACGCGTTATATTTGTGTTTTAATAGCTCTGAAAGATTAAAAACCAGTAGCGTCTGTGGTCTTGGTGTGTGCCGATCGAAATACGTTTTAGGATATTAAAATATCTAAATAAAATTATTTATCTCCGCCACTGCTGCTCACAGGATTCCGCCGCAAGACTTTTTTATGCTTCTGCAATTGATATTGGGAAAACTATACAATGAATCGTTCTTTTCTTATTGAGAAATTTTGTTTTGTTAAAGAGTTCTAGTAAAAAATGGAATAGGGGTTGCATGTTTCATCCCTTTAAAAGATCACAACAAAATTAAGAAATATTCATGGGTAGCTTTTTTATTGGCAGAACATGCCCACAAAATGCCATTTCTTCAACTCTTCAGCAATGTCAAGGAAAAAAAAAATTTTTCTCATTTTTGGAAATGTGTAACTTTTCAAGGAAAGGCCTAAGAGCTTTTGTTTATATGAAAGACCCCCTTTAATTTTCGACAAGGAATCACCCCTGAAAACTCTCGCACTTATTTGGTAACACCCTGTATATGTATATATATATATTTATATATATATATATATATATATATATATATATATATATGTTTAGAAGTACGTTGAATGTTTAAAGAGTTGAAATGAGAATTATAAATTGAAAAAGCCCATAAATAAAAAAATATTCATATTTGGTAATCTGTGCTTTGTTTTCTATGTATTTCTGAAGATTCTACCATTTTTCTGAAACCTTGTATAATATTAATCGATACCTATGTTTAAAATAAACATGTTTTCAACATTACAAGCTATTGGTATAATTTTAAAAATTTTTAAATATCAAAATTTACGAATATATTTTGAGCACAAGCAGATAACAAAATATTAAAAGTTCGAAATCCTGTATATGAAATTGGATCTGAACACAACAGCCAATGGAATGCCAGGAGAGATCTTGATGCAAAATTAGGAAATTTGAAAATATAGAAAAGCAGAAACGTCAATAGAATGATTTTTACATGTATTGTATATAGTTATAAGGTAGTTAGAGATGTTTAATAAATAAAAACTGTCAGAGAAGTGAAATTAATGAAATGTGCAACAAAAAGTGCGTGAAAATCGAAAATTCGAGAAAGAAAACAAAATGTGTTGGTATCAAGGGAGAGAAATCAACAAAGCGAGGAAGATTGTAAAAAATTTTTTTTTTTATTGGTGCCCCTTTTACCCATTTAAAGCACGCCTCAGCGTGTTTAAATCGAACTTTAAAAAACGCGCGTTTTTTAAAGGTAACCATGACAACATCAACAAATCGAGAAACGTGAAGTCTAAATGACAAATTTTTGATAATTGATCTGACAGGAGTACCTTGTCAAATAAAATATTACTCACAATTCGTTCATTTATATGTGCTCCTCCATCCATTTGATGAACTTTTCATATTCTTTTTTATATATATCACTGGATTTTCGCGGTATTAACCGCGATTCTGCCCCACTATTAAAAAAATCGATATTAGAATCATTCATTTTTGAGCTCTGGTGACAACAAATATTGATCTTTGGTAACAAATTGCAAATGAATGTTTTCCTCATTTCCATGACAACGAAAGGTATATTGATGTCACATCACGAATTCAACCTTCTTGCATTATTAGTTCTTATTTCTATTTTTGTAGTAATAATACCAGTATATATGATTTCAAAGTGCACCAATAAAAAAAAATAACGTAAAGTATTCGTGGATAACTGGTCTTAAAAACACTTGCTCTATTTCGAGCACTCCGGCTGCGCCGTCGTGCTCGAAAAATCGCGCGTGTTTTAAAGCCCTTTTTATCCACTTATACTTTAATATACTATTTGGAAGAACCCATGATAAATTTACATCCTGAAAAATCATAAATTTATATTAGAAAAACAGTTTTTGTCAAGACAACATGGGAATTGAATAGAAAAATCGAATTTAAACGGTTTTCTTCACATAAAGGATTCAATATAAAATTGAACCAGAGAAAGGTAGATCTCAGGTGAAAAACAACTACTTTCCTGGCAAATACCACGCAGAACGTTGAATGATATCCCCCTGAAAATCCATGCATACTTCCATAAAATATCAATGGACTTGAATGCAAATGTTTCTTTCTGATAAGCTCGATTATGTTTAATTTAAAGTCGGGTGTTCACCTAACAATCCGCATACCGGTTTCAGGTTTCTTGGCCCCCATCGGTACGGGTAGTCAACCAGCCAAAGGCCCAAGAACTCGTAAGTGGGGACACCGTGAAACAAACCATCATCGATCTTGTAACACCTATAGGTCGCCGGAAAGAAAACTTTAACTGGCGGTACCTAGTAAAGAAAAACACTCGAAAATCCCCCACCTCGATAGGTTTTAAATAAAAGATTTCTCAATGGGAGTGCAACGTCTAGCATATAGTGAGAGATAAAGTGCCATGTGAAGTGGAATGAATAAAAATCGAATTTAAACGGTTTTCTTCACATGGATTCAATATAAAATTGAACCGGAAAGGGGGGTCCCCGGGTGAAAAAAACTACTTTCCTGGCAAATACCACAAACGTTAAATTTGATATCCACCTGAAAAATTTTTACTTCCATAAATATCAATGGACTGAATGCAAATGTTTCTTTCGAAAAAATGGGTTATTTTTTAATTTAAGTCGTGTTCACCTAAAAATCCACATACCGTTTCGACTCTTATTTCATCTACCGGTAAGTCACCACCAAAAAGTCAAAAAATTTTCGGCTGAAGTGAGAACAACGTAAAAAAAAAACCATCAATCGATCTTGTTAACCTATAGGTACGCCGGAAAGATAAATTTTAAACGGCGGTACCTGGTGACAAGAAACACTCCAGCATCTCCACCTCGATGGTTTCTAAATAAAGTTTCCCCCTTCTCGGTAAATTGGCCAAACCCGTCTAGCATATAGTGAGAGATAAGTGCCATGTGAAGGGGAAATTTAATAGAAAAATCAAATTTTAAAACGGTTTCTTCAAAAAAGGTTCAATATAAAATTTGAACCAGAGAAGGTAGATCTCAGGTGAAAACAACTACTTTCGAACAATCCACGCAGAACGTTGAATGATATCCACCTGAAAATCCATACATACTTCCATAAAATATCAATGGACATTGAATGCAATTTTTTCTTTCTGATAAGCTCGATTATGTTTAATTTAATTCGTGTTCACCTAACAATCCGCATCCCGGTTTCAGGCTTCTTGGCCCTCATCGGTCCCGGAAAAGCCCAACCAGCCAAAGTCCAAAGAACTCTGGCTGGTGAGACACAACGTAAACAAACCATCATCGTCTTGTAACACCTATAGGTACCCCGGGAAAAGATCTTTGGCTTTCGTAGCTGATCTCCAGAACAAAAATTCCTTCCGGGGAAGACCGCTAAAAGAAATTTCGGGGAAAGGGAAAATAAATAGTCAAAAAACTTTTCTTCCGCAAATAAAACCAAAAAGGTAAATCTCAGGTGAAAACAACACCGCAACCACCGCAGACATTAGGATTCCACACGAAAAATCTTTTCCATAAAAACCCCCAAGGGACCTAAAGGCAAAATTTTTTTTCTGAAAGCTAATTTTTTTAAATTTAAGGTCGTTTCTTCAATTACCTGACGACAGCCCACCAAGGTGGGTAACCAGCCAAAAGTCCCTGGCAAAGGGTAGAAGCATCAAATATGGGATTTGTGACACTTGGGTTTTACCCCGGGGAGGATACTTTAATTTTGGGGGTTTCCAAATTTGACAGAAAAAGCACTCGAAAAATCTCCCACCTCGTGGTTTCTAAATGAGTTCTTTCTCGGTGGGTGGCAGCTTTGTATGGTGGGGATAAGTTGCCTGTGAGGGGGAAAGGGAATAAAAAGGGGCCAAAAAGGCCTGAAACCGGTTGCGGTTGTTGGGTGAACACGACTTAAATTAAACATAACCCGGAGCTTATCAGAAGAAACATTTGCATTCAATGTCCTTGGATAATGGAAGTATGCATGGATTTTCGGGGTGGATATCTTAACGTTCTGCGTGGTTTTTTGAAAAGGAAAAAAGGTTTTCACCAAATCTACCTTTTTTCGGGTTCCCAATTTTATATTGAATCCTTTAAAAGAAACCCTTAAAATTCAAACCTATTATTCCACTTAACACTTATCTCTCACTATATCTTGAACGGGCTTCCCCTCCTACTGAAGAGAATTTTTATTTAGAAACCTATCGGGTGGGAGATTTTCAGGTATTTCTTTCTGTCACAGCCCGCCAGTTAAAGTTTATCTTTCACGGCGTACCTATAGGTGTACAAGATCGATGATGGTTTGTTTACGTTTGTGTCCCCACTTCACCCAAAATTTTGGACTTTTGGCTGGTTGACTACTCCGTACTGATGAGGGCCAAGAAGCCTGAAACCGGTATGCGGATTGTTAGGTGAACACGACTTAAATTAAATTCGAGCTTATCGAAAGCATTTGCTTTAATGTCCATTGATATTTTTAAGGTATGCGGGGATTTTCAGGTGGATATCATTCAACGTTCTGCGTGGTATTTGCCAGGAAAGTAGTTGTTTTCACCTGGATCTACCTTCTGGTTCAATTTATATTGAATCCTTTAGAAGAAACCGTTTAAATTGATTTTCTATTCATTCCACTTCACTGGCACTTATCTCACATAGCTAGACGGGCTTGCCACTCCTACTGAAGGAATCTTTATTTGAAACCTATCGAGGTGGAGATTTCGGAGTGTTTCTTTTGTCACTAGGTACCGCCAGTTAAAGTTTATCTTTTCCGGCGTACCTATAGTGTTACAAGATCGATGATGGTTTGTTTACGTTGTGTCTCACTTCAGCCAGAGTTCTTTGACTTTGGCTGGTTGACTACTCCACTGATGAGGGCCAAGAAGCTAAACCGGTATGCGGATTGTTAGGTGAACGACTTAAATTAAACTAATCGGCTTATCAGAAAAAACATTTGCATTCAATGTCCATTGATATTTTTGAAGTATGCATGGATTTTCAGGTGGATATCATTCAACGTTCTGCGTGGTATTTGCCAGGAAAGTAGTTGTTTTCACCTGAGATCTACCTTCTCTGGTTCAATTTTATATTGAATCCTTTATGTGAGAAACCGTTTAAATTCGATTTTCTATTCATTCCACTTCCATGGCACTTATCTCTCACTATATGCTAGACGGGCTTGCCACTCCTACTGAGAAGGAATCTTTTATTTGAAACCTATCAGGTGGAGATTTTCGATTTTCTTTTGTCACTAGGTACCGCCAGTTAAAGTTTATCTTTTCCGCGTACCTATAGGTGTTACAAGATCGATGATGGTTTGTTTACGTTGTGTCTCACTTCGCCAGAGTTCTTGGACTTTTGGCTGGTTGACTCTCCGTACTGATGAGGGCCAGAAGCCTGAAACCGGTATGCGGATTGTTAGGTGAACACGACTTAAATTAAACATAATCGAGCTTATCGAAAACATTTGCATTCAATGTCCATTGATATTTTATGGAAGTATGCATGGATTTTCAGGTGGATATCATTCAACGTTCTGCGTGGTATTTGCCAGGAAAGTAGTTGTTTTCACCTGAGATCTACCTTTCTCTGGTTCAATTTTATATTGAATCCTTTATGTAGAAAACCGTTTAAATTCTATTTTTCTATTCCTTCCACTTCACTTGTCACTTATCTCTCACTATATGCTAGACTGGCTTGCCATCTCCTACTGAGAAGGAATCTTTTATTTAGACACCTATCGAGGTGGGAGATTTTCGGATAGTTTCTTTCTGTCACTAGGTACCGCCAGTTAAAGTTTATCTTTTCCGGCGTACCTATAGGTGTTAAAGATCGATGATGGTTTGTTTACGTTGTGTCTCACTTCAGCCAGAGTTCTTTGGACTTTTGGCTGGTTGACTACTCCGTACTGATGAGGGCCAAGAAGCCTGAAACCGGTATGCGGATTGTTAGGTGAACACGACTTAAATTAAACATAATCGAGCTTATCAGAAAGAAACATTTGCATTCAATGTCCATTGATATTTTATGGAAGTATGCATGGATTTTCAGGTGGAATATCATTCAACGTTCTGCGTGGTATTTGCCAGGAAAGTAGTTGTTTTCACCTGAGATCTACCTTTCTCTGGTTCAATTTTATATTGAATCCTTTATGTGAAGAAACCGTTTAAATTCGATTTTTCTATTCATTCCATTACATGGACTTATCTCTCACTATTGCGAGCTTGCATTCCACTGGAGGAACTTTTATTTGAAACTATCGAGGTGGGATTGAAGTCTTTTCTGTCACTAGGTACCGAGTTAAGTTTTCTTTTCCGGCTACTAGGTTACGTCGATGATGTTTGTTTACGGTGTCTCACTTCAGCCAGAGTTCTTTGACTTTTGGCTGGTTGACTACTCCGACGATGAGGCCAAGCCTGAAACCGTATGGGATTGTAGGTGAAACGACTTAATTAAAATAACGACTTATAGAAAGAACTTATCAATGTCCATTGATATTTTATGGAGTATGATGGATTTTCATGGATATTTCACGTTCTGGTGTATTTCCAGGAAGTAGTTGTTTTTCACCGAGTTATTTCCCTGGTTCAATTTTATATTGATCTTTATTGAAGCCGTTTAAATTGATTTTTCTATTCATTCCACTTCAATGGCACTTACTTCACTATTCTAACGGGCTTGCCACTCCTACTGAGAAGGAATCTTTATTTAGAAACCTATCGAGGTGGAGATTTTCGGATGTTCTTTCTGTCACTGGTACCGCCAGTTAAAGTTTATCTTTTCCGGCGTACCTATAGGTGTTACAAGATCGATGATGGTTTGTTTACGTTGTGTCTCACTTCAGCCAGAGTTCTTTGGACTTTTGGCTGGTTGACTACTCCGTACTGATGAGGGCCAAGAGCCTGAAACCGGTATGCGGATTGTTAGGTGAACACGACTTAAATTAAACATAATCGAGCTTATCAGAAAGAAACATTTGCATTCAATGTCCATTGATATTTTATGGAAGTATGCATGGATTTTCAGGTGGATATCATTCAACGTTCTGCGTGGTATTTGCCAGGAAAGTAGTTGTTTTTCACCTGAGATCTACCTTTCTCTGGTTCAATTTTATATTGAATCTTTATGTGAAGAAAACCGTTTAAATTCGATTTTTCTATTCATTCCACTTCACTGGCACTTATCTCTCACTATATGCTAGACGGGCTTGCCACTCCTACTGAGAAGGAATCTTTTATTTAGAAACCTATCGAGGTGGGAGATTTTCGGAGTGTTTCTTTCTGTCACTAGGTACCGCCAGTTAAAGTTTATCTTTTCCGGCGTACCTATAGGTGTTACAAGATCGATGATGGTTTGTTTACGTTGTGTCTCACTTCAGCCAGAGTTCTTGGACGGCCTGAAACCGGTATGCGGATTGTTAGGTGAACACGACTTAAATTAAACATAATCGAGCTTATCAGAAAGAAACATTTGCATTCAATGTCCATTGATATTTTATGGAAGTATGCATGGATTTTCAGGTGGATATCATTCAACGTTCTGCGTGGTATTTGCCAGGAAAGTAGTTGTTTTTCACCTGAGATCTACCTTTCTCTGGTTCAATTTTATATTGAATCCTTTATGTGAAGAAAACCGTTTAAATTCGATTTTTCTATTCATTCCACTTCACATGGCACTTATCTCTCAACATGGGAATTGATATAAAGAACCAAAGCAGATAAAAAGATCCCAGATGCAAAGTTAACCTCACCTTTTTTTTATTTGAGGTTTACAAATACGAGGGGAAGTTACAACCGACAAAAGGATCAGCAGTTTCCAGGAACTGGAGAAAATCCGAAACATTGACATTCTCGTTATCAGACGTCCCAAGGTATTTTTTTAAACCATAAAAGTCACCACAGTACAAGTAAAAACAAAACTTCCAAAGAATTTGATAGAACTTTTCACGAATTACTATAAAGAACACATAACCTACAAAACTAGGTTGAAATTTCACTTTATTATCACATGATTTCACATTTGCTGTATATATACTTGCTATCAAGCATTAATTAGGTTATTTATCGCAGACTAGGTAGTAATAAGTTTTTCCTGAATGAAGGGAATTATTATTTGATGAATCTCTGCATTATTTTCAATGTTTGATCAACAATGAATTGCTAATTTCTGAAATTGACATCAAGAGGGCTCTACAGTAGAACCAACTTCCGAGATTTCATAGGCGTACCGATTAAATCAGCTGAGGTGAAGATAATAAGGTGAAAGAAAGGGGTATTTATTGATCAATACATATTAAATAAAATCTTAAAAAAGGGAATTAGCTTAAAGACTTTGAAATAGCAAAATAATAGTAAAACAAAGTAAAACAAAACAAAAACTAGCAAAACACAGAAAAATATATATATATTTTGTTATGATGTCTGGTTGTGGAAAGTAAATAAATAAATAATAAATATAAAATAAAAACGACCGCAATCAACGCATCATAACAATATATATATATAATATTATATATATATATATATATATATATATATATATATATATAGGTATATATATATATATATATATATATAATGTTATGTAATGATATTTTTCAAATATGAATTGTTTTTATATTTTAATAAGATTGCTAATAATTTTCGCTATTCTTTGTGAGCCAAATTGATATGATATAGATAGATATTTTCGCCCTGTATATGTATTGCAATGATGTAATAACAATTGCTAGCGAACGTCACTGTTCTCTCGTCACGTCGCTGCCAATAGTTATCATTTTTCTTACCACAGCTAGCACAGTTGGTACACCTCTTATCTCAGATAGCCGGTTCAAGGCAATTTAGCCACAACTTGATATGTCACAACTCAATTTATTCACTGGTCGTAGGAATGATTGTTGATCATTGTAGAAAATAAACAACAAAGTATCAAAAAGCAATTATTTCCTTTATTCAGGAAGACTTAATTTTACCTGGCCTACGAGAAATAACTTATACTAATGTGAATCTACAAATATTCACGGATAATCATAAAAATGCAATCATGGATAGATAGACAGAACCTCACTTTTTCCTTGAGAGTGAAGTTTTCTGTTATTGTTCAAAATAAAGTGAAATAAAGTTCTTCAGATGTGAGATACGTTATTTGTGATATTGTTCATGGACCGGAAGTGCACTATAAAAGTTTTTATACCTGCTGGAACTGTCGGTGTTCAAGATATGCCCTTAAACTGGATCCCTTTTCACTCCAAGCTCGATCAGGAACTCCAATACCATAAATCAGGAACCATATATATGCAGAAATCAGCTTTGGACACTTGGATATGTCGTATAATTAAGGTAATATTAGTTTTTCTTTCCCCAAAATGTTGCGTGGCATTTGCTTCTAAATTTATTTTCAATATCTTGTCGGCTTTGTTTCTTGTCGCCTGGATACAAATTCTCCTCCTTGTTTTCTCATTTGAATTTTTGAATTCGCGCACTAAATTGTCACATTTCACTGTTTGGGTTTATCTTATATAATTTATATATACAACTATTTTCCCATTCTTATTACTATATACAATTTTCAATAATAATTGCTTATGACATGACCCAGTTGTTATTCTCTCACAATTTCCAATTTTCCATTTGACCATCTATTCCCTGATTGGCTATTCTCATCAAGAGGTTTGCTGTTCTACCATTGGCTACCTTTAGTTATCTACAATTTCATATACTGTATGTTTCAAATTTATAAATGTGTTAATAACTTTTTATTCATGAAAATTTTGTAAATCTAGACTTTTTGTTGTCTTTTTACCAATTATGGGTTATAATCATTATGACAGTGTATGAAATTCATTATGTTATAGTATTTTGACATTTTTATCCATCCATATTATACATAGGCTTAAAAAAAAATTTAAATAATAATAATAATAATTTTTTTTTTGTGGGTTATTTTTTTTTTAATATCTAACTGGTTTTTCATAACATAACAATATATTATATATATATATATATATATGTCACATAAACTTTCGAACTTATGGTATTTTTGGGTTCTGGGGACCATGATCGGCGAAGATTCATCCAAGAGTTGTTATGGTGATGTCCTCAATGGGTAGTATTTCTATTCAAATCCACTTAAAATGGGGGTTCATGTACATTACTATAATTAATTGAAACACCAAATTACCCTTTCTATACATTAAACTAACAAAAAATTCAAAGCGGTTCGGTTCTTCATCTGAATGATCGATGGAAATGAAATATCTGAAACTCACGAACGATTATACACGAATTTCAATTCCAATGTCATATTGAACATTTTCAATCAGCACTTGAAAATACACGGAGCACAGGAAAAACAATGAATCAACAGCAAAGACCTATGAGAACACCAGTCGGTATCCTCATGGATCCTTATTTTTTGCAGTGAAAAATAACATCTCCAGGAGCTCCAACAAACATAAAAAATATCACAACTGCAGTGACAACACAGGAGTGACAATATAGGAAATGCTTGATACTGTTACGAATTCACTACGTCATAACGTCCCGCTGGACTAAACTATTGCTAATTCCAACAAGTTCGAGAAAATCCACGAAACGACAGTCTAATAAATTTTGAAGTGCTCTGTTGACTATAGAAACAGCCGCACGTAGATGATAAGTGACGTGCACGGTATTTCAACAGGGAATTGTGATGGATTCGTTTAATTATCCAAGTGCATTGTGTGTTTTTGTGAAGTGTAATAAACGGGCAATATTTAGGTATTTCAATAGGGACAAACCCCAGTTTTGTAACAATATTATCGGAAATTCGCAGTTATATTATAGAACTTTTTCGAGGGTTGTTAAAAACTACTCATTCCATTCATCCTTACTATATATCAAATTTTAACTTCACCATAATTCTATTTAATCGTCAAAACTCCAACAACTATTGATCTTTGAGTTCCATCATCTACGAACAAAAACTCCTTCATTATTAAGTTATGAAATGAAAATGATTGAAATAAAATTGTTAAAAAAGCTTTTATACAAAGGCACTATAAAGGAAAAAATTATTTATTTAATTGTTTTATTGTTATTCTGTGAGCAGCAGATTATAATAACTATTTCATATTTGCGGCAAGCTTTGAATCTGCTACTCACAGAATAACCTAGGTCAAACAATTGAATACATTATTTTTTCCTTTTTAGTGCATTTGTGTAAAAGTTCGTCTCAAAAATTTTGTTTTAATCATTTTTATTCAATTTTTTTCAGTGATTCATGAAATCCGTCATCTTATTGAATTCAGACAAAAATTCATAATCTCCGACCCCAAAAAAACCCACACAACAATTTTGAATGGGATCGGGCTATAATCACAAAACTCGTCGCCATTTTGGAACCGCCATCTTGAATTCGTGTTTTTTGATAACAAAAAAAAAGATGATCTCCGACCCTAAAAACCCCCACATATAAATTTTTATCGGAATCGGGCTATAACCACAAAACTCGTCGACATATTGAATTTTCGTGATGTCTGTCCCCGAAAACCCCCACATAACAATTTTGAATAGAATCGAACCATTTTGTTTTTTGTCCAGCAAAAATTCCATAATGCATTGTCACCGGAATTATGAACACTTGCCAAATTTCACGTTAATCGGACAACTAGAAGTGGGTCAAATTAAACTTTGATTTGATTACATACCCACAGACAGACATCGTGATACTAAATAAAAGATTTTAATAGATATTGTTGCACTTGACATATGAGTAATATTGAGAAACAAAAAAACTTATTTATGGTACTTTCTACTTAATGCATCTTTCTGACGAAGCCCTATATGGCATATTTTCAACTATCCGTGGATTTACTACATGAATTAACTTTCCGATAATTCATAGACGTTAGCTTACTCTTACGGAAGGCAGAGTACAATGATAAGCGATAAAAACATACCACAAAGTATATGTACGTAACTTTTCTACTACTAGTCTTTCCTTCTGTGAAGGAAACGCATGACTCAGATAAGATCACAGTGAGCATAAGACTTCATAACATGTAAGCACTATATCGATCTCAAAAGCTAACCACAGACATCAGCAGAGATTATACCTAGCGGTAGTTATATCAATACCATTGCGCCAACGATAGCGCGAGATCAATGTAATTTTCGATAACTATCCATCATCTTTGCGGAATTTCCAGTATTATTCAACGGTTATGTAAAACCATCGGTATCATGTTATTTAATGCCTTTTTTCTATAATTGTTCTTGTAAGGGTGCTTTAGAGTGTGTATGTCTTAGGTCGTTTTGTCCTTGGATTCTCGGGACAAAAGGAATATTTATCTAAATACTGGACGGGTGATATCAATGAAGTAATAAAAGACCCTAAAATATTTAAAAAGAACTACCGTGCTGCTAATCCGTCATCAATAAAGTTTGCAGTTACACGGCCAGTGGCGTATCTAGGAATTTAGCTTGGGGGGGGGGGTTAATGACATAAAAAAGTTAATTATAGGTACAATAAATATAATGCCAATCAAAGTTTGTTTAATTGTTAATAAATTAACAATTACATTATTCAAAAGAAAATATTCTCATTAGGTAGAGAAGAACCAATTATTAATTTAAAAAAAAATCTTATTATATTATTTTAATAATTAAAAAAAAATAAAAAACGATTATAAACAATGAAACAAAAAATAAGAATTCTTTATTTTTAATCAATTATAATAAACTAATGCAAGAACATAATTTTTGAAAAATATTCAATTTATCCATTTATAAATATTTATAAAAATTATTTTTTTAAACTTAAAATGCCTTTGTCAGAAATAAAACTGATGATTATGTGAAATATCAATGAAAAGACAATATTTACTCAATTTCTCATATTTTGTTAACTTTATAAATTTATAATTAACAAAATAATCAACTTTTAAACAATTTCATGGCATGATATTATTGAGTACACATGTAAAATGTGCTCCAGAACGCAAAAAAATTATGGAGTCATTCTGTGAACAATTCGGTTTTTAATAAAATCGAATCGCTGATTTTAACTACTCAACAACAATAGCCTCACATTATCAAAATTGAATGAAAAACAATTTTTTCAACGACATTCCATACTTTCAAGTATTCAGATGATACGATCATCTTTTTGAATTTTTAAATTCATATTTAAAAGTATGAAAAATATGTTATGTGCATTGCTCTCTTGAGAGGTGCTGTACTCCTGCATTCACGCCCACAAGGTGCTATTTTCAACGTTGAATTATAATTATAAATAATTGGGATAGAGTTCCGGGAGTAGGGACTTTCTGATGGGTAATTTCCTTCTCTTCAAGTACCTGATTTTAATGTTCTCATTCGTCAATAGTTTTTGAGCTATATTGCCAAAAAACTGAGAACGTTTTAATTTTGTTTTGTTTAAAAAAATTGCAAATTTTCGTTGGCGGAAAAAATTTAAGAATAAGTCTTTCTCAGAATGACATCCCGAATCGAATGAATCGCTCATATTTTTAGATGACTTGGAACGATTTTTCGTAGGAAACTCACTTCTCGACTAGGCTAATGAGAACATGCCTAGCGACAATAACGGCCACGACGTTTTAGATTTGAGTAGAGATGTGGTGCCCATTCCATCGATTTAAACATTTTGCTGTTTCTTGGGGGGGTAATTCCCCCCCTAAATACGCGCTTGTACTCGGCGATATTTAGCTATTGGCGATTCGTTTACTAGTCTTATGTATCCGTTTAAATCATCAAAGAAATTAATTTCCTCAATTGTACCCGAAGTTTGCGAAGCCCTCATTGATGCTCTGGAAAAGGTACCTATTACGAAAAAATATGTAAATACATATAAATCCAATGCCAACACCAATAACAACTTTTTTTTTCATTTCAGTAATTCATTCAGTGATTCAGCAATAATATACATTTCATATAATATCAAATTAAATTAAGGTGTGACATTATTGGCTGACTGAAAAGGACTATAGTTAGTGTCAACGTCCATGAATGTATATTGACCCTAAACCCTACAGATGGTGTACAATTAGAACATTAAGATAGTATAAACTATGTGCTCTATAAATAACCATATGCTCAGTTGGCACCGTAAAACTATACTACAACTAAGAGCTAATACAACATCAGAACAGTAACACGTATATTCACATAATATTGAAGAAAAAAATATAGTAAAGAGTAATTGAAACCAAAATAATAAATCTGATGGTGTCATATAAGGAAGAGACAAGAAAAGAATAGTACCTAGTTTGGACATTGAAATTGGGTATAATATTACTATTATGTAAAAGCTCATTTTTCAAATGTTCCTTAAATTACTAGAAATTTAATTAAATTTCTAGAAATTTAAGTTGATATTCGATTTTCATGCCCCAATATGTACAATAAAAACGAGGCGAAACTACCACCCATTCATAACGTACAACCTTAAAAAAATTATTCAAATAAAAGAGAAAGCTCGCTCAAAATACAACCAAGTCCAAAACAGATGCGAAGAAGTAATATTATATAACGTTAGAAGTTAAAATCGATAATGATCTGATTTCGGATTACAGAGCCACATCGTCTGGGGATCCCCAAGGTAGTATCCTTGATCCGCTTTTATTTTCAATATTCACATTTGATCTACCCAATGCGATAATCTCCTCAAAAATTCACCTATATGCTCATGATATGCAAGTGTATTATGCGTGTGACTCAAACGTCGAGGACAATATCAATGCCATCAATTCTGATCTAGATCAAATATATATTTATATATATATATATATATATATATATATTTGATATAAATACCTGCTATGTTTGTTTTGCAATTTTTCTGTACATTTTTCTTTTCGAAACCTTGTACCATTTTCTAGTCGACGCAGATGTCTCAAAAGTTTAGCAGTGGAGCGTCATAAGTATGTTGCCAACAATTCATTTAATTTGCACAACCTATAAAAAATATAGAAATCAAAATTCATGAATAAAACTTTAGATCTCAAGTAGACAAAAATAATATTCAAGTTGGAACATCATGTATGCTGAAATCAAATCACAAGAAAACATGACAGCGACCTGTCAAATCATTTCGATGGAAATTATGAAATATAAAATTTTGAGTTCAGAAAATCGTCAGATATGAATTTTAACTAACTCTGTATATATTATTTGAGGTATAGAATAGTATATTAAAAGTATAAGTGGATAAAAAGGGCTTTAAAACAGATGGATTGGCACAGGAGAGGGAGTGCTCGGAAGTAAAAAGTTTTTTAAGACACAGTTATCCACGAATACTTATTATTTTTATTGGTCACTTTGGAAATCATCATATACTGGATTATTACTACCAAAATAGAAATAAGAACTAATAATGCAAGAAGGTTGAATTCGAGATGTGACATCAGTATACCTTTCGTTGTCATGGAAATGAGAAAAACATTCATTTGCAATTTGTTACCAAAGATCAATATTTGTTGTCACCAGAGCTCAAAAATGAATGATTCTAATATCGATTTTTTGAATAGCGAGACAGAATCGCGGTTAATACTGCGAAAATCCAGTGATATATATAAAAAAGAATATGAAAAGTTCATCAAATGGATGGAGGAGCACATATAAATGAACGAATTATTAGTAATATTTTATCTGACGTTACAAGGTACTCCTGTCAGATCAATAATCAAAAATATGTCATTTAGACTTCACGTTTCTCGATTTGTTGATGTTGTCATGGTTACCTTTAAAAAACGCGCGTTTTTTAAAGTTTGATTTAAACACGCTGAGGCGTGCTTTAAATGGGTAAAAAGGGGCACCAATAAAAAAAATGTTAATTGTATATAAAATCCATAGCATAGTTTAGAATAAGGGAAAGTGTGGGTAAAAAACAAAAAGTGATGGTTGCCAGGAAGAAAAATAACGAGGATTTGGGAGAGGTAAAAAAATTATTTTTGGATGAACACAGTGACAAAATGTATTATGCATAAATACGAAAATACCACGAGAATAGGAGCAATTCAGCCAATTGACAACTATATAACATATCCAGAAACGATAACCTTGAAAACCACCTAGGAAAAACTTCTTACCTTCGGGCACAGCAATATCCATATCGTCCAACAAGAGAAACAGGCCTGGACACAGTAGCAGCAGAATCCACTAGCCAGGGACACCTCTAGGACTCAAGAAAAGCACAAGTAAACAGATCACAGGTACTTTTTTTAAAAGAAAACTAAACTGAGTGAACGTATTCGGGTAGACACTTATTTGAAGTCATTATATTGCGCCTTTCACTGTTATTGAGCAGTATTTCTGGTTTGGTTCGTATAATTTAATGTAAGGTAAACGCACCAGTTATTGACAGTGCTCCAGTAATTGACATTTGTTGATATTTTTTTCAAAAATAAGGCCATTGAAGTGAAGTGAAGCAATTTCCATAGATAATCTGTAAGATTGGAACATCTGGCAACCTTGTAGCTATTGGGCGGGAAATTGGGTGCTTCCATAGTTTGTTTATACGTGATGAAAGTTCAACGTGTCTGATTTTCGAAATGATTTTAAGAACATTGTTAAGGTAGGTCCATTCAAATTTTGTTTTTTTCATTTTCGGTGTGCATGTTTATCGAATTTCAACTATTTGTTAGTATTCAGTAGACTGTAAAGTTGATTTTGTGTATAATATTGAATCACAATAAATCACCTGACCCCACTTTTTCTGGAATGTCAATGACTGGATCAAGGAATGCATATGTGTACCAGTCATTGACATTGGGTGTCAATGACTGGTACATTGGTAAATATTGAAAGGTGAGTGCCAAAAAGCACAAGAAGACATACATAAGCTCTCCTAGAAATATGGGCTCGAACAAATTTCTGGTTCCAGTCTTTGACAGGGGGTGTCAATTATTGGAACATAGAGCGTCAATTACTGGAACATCAATTGTTACAGATTGGGCCAAGGAAGAAGTATAGTCAGGATCAGATGAATGCAGCTTTAGAAGCTGTAGCTGTAGGAATACCTGTAGCTACAGCTGCGAAAATTCACTCTGTTCCTAGAGTAGCACTGATGTATAAATCGTCAGGTAGGCTACCTACGGAGTGTAGAATGGGGCCGAGTACCGTTCTTACCACCAACTAAGAGGACCTTTTAGAGAAGTGGATCCTTTCACTGGCTAAGGTACACCACCCAGTCAATAAGGAGCAGCTACTGGACAGTGTGAGTCTGATAGTTCAGGAATCCAAAAGACCAAACCCATTTGCCAACTCTCGCCTTGGTCGAAAATGGTACGATTTCTCCATGAAACGTCATCCAAATCTGAGTGAGAGGGTCGCCCAAAATTTTACGCCCGCTCGCGAAAACGTTTCTGAACCGCAACTTCGACAATGGTTTCGAGAAATAAAGGAATATTTGATATCCAAAAACCTGTTTGCGATAACAAACGATTCCACACGAGTTTTTAATTGTGATGAGAGCGCTTTTTTTCTTCGGCCAAAGGGCGACAAAGTGCTGACAAAAAAGGTGTGGATAATGCGGGAACAAATGACGAAAAAGAGAATCTTACTGTTTTGGTAACTGCTAATGCGGCTGGAGAATTAGGTCCTCTGATTATTTTCAAATATGAAAGGATTCCGGGTCATATAGCCCTTAGTGTTAATAAAAGTTGGGGCATAGGACGGTCCGAAAGTGGTTGGATGTGTGGCTCCATATTCTATGAATATATATTTGAAGCCTAGCTCTTTCAAAATGTGTTTCGATTTTTATTGTGATTGTTTTTCTTTGTAAGAAGTTCATTTCCAATTACTGATTTGAATAAATGTTCTTTTTTTGCGTGTCAATCATTGGTGTGTCAATAACTGGTACATAGAAAAAATGTGGGTGTCAATAACTGGTGCATCAAACATATATTTTTGTTAAATTTTTACAAATAAAAAATATGTTTTATTCAATGAATCTATTTTGGTATAGTGATTATCAAAGTACAAACTACAGGAAAAAAAATATAAACTAAATCTGAGGTCATAATTGTGACCCATGGAATTGTTTTAATGCAATTTATTACCTAAAAGTGTCAATAACTGGTGCGTTTACCTTAACCTACAATTATTATTTTTGAAGGTCATTTGATTTGCCCATTAGCAAAGTACTTCACTTCTCACATATCACTGTTTTGACAAAAACACTACTCATAAGTTAATTTTCGCAGGATAGGTACATTTAAGTTTTTGATTTAATAAAAGAATAATTACTTGACTATTTTCTGCATTCATTACTCATCTGTTGATCACATTACAACCTGAAATTTAAAAAAAAAACGTATTTTGAACATTGACTTCAAGCAAAGCAACTAGATGGCACCACTGAATCCTGCTTTGAGAGGGAGTAATATCATGTTTCCATAGGCGTACCGACTGAGCGGGATAAAGTAAAAGAATAAAGGTAAAAGATTATTTGAAAAAGAGTAAGCAAAATAGCCGGATATTTTATTACTGTTATGATAGGTATTTCTTTTCAAAATTTTCAAATAAAAATAAGTTATTAAAAAAATAAAAATAATGAAAAATAATAAAAATCAAAATACTAGCAATAATAACATCATAATAACATATATATATATATATATATATATATATTTTATGTTAGGAAATGTTGTAAAATAATTAAACTTATAATAATAATAATTATTATTAGGTATTTTAGTTATCGTGGTTAATGCTATGTTGTTTTGCAATTTTTCTTTACCTCTTTACTATTCTAGAATCTTACACTATGCTCTAGTCGATGCATATGTATCAAGAGGTCAGCCTTATAGTAGCTTTGTTGTCAAAAGTATGTGACCAACAATACATCTCATGAAAAGTCACAATTAAAATATATGAAAATTGAAATTTATAGAAAACATTGTATTTAAAGTATATCAACTGATATATAAGTTTGGAACATCCTGTATGATAAATCTCATCAACAGGAAACCCACCAATGAGATATCGACAGAGTTGTGTGGGAAAAAATATAAATAAAAAGAATAAATAAAGTATAAATTTTGAGGAAATAAAGTAATTAAAATAATAAATAAATCATCATACCTATTGTTCTTTCTTACTCTGAAAAAAAAATCTTTTAATTTTTTATTTGTCATAAACAAATAAATTTAGCGCTATATTTTTTTAAATACTACAAAAATAAGCAAAAATAACATGTGTAGTTTTTTAAGCAAAAAAAAATTTTTCTATTCTTTATTTAATTTTAAAAATTCTCTTGCTTTTAACTCTAATTTGTTTCTTGTTTCTATCATTATAATTATTATAACTTATAAACGATTGAAGAACACTCTCCATAAAGCAATGAACAAATTGAGCTTTTATTTCAAGCTCTTACTCAATTATTTATAAATTTTTTGGTATTATTTATAAAAATACCTCGAAACAATTTTTTTTCATGGCTTTAAAGTTTAATATATTATAAAATATCAAAGATACGATGAAAATACCTCTGTCTTTTTTGTTCTTTATTGAACAATGAATAATTTGAGCTCTTGGTCGAAGCGTTAACTACATTATTTATTGGCTTTTTTGCAATGATCACAAAAAATAATTTGCTTGACTGGAAATGTTTGTTAATTTCCATAATATGAAAATAATTGTCAGTTTCTTTTCCACTCAGGAAATGAATGCAACAATTCAATCTATTAATTCATCACTTCACATGATATTTATATGTATTACGAGTAAGTTGAGTAATTAGATCATCATTTAAACACATTCAATTAAAATTAGCATGGATGTCTAAAAGAACGAGATATCAACATTAACTGATTTTATAAATTCGATTCGTATTTCTGAAAGTTTATAAAATATTCAAATTCAAAAGCCTTAAAAAAATCGAGGTATTTTATAAGTAATAACAAAAAACTGAATGAATAGGTGGTAAGAGCTCAGTATAAAAGCTCAATTTGTTCATTGTTTTATGGAGAACAATAAAGATAAAAATCCTAATGACGGAACATGGTAGAGAGGTAGGAAAAATCACAAAACAACAAAACGCTTATTATTCACACCATTCGTTGAAATAAATTTTCAAGAAGTTTTGGGAAAAATATGAAGTACAAGTCCCAAATTGATGCTTCAATAATTCTACTGAAATTATTGAAAACTGATCAAAAAACAGTTGAAGAAAGGATATCAGAAACATATGAGAGGAATTCGTTTTTCTCTTGGAAGTTCAAATTCAGAAATTTTATAAAAACTGAAATAAGTATGCCTAACTAGCTTCAGATTGGTCGATTAGTTCCTGCAAAACTAGGTTGCAAATCAAAGCTGGATCACGAAATATTCGACTTCACTAGCAACAAACCAAGATTTATTCACCAGCGGCAAAGTTTGTAAATATATTATAATATTCAGAATACAGGAATATAATAATTATAAAAGGGTTTTATTCCCAAATTCAATCATTTTCAGAACTACTAAAAAATACACATTGTTTTTTATTTCAGACTGCATAGCATTGTGCCATTTCAGGGCACTACACCTGGGAGCATATGAGATAGAAGAGAGAAATTTACCAAACTTGGAGAAATCCCGCACCTTCAACTTCCTAAGAAGAAGATCAGCTATAAATGTCGAGCAATCCTCAACCTCGTAGCAAGAAAAGGGGACACAATAGATCCCATAGGTAGCTGTGTTACAACTTAGCCATATACATTGAAGCTGAAAGGTTCACTGGGAATACACTGGTCATTTCCTCATAAATTAAACGTATTTTGAAATGAAATCGCAATTTTTTATGTTACAATTTGCGAGAATTCAGTTTGACACATTCGAAGAACAAATTAAATTATAATCACTCAACGCTAATACATGAATGGATGGGAAGACTCTCACACACCTTTGAATAGCGTTATTTCTGGAATGAATATACTCAAGATGTTATTATTCAACAATCTGTATGAGTGAAAAGGATATCGTAGGATATTCGGCATCAGGACAAGATGTTTTATTGACAAAAATCAGCATTAATATAGGCAGGACATCCAATACGTCTATCAAAATGAGTCATATCCGGTTGTCTATGCATTTTTCAGGAGCAAATTCAAAAGCACATTTTTATAGATATCAACATTTTATTTTTTTTCAATAAAGAATAGAAATAAGTGTATGTGTACTGTGAGTCAGAATGCTTTGGACAATTCTAATCTTACTCTGAAATTCACATATTTAAAAATGAGTATTTAAACTGTATTTTTTCTTTCAAAGGCATCGACTACAGTGGTCATTAGCCTTTTTAAACTGTATTGTTTGGAATGATCGAAAACAAATTATTTGTTATTATTTTTATTCCTTTTTCCATACACCTACAAATCAGTCGATAAGATAAAAGTACATATGTTTATATTTTAAAGATGAGTAGTTAATAACTTGAGGTTTAAAAGTGTATAACAGCAATGTTTGTATCAGGTAGCATCATGTAGAAACGGGTCACACATCAAAAACACATACTAATTATATCAACCTATTACTGTGTTGCTTTACATAACAATTTGAAGGAAATGCCGAAAACAAACAGTGATATTTATAAAAAAATATGATATTCTAGTTGTTCACATGTTTTAAGAATATGAAAAATTGTCATGTAAGTCATGTCCTTATTTCAAAATGCATGTGTAAATTTTGCTGAGATTGTCAATATCAGATTTTGTTAATTAAGCAATCATCTTTTCCATTAATGAACATAATATGTAACAATGTTTTTTAATAGTTTTCTCTGTCCTTATGACTCTTGCATTCTCATAATCCATTTCATTACATGTTTTGTTGAGATGACATGTTCGGCCAATGCATACGACTTTGTTGGTTTTTACAGTTACTTCTACGTGAAGTAAATCGACCATTTACTTTCCTCGATGTGTGTTTTGTATGTAAATTTTATGACAATCTGAACAATAAATTTTTAGATGACATTTGATTCGCTTCAACTTCAATGAATCTTGGTTCGTAAAAAAAATCGAAACATTTTTGAGATTTTTGGTTGACAATAACCAGCTCCACATACGACAAAGTCTTTTGACTGGACTAGTTGAAAAAACCAGCAATTTCTGAGAAAACACCAATAATAGAATTTTTCTTGTGGTTGCATTGAGAAAACGGTCAATAAATGGAAAAATGGTCAAGTTTCAAAAAAAAATTAACGAAGACATCTGTATAATTCATAGAGTGATTGAAAGAAAAATACATGAAAACAAAATTATAAACACTTACTAAGTTGTAGTAAAATAACTGATACTAATCTTTTGAAAATTTAAAATATTGTTCTAACATTGTAAATTATTGATACAAATTTACCATCGAGATAAAATACAATAGCTAAGACAAATCACATGGTTCAATCAACCATATGACATAGAGTAATGAGTTATATCCGGTGTTTAGATGCCTGCCATGGATGAGGTGTTCAGATATCTCTCTTCACAAAACATTTTATTTTAATATTATGGACTTATAATGGGCGATAAAAACTATTTCGAAGAAATTCCATTTTGGTCATTGTTTTCCACTGCTAAAATTGTGGAATTATTGAAATTACTGAAATAGCTAGAATTAATGTTGTGTTCAGCTAAAACACAATGCTTTTATGAAAAACCATACACCCTGCTGAACTTTTACTGGTTTTGCATAGTTCAGACAAGAAATACTATTTATATGTAACATTTGAATATTCAAGTTCAGTCAAAGGAGGAGTAGGAGTTTGTTTTAGTAAAAAGACTGGAAATTGTTTTTGTCGTTTTCTTGGCTAAGTTGAAAATTTTTGCGAGTATTGTTAATTAAATATGAGTATTTGAAATGCTGGTTTTTTTTTCAGAAACACCATTATTAAAATTCAATGGGTGATCTGTATTGAATAATTACTTGTTTATTAACTTGAGTGGGTTAAAATTTTCTTTTAGAATTCGTTTCAATTCGTTCAAACATTCCAATACATGAGTTGGATGCGACCACCTCACAACTAAACCTAATATGAAGAATTTTTATTGCTCGGTGAGTGAAAACTTGACCATCTGCATATTGGCCTCCTATACCATTCTGTACGAAGAATACCTCTACAAACCCTTATATAATAAAAAATGTAAAATTTAAATTTCAGTGATCGGATAATTTGAGTGAGTTAGCGCGAAGCAATGCCCAAAAATAGTTTTTTGCTAATATATTACACCTAATGTAAAGTTTTCACTTATACCACGCATCGAGCATGAAAACAAACCTCATCTTAGGTTTTGAAAAGACGCGGCCGATACTTGATAAAAATCCATTATCGAAGTAAACTAAAAACACTTCACTACGATTTTCACAAAAAATTGGTTAACAAAACCCACGATACGTTTTGCTATACTATAGCTTTTTCAAGTGGAGATACACTGAATTACAATTACTGGTGTTTGATATAAATAATGGGAGCAGGTATAGGTATTCTAATCCCAATAGGAACGGCAATAATAATAAGAGCACTACGAGGAGTGTTCATATGCACTGCCCGGCAAATGGAAAATTCTTATACTACCAGTGTTTTTACTTTCAAAGCGTTCCTGGTACAATCATAAAAAAGTTCTGTCGTGTGGAAGAGAATTCCTTCTCGAAACTTTTTATGTCGGTCCAATTGGGATTAGAAATACTATAGTCAGTTGGATATTAGGTAATTAAGTGATTATTGGACGGAAGATTATTCAATTTCTAGTGAACAGATGTAAAAAGGGCGAATTATTCAAATTAATCCCGTCATTACTGAGTATTGTGAGTTCTTTTCATTGGTAATCTCTAAGCTTTCTACAAGATTGAGTTTTTAACCTTTCTTTTCTATATGCAAAAGTTCAAAGTCATTAGCAAAGCAATGCTTTTCAGTCAGGAGATGGTTAGCGAAAGTTGAATTAAATTGGTCCTTAATGAAACTGTTTCTATGATCAGATATGCGTTGCTTGAGAGTTCTACCTGTTTGTCTTATGTAAAAACTTTGACAAGTACCACAAGTTATTTCATATACTCCAGATTTGTCGGACAATTCGATCTTTGTTATTTTTAATAAATTTTTCCGAAGTATTATTTGTTTTGTATGCAATATTGCTGAAATCTGTTTAATATGAATTGAATATTATTCCGTCCAATAATCACTTAATTACCGTTTATCCAACTGACGATATTTCAGACCACTACTGTGAAAAAGACATTCAAAATGAATTAATAGAGCTGATGGGTGAAAAAGTGAAGTAGAAATCATATCACATGCAAAGAAATCAAAATATTATTCTATTATAGCTGACTGTACTCCAGACATTAGTCATGTAGAACAACTTTCGCTGACATTACGATTTGTTGATTTATCAGAAAATAAAATATCAGTAAAAGAGCATTTCTTGGAATTTATACCTGTCAAGTCGTCCGTAAAATCAGTCACTTTGTTTGGGATACTTCAGAGGTTGTTCACATTGTTTTCAGCTTCTGTTCATCGATGGAAAATTCTAACCGATCACTTGGGACTATATACTATAAAAAAGCTCAGTGACACACGTTGGGAAGCAAGAATAAGCAGTGTTAAAGCAGTCCGTTATCGAATTAGTGCCATCCATGATGTTTTAATTACTTTGGCCATTGAAACTCAGAAAACTGATGTTCAAGTGTCTCATGAGGCTACTACTCTAGCCAAATAGCTGAAAGATTTCAGCTTCATAGTTTGATTGGTTGTTAAGTATGACATACTTTTTCAAATAAATATCGTAAGTAAATCTCTACAATAAACAGACATGTACAGAATGTTGAAAAAATGCTGCAATTTTTTGGAAGACTATGGAAATACAGGCTTTGAAAGCGCTATTTCAACTGCAAAGGAATTGGCAAAAGAACTAGAAATTGAAACTGTTGGGGGGCGCCGTAGAAATCTCGCCCAGGGCGCTGGTTGAAACCGGCACTGAAGAGAGACATGAAATATTATTAAATAACAAAAATGTTATAAACAATTGAGAAGAGATTTTACTTCAAGCGTCTAATGGAAAGCTAATAAAATTACATTCCTATGGAAAAATAAAAAACATACAGATGACACAACTGCGAAAGAATAAGTGATAAAAAATTCCATTGCATCAAGATTTCATACTCTTCCAAAAATGCATAAACTTGTATTAACAATGAGACCAATAACATCATCAATAGTAGAGGAGAAGACCTCGATAAAAATATCTCCAATCTCAAGTCCTAGAACGTAACGATAGATAACCAGCCATGAACGTGGCAATCCTCAGGTAAATGGCACACCCTGTTGTACAGAAGCCTTGCCGCAGTAAGGGCGCACTATTGCGCCCGATTACTTCTTCATCCCGTACTCGTGGGAACTTTATGAAACTCTGTAAAAATATAAACACTGAACAGTCCAGCTCTCCAACTAATGCCTGCCAAGGCAGTAGAAATAGAAAGGCTAATATTGTGCCACGATTTTTGGCAGTGAAAAGTATGGAAGGATATTTCTCCAAAGTCAACCCTTTCCTAATAGAAAAAGTATTGAATGAAACATTAGGGAAAGTCGAAAGTGTTTAAAAATTTTAGATGGTCTCTTAGTTGAAACTGGATCAACCAACCAAACCAAAAAGCTACTAGAGTTGACAAAATTCCATGACTATGACGTATCAGTCTCCCCTCATGTATCGCTTAACCAGTCGAAAGGAGTTGTGACGTGTCGTGATTTGTTAAACTGCTCAGTTACAGAAATACCAGCGAATCTGAAAACTCAAGGTGTGAGTGCAGTCAGACGAATAACGGTGAACAAAGGGGATGAAATAGAGGAAACAGCATCACTCATACTAACTTTCAATAGGGAAACGGTACAGAAGAGAATAATGGCAGGTATATAGTATCTGCTGGTATATAGTATCTGGTTTCGAATGCCAGAAACTCGGCCACCCTCTATACGGTGTGACAGGGAAGAAGCATTCGTATGTGGCAGAGCCCCACATCAAGGTTCCCCATGCACAGAACCTCCAATGTGCAAATTGCAATGAAGAATACTCCGAAAGATCAAGGAACTGCCCTGTATATATATATATATATATACAAGAAGTGGCAATACAAGAAATCAAAGTCGAAGAACGAGTCCCATTCGCAGAAGCAAGAAGAAGAGTGACAGAAAACTTACCTAAACAAATGAATCACACATCATATGCACAAGCTTCAAAAACAAGCCCATTACCTTTGAAAGACATTATTCAACAACTTGGGTAAGTCCTTCTCACTTCCAACTTTTCTGTCGGTCTCTCTTGACCAACTCTTTTTTTCCACCCCTGATGCTATTAGAGCATTCGAGGGCAGAAGGGGTCTCCACTTTCTCACTACAAAGACACAGGGGAGGCGGCTGTGTCTTCTCATCTTCCAGTCACGTCCACCTTCGGCGCCCCATCCTGGGACACGGAGGCTGGATGGGATTACCGCGTCCCCCAATCCCAAGGTGTAGCTCCATCGCGCCGAAGGGATGCATGGCACAGGGGTGATTAAGTGTGCTTCAAGCGATGCCCGCCGGAACGGGCAACCCGGCGGGGATGACGCCTTACCCCTGCATGCCGGGCTCTGCAGGGGCGGACTGAATTTCCCTTGCTACTCGTGGGAACAACATGAACAAAAATAATGAAAAAAACAAAAAACAGACTGGGGTCCCAACCAGGATACAAGGGGCGCTCACAGAAGGAAACAAGAATAGAAGGAATTCAATCGGTTCGAGTACCGGACATAAAGTGAATGAACGAGCCGGGGAAAACAGTAAGGCACTGACAGATAAAGTGACTAGGAGTAATTCAGCAGGATCGCCCAGGGATGTAGGAAAGAAATCTGGAACAACATCTCTCCATAAGAACGTAGCTGTGCTGGATGTGAAGTGGGAAGAGGATTCCGAAAGGAAAAGGAAGAGGAATAGTATCGGTGAGGAACGAGGGGCGAAGAAAAGGGGATGGCAGCTAGATAAATTTAAAACGCTCACCAAGCATGTGGACTCTATTGCCAGGGAAATGAAAATGAGAACCAGGGACAAGCCTGAAGTGGGAGACGGCATTGGTGACCTGGTGGACATGTTGAGCAGCATGACAAGCCAGCTCATGACCAGCGATATGCAAGAAGCACTTATACATTATGGAACAGACGAACAGGTTAGTACAGCTGAGGAAATCGGCGGCTCTCCAGAGGCAGGCAACGAACAAACAGTGAAACCCGTCTGCACCTGCACGTGCACGTGCTTAGCTTCGAGGCTCAGTTCACCGGAAGATCTGCGAGACGTTTACGATTACGAGGGTTTTGAACAAGTAGGTAGGCTGCAGTGGGACAAGTCGGTCTTCACTAATACGGGGGTCATCGTGGGAAATCCTTTCAACACGGACGACTCGGTGGTGAAGGTGGTCATGGTAGAACCGGACGACCCAGGAATGGATAACAGCATCCAGAAACTGTATAGGGACAAGTTCCATGAGCTCGCCAAGATAGGGGGGGATTTCGAGGTAATTGAACAGACAACAAGGGTCAGAGGAACCGGCAACTGTACCAGAACGAAGGTAATCAGGATAGCGCACAACGGGACCCCCCCAGGACTGTGGCCTTTATTGGAACAAATCAGGAGTGAAACTACTGGTGACGCAAGTGTGTGTATTCATCATGTAAAGGGTATGACTGTCGATATGCTCCGCAAGATGGTAGAGTGCGTCTTCCATGGGAAAAAAACAAGGGTGGACATCTACACGACGTCCCTACCTAAGGGGAATCCCAGAGAGAGGAGCACCTACGGGGTTATAGTTACGCAGGCAGACGGAAGGGTGTCATATAGTGACGTATTGAGCAAGCTCAAAACAGCAGTCGGTAGCACCGACTACGTAGAAGCGATTAGGGAATAAGGAGCACAAGGGACGGTAACCTGCTCCTCACACTGGATAGAGATCGTGAAGCACTGGGTGCGATAAATAAGGCTCTGGGAGACGAAGGATCCCTAAAAACAAGGAGGCTAACATTACTGACACTCAGGGGCTCACAGAGGTAATTAGGAATGCTCAAGAAAGTAGCACGGTGCGGACCAACGCAGGGGCGGACAGAAAGCAACCCGTATGGTGGAATGATACCATCAAGGAGAGCAGGCAACCCTGTACAAACGCTAGGAGAGAGCTCACCAGAATGCGCGGCAGGACAAATGCCCCGCAAGACCAGGTTGACGAACTGGAAAGGGTCTACAAGGAAGCGAGGAAGGCGATGAAGAAAGAAATTATTAGGGCAAAAAGGAGGAGTGGAAGTTGCTGTGCGACAGACTGGAGGAGGACCCATGGGGCAGGGATATCGGATCGCGATCAGGGACCTGAAGGATTCAGGTCTCCGTACGAGATGGATGAAGCACGCAGGGAAAACATACTGCTTGAACTCTTCCCTGGGACAGCAGAGGTTGACCCCGAAAACCAGGAGCCTGACATAGAACTACCCTCCACCCATTTACTAGGGAAGAGCTAAAAGAGGCAGCGCGAAGCTGAAGAGCAGGAGATCCCGGGCCCGACGGGATCCAACCGGAGACGGTGAAGTACGCCATAGAGGCGATACCAGACACAATACTCACGATAATGAATGGATTACTCAGACAAGGAGTCTTTCCAGGCAGCTGGAAAAGGCAAGGCTATCCTGATTCCCAAAGGGATTCGAGAATAGATGGGAAACACAGACTAATCTGTCTTCTGGGCTGCCTTGGGAAAATATATGAATACCTATTGAAGGCCAGGCTGGAAGAGGAGTTAGGAAACAGAGAGGGCATAGCCAGCACCCAGTTCGGCTTCATAGCCAAAAGATCAACGGTAGGAGCCATCAAGAACGTGCTGGAGAGGGTGAACAGTGATCGGAAGGTATGGGGAGCGGTGATCATGATTGACATATAAAATGCCTTCAACACGGCAAAGTGGCACCTGATAAAGCACGAACTGGGCCGCCTTCAAATTAGCCCCTACTTACGCATTGCAATCGGGAGTTACTTATCGAGTCGAGAGCTGACCTCTGGGAAAATAAGGATGAACCTGACACAGGGTGTCCCGCAGGGTTCCGTACTCGGTCCCACTTTGTGGAATGTGTTATACAATGGCATCCTAACGCTGGACCTCCCGAGGAATTGCGCAACCGTCGCGTACGCCGACGATCTTGCACTTATAATCACGGCCGACAAAAGTGACGAGCTGACGCGCACTGCAAACCAGAGCTTAGCAATAATTAAACGCTGGACGGAGGATAATGGGTTAGAGATTGCCCCGCAGAAAACCGAGGCTATCATAATCAGGGGACGCAGGAAGAGGGAAGGAATTCGCTTCGAGCTGGCTGGCACGGAGATAATTCCAAAAAGATTCGTTAAGTATCTCGGGGTTTGGCTTGACGACAAACTGAGGTTTAATAAACACGTCAGGGAGACCTGTGACAAGGCGAATAGGCAGGTACGGGGACGCAGGAAGAGGGAAGGAATTCGCTTCGAGCTGGCTGGCACGGAGATAAATTGATATAAGAGAAGAGTGATGTACGGAGTGGTGCAGTCCGTCCTCCTATACGCGGCTCCCGTGTGGGGCGATGTCACCAGAGTGAAGACATACAGGGGCATGTTGATATCAACGCAGCGGAAGATGCTACTCCGCGTGGCCATGGCCTATAGGACTGTGTCGGCTGATGCACTGTGCGTCATAACGGCAATACCGCCAATAGACCTCATGATAGAGGAAAGGATACGTCTGGATTCCATTCCCAATCTGACTGAAAGGGGAAAGAAGGAAGAGAGGAACAGGACCATTGAACAATGCCAAACGCGATGGGATGAAAATACTACTACTGCTCAATGGACCAGAAGACTCATTCCGAACCTGAGAGCGTGGATAGAATGTAGCCATAAGGGCACAAATTACTATGTAACCCAGGCCCTAAGCGGGCATGGGTCTTTCAGAAAATACACCTATAAGATAGGAAAAGCCGCGGACGATTGGTGCTTGTATTGTGGTGAATGGGATGACCCAAATCACACAATATTTGGATGCAAGAGATGGGAACGAGAGCGACACAACGCGGAAATGGCCTTGGGGGTAACAATTATGCCTGAGAACATGATCGGACTCATGATCACTGATGAAAGAAGATGGCAGGCGGGCTACAATTTTCTAAGACAGGTGATGGAGGCTAAAGAAAGGGAAGAGAGGGCTATGCAAAGGCAGGACCGATTCCCAATAAATGATGGAGATGAACTGTGATATTTGAGTCTGTGATACCTTTGTTTGTGATATTTTAGTATAGTATTTTATTTATTTTATTTATTTATGTACTGTACGTGACGTGACGTGGAAAACCCATGCGAAGATAGAGAAAGAAGCAGCTGCATGGTACGCCGCCTATGCTTGACGCTATGTCGACAAGATGGTCCCAAGCATAGGAGGGCGAGGGGGGGGTTTTAGTCGGAGTTGCGCCCGACACTACCTGAGCTGATAGACACAAGGCCCAGGTGCCAAGCGGTTTCCCCCTTCAAAACCAAAAAAAAAAAAAAAGTTTGTTTGGCGCCGACTCAAAATCAGTTACTTACATTAGTTTAGGAGCTCAATTATCATTTAGACTAAGAAGGTTAATTTTATTTTTTGCTTTTCAGTTGATTTTTTCGTCGGTTTAATTTTTTGTTAAAAAGTTTTTATTTTTTACTTTTCAGTTCCGTATTTCGTCGGTTTAATTTTTTGTTAAAAAGTTTTTATTTTTCAATTTTCTGTGGCTAAAAATCTACCAATCTACCAATCACTTTGATTACTTCCAAAATACTTACTTACCCACCTTACTTCAACTATTACCAGTTAAATAATATGATTATCTACTTTTACTATTTGTTGTAATATAAATTATTTTCGTTGTTCTGGTAAGTTTATTTCATTACTTTGTATATCATTCCATCCTCTCATAAAATATACTGATTTTGACGGAACAAGAATAATGTCAGTAGCGATCTGTCATTGTCAACTACGTATGTGTGTGCCAATGTTCACTAGTGAAAAATCAATTATCCCCCATTTTTCCACCCGTAAGGGTGGCTAATTCCTTTCGAAATACAAATATAAGGTATAACATCTATTAAAAAAAAACATCCAAATGAAGAACCCGTAAAAGTTATGCCTGATAGAATCGGTTAACGGACCAAATTCAAGGGTGAGTGATCAATATCCTTCATTTCGCTACCCTTAGGGGGATTTCATCTTTTAAATTAAAATGGGACCAAATTCGAAGTACACCCTATCCACTGAAGGAAGAATTATCGGAATCGGACGCCTCAGTAAAAAGTTATGCGTGATCATACATAAAAAAATATGATGGAAAAACATAAAATATACGGGTCGAATAGAGAACCTCCTCCTTTTTGGTTTCATCGGTTAAAAACAAATCTGTTGACGATACATCAGCAGTAAAATTCTCGGATTCTGACGGAAACACTCAGAAAGAGGGTTTCCAAGAACCAAGACAAGTTAAGTTCAGCTTAAGAAGTTATAAGGTTTATAGAAAATATACTACCCAACATCTCAGAGCCAGAGCTGGAGTTGCAATAATTATCAAAGAAAATATACCAAATAGACAAATTGTTATTCAGTCTAGGCGTCAAGCCGTCGCAGTTCAAGTGGATTTTCCCGTGAAGTTATCGATCTGTAGCATATACCTACCAGATGGGGATTGGGATAGTGGTGATATTCAGGAAGTTATTGTTCAGTTACCAACTCCGGTAATGATTGTAGGTGATTTTAATGCTCACAACCCTCTGTGGGGATCCCAAAGAATGGACAGAAAGATTAATCGACAGACCATTTTCTCAACTCTATCGAATTTATTGGCCAATCTGTGACACTGGCTGTTCCGAAGTGATGGAGACTTGAAAAAGCAAATTGGTTATTAGTCAAGGAAAATCTCGAAAATTTCGAATAACCACCTACGGAAGTCAACAAATCTACAAAGGCAGTCACCAATAAAATCATTTCTGTTTCCCAGACAGCAATTCCTCAATAGAAAGGTCGCAGAAGAAAAAAAATGGTCCCATGGTGGAATGAAGAAATTGTTCTAATCATAAGAGAAAAGGATAATGCACCAAATATCTTCGAAAGACCGCCAGTAGAAGATGGTGCGTACCCTGCTACAGGAATATGTAATACTAGAGAGACATAACTTTACCTCTTTTGCAAGTAGAAGGAATACATCTGCTCTGATTTTTCTTTATAAGGTGATCCATGGCCAAATCAACTGTAGTGCTATTTTGAGTAAGCTGAATTTTCATGTTCCAAGAGTAAATTCAAGACATAACACTCTATTTTACCTCGAATTCTCTAGAACAAATGTACAGAAAAACTCACCCTTATTCAGAATTTGCAACAACTTCAATGCTGTCAATGACAGTTGTGACATTTTCTCTTGCAGCATTGCTTCATTGAAAAAAATCAGTTTTTGATATTAATTTTCCTTTTCTCTAGTTTTTGTATCATGTCTCATTTCTACACTATTGTTGTATCTTTACTGATTCTCAAATTATTTATGTTTTTGTACCTGTGATTTTCCCACCCTGTAAATGAATTTCTGTTGGGTGGTGTACAATAAAAAAAAACATGATTGCCTTCAAGCAGGCATGAGCCAAGGAGGAAAATTCGTAATAGCAAAAGACAATCATGGGAGAAATATGTCTCTATTATAACATTCAAAACCCCTGTATCAGAGGTATGGAGAAAAATTCGTGTTATTCTCGGAAAAAGGAAAACTGAAATCTTCCCAGTACCTGAAATAAATGGCCAGATAATCACAGATAACATTGAAATCGTAGACGCGCGGGAGTTTGAAACTACAAGTGCCACATTAACTCCATGAACCATGAATTCCAAAAAGATAGGAAAAATTCAAAGAGAGAGATTTTCATGTAGAAACTACATCAGACCCCAACATTCCATTCACTATGTTGGAGTTTGATTATGCACTCTCTGACATGAACAATTCATCACCAAGCGAAGATAGAATCACGTATGACTTCATAAAACAAGCACCAGAACCGACAAAACAAGTTATATTCGATCTGTTCCAGGAACTTGGAGAGAAGCCATCATCATCCCAATACTCAAACTGGGAAAAGATCCAAAATCTCCTGCTAGCTATAAATTAATTTCATTACCAAGCTGACTCAGCAAGCTGATGGAGGAGATGATTAGTCTGAGGCTTTGGTGGTACCTGGAAATGAACAACCTACTATCTCTGTTTGAAGGTTGTAGACGATGTGGTAACTTGATTACTATCGTTTCGGACGTCCATCGTCTTAATGTATTTAAAAGGTTTTCACGACGTTTCGAATGCTTGTATCTGCAATCGTCTTCAGGTGAATACTGACAAGTTTGGGTGCTACTTACCAATTTATATTACTGTCGGCGCAATGATGCGTGCAATTCCGCCATGTGCAGCGGTGCGTGTAATTTCGCGCGGTGTGGTGGTGCGTGAAGTTTCGCGCCTCTGCAGCCCGCCAGAAAGAGCAATCAGGGGTTTCCATACGTTCTTGATCTCAACGCTTGGTTGACTAAAGGCGTTATTGGCTTCGATGTAGGCGGCCTCTTTGAACTTTCGTTTGAACCAATGCTCCTCTCTATGTAGAACACTTGCGTCGTCCCATAGAACTCGATGGTGCTCAGTCCAGGCGTGGTCAGCGATTCCCGATTTTGATGTTTCTCCACGTTGAGTCCATTTCTTGTGCTCATCCAATCTTACCGATAACGGTCTCTTTGTCTCTCCAATGTAGGAATCTCCGCATTCACATGGAACTTCATAAATGCAATTCTTACTGATTTCATTTTTGTTGTCAGGTTTGGTCTTGCCTCTTCACCTGGGCATTTTCCCATTTTATCCTTGAAATACAGAATAACATGCATTGTAAATAATAAATTACGAGATTTACCGCACTGAGTAGATACTAAATATATTTTAATTATAATTTGAATAGAATTTGAATTTGGTCGAACGCGTTAATTTTTAATAAAAATAAAATATTTTAGTACAGCCCTGAAATTTTGTGTAGTTATAGATTTCAACTGTAGAAATTGCGTAAAATTATTGGCAGGAGTCTAGGTCGGGGATTAAACGTTGCCAGAAGTCGGTAAAGTTGTAATAAAATTGTTAAAATTTTAATGACAATGTGAGTTCTGGCGATTTCGTTTTTATATTATTTACGGCTTAAGAAAGCTGTACATAATTTGCTAGATATCAAAATGATGGCTAAGTATATATAAAATGATAATATCGCTGAAGCGGTAAAACTTTTTTTATGCAGTGTTGACATTTTTTTTTGTATTATTCAAATTTTCCGTGAATTATGAATTAATTACGAGTAGACAAAACGGAGGATAAGTATAAATAACAGGGAATGAATACATCAATTACAATCTTGTGTTAACCTTTTTTTCGTTTATTAATTGAGAGATCTGATTTTCATCACCATCAATAATCTGACTGATCATCTTCATCCTCGTCGCTGGAATGATTAATATCTGTTTCATCATCTCAAACATAAATTAACATATAAACACGAAAGTAATGTATCATATAAAAACGAAAGTAATGTATCATGTAATGTAATGTATCATGTGATACATTTATTCAGATTCTTCCTTATTTAGTATAACATCTTTAACTGTTGACGGTAATTGTGGGCCATCAAACCATTTAAATTCTTACATGGCTTGTTGTTGTATCCAGCCACAATTAGTAGGTTCTAGATCAGTTAGAACTGCTAAGTGTGTATTTGTCCAGTTATTTAATTCTGTATTTCAAGAAAAAAGTGGGGAAATGCCCCTGTGAAGAGGCAGTAGGAAGTCGCCTCGCGATGTTTTGCGATACCGTATGCCAAAAAAATATTATTTCAAGTCCAGTAAAGCTTTATATCCCTTCCTGCTATTCGCTCATGAGAAATATCTGTAATTTGATCATAATAGAACAATTGAAATTTACGGATAATACTTTCGTTGAGCAAATTAGAGCTATTTCCTGGAAGTACGCCGAAAAACCAGCTTTAGAGAAATTTTCAACAGCCTTCGGCTGCTGCAGAGCAAGTCATGCCTGTGAAAAGGCTGTTTTGTGTCTTGAGCGGTTGTGAGGGTGGATGCTCTGGGGTAATATATTTTTGTGACTTGTAGAAGTTATAAAAAAATAAAAAATTGCGTGACCCGGCTCAGGATCGAACCCAGATCCTTGCACTTTGAAACCGAGCGTTCATCCAACTGGGCTACCAGGCCTTGATGAATTAAAATTATGTTTGGAGCAATCTGAGCGCCGGGAGACGTTATGGAAGAATTTTTGACCGCCCGCCCCCGCTTTCAGCCCCAAGACTGATTTCTGCCTACAAAGCACTTGTCAGCTAATGTTTGTGGAGTTTAATTACTCAATAAAATTTTGGCGATTGTGGATTCATAATAGTGTGTTAAGTTTCACATTTATATCTGATTTCAAGAAAAGTTCTCTGTATATAATCGTCTTTATCAATTGCAACCACCGTTTTTCCTTTGTCCGCACGCGTAATAATTATGTCATTTTCAAAAGACTTGTTCTTCATTCCTTTTGCGAATAATGTTTATTTATTGGGCTTTATTTGTGATTTTGAAAGATCAGATTTCAATATATTAGCCGATTTTTTTTATTAATATTACAATCGCTCATAACTTTTAACGCTATTTCTGTTTCAATTCATTATCTTTCATAACACCACCTTTTGTGAAACTTTCCGGAAAATTAATCGATTTGATCAGGAGATATTGTAATTTCGTTCCAAAATTTAGCTTGAAAAATAGTTACGAACTAATTGATAAAATCAAGAATACCTATTCGACTTCCAGGCTACTCCAAACGTATCTCCTTTGATGTTCAAAATTTATTTCTGAGTATCCCACCAGAAGAAACTATCACTCTGGTAGAGAATCTTCTGGTTAGGGAAAATGTAAATCCGATCGAAAAAAGATTTTAGACTTGCTCACCAGTTTGTTTATCTCAAAATTATTTCCAATTTAACAATAGTTTTTATTCTTCCAATAAAGGACTAATGATGGGTAATCCTTGAGTCTTTTATCAGCTCAAATATTTATGGACAACTTGGAGCCAAAAATTCCCAATAATCCTTTAATTAAAAATTTCTTATATTGGTACAGCTATGTGGACGACATTTTAGTGTGCTTCGTGGGAACAAATTGCTGTTAATAACGATGGTTGGTCCAAACCTTATATATATATATATATATATATATATATATATATATATATATATATATATATATATATATAATATTCTTTCAAGAAAACTTTATAAAAAAGCTATAATAGACGTGTTTCCAACCCAAAACGATAAACATAATATTATTTATATATTTACGCCATTCTACCGAAAAAAATTCTACCTTTGAGCAAATTTATTAAGAACAATAAAGATAAAATTGGTAAATCTGATAAATCTGGAGTATATAAATTAACTTGTGTGCAAGTTTTTACATAGGCCAAACAGGCAGAATATTTAAAAAACGATTGTCAGAACATCGGTACTGTTTCATCAATGGAAAAGCAAATTCAACTTTTGCCACTCTCCTCTTGACTGAAAAACATTGTTGTTTTCGAAATATCACATAAAGAAAAGAAAGGTTATAAACTCGACCTTCCAGAAAGTTTAGAAATTAATAAATGCAAAAAGTTGCAATATTTGGTTGATGACTAGATCAACTTGAATAATTCTCCTTTGTTGAATTTTGTTTTACTGAAGATTAAACAGGTCATGTGTATAATCTCCATACTACTTAGCATCATTCCTAATAAATACCCAATGGATAATCCGCAATATCCTTAATATTCCCAATAAGATTCATATATACCTGCTACTACCTGCCCTGACAATTCAACATGATACATCGTGATTGATGAGTTAGTATTATCTCCACCTGAAAAATATATTGTATAGAGAAACACGTGTTGTGGTTTTGTAAACCCAGTTTAGTGAAAATCATTTGATGAAGTGGGTGTCTTTTGTTTACTTTTACAGATGATATAATCAGTTTTGCTGATGATACTGCCCTTCTTTTCAAGGATACAAGCTGGATCTAACTGAAACAAAAAATCAAATATATCTACCAAAAACTCTTGATTTTCAGAAATAAACTACTCATAATAAATAAGAAAAAAACTGATTTGTTTGAAAATATGAAGCTGGCGTTCATAAAGTCAGATGTGGAATCTTCTGCGACTCAAAAATAAACTTTAGTCACTATCATCCATCGTTCGTCACTATCATCCATCGTTGGGGTATTCATGTTGAAAGGGGAAATATTTTCAAATGAATATTGAATAGAAATATTTTTCTGTGAATTGAAAAATCCACGACAAAAATTAAGTAATTTTTTGTGAATATCTAACAGAAAGCAACTACCGTCAAACGGGGTGGATCGGGACGGATTTTGGATATTTTCATGAATATTTTGCCTCAGGAAAGAGGTAAAACTGATTTATTTTGGGGAAAGTAACCACAGTTATAACATGCCTCAAGATATCATCAATGTTGGACTGATCATTAAAAAAAAAGTTGTGTGTGTCCCGATTGACCCCGCATGAGGGGTCAATCAAGACATCTCGTTTATCGACCTGAAACGTTCAAGTAGACCCGCGCATGGGGTTAATTGGGACGAAAAAAAAAATTAAAATATATATTACCATTTAATTTAATTAAAAAAAATACAACGGAAACAAAACAACATTCAGCTATTTATAGTAGAGGTATCTTATAATAAAAAAAGACTTCTTTGGCAATTACATAACAAATTTGAATTTTTTACAAAATGAAAATAAAACTCTGGCAATTATACAATGAGTAAAACCTGAAAATTGTATTATTTTAATTGTATATTTGCTAGGAACTCGTATATGCTCCTCGTCTCAATTTATTTGGCTTATACTAGGCATGTTTCAGTGTTCGGTCGATACTTTCCGGTCTCCCTCTTTCCTTTTCCCCAATTCCTCCTTTATTTTCAGGTGCATCCTAATAGTAATAATGATGAAGTCTCCTAGAGTAAAACACTCCGGAAGCAAAATACCTCTCCATTCGGATTTCCGGGCGAGAGGTACTCGAGGGGACTCAACATTTTTGCAACATCCGCGGACTCAACAAGAACATCAATGACGTCCACCATCACCTACAGACGAAAAAACCGGATATTCTGGCTCTAACAGAAACACAAGTAAACTCGTCCACCAACAAGGTCCATATGCTTTGTCCTGGTTACGAACTCCATTCTCGATTCAGGTTCAAAGGTGGAGTCTGCCTTTACGCTAAGGCTAACCTTTCATGCCAGCGTGAAGAGAGTTTGGAACCGAAAGACTTTGATGTGATGTGGTTCAAGCTATCTGATACCAAACTGACTAAGTTCCTCTGCTGCCTTCACCTATCACCTAATGAACCTTCATATAACGACCTCTTTGAGTTTTTATCACTCAAACTGGACTACATTCAGGGAACCATCCAACAGCTGAAACCATAATCATGGGAGACTTTAATGTACATAACGCTGCCTGGCTCAAATTCTCTAACAAAACAGATGATGCGGGTCGTCAAGCCGAGGCCTTCGCCATCACTCATGGTCTAGAACAACTGGTCGAGCTACCAACCCGCATCCCTGATGTCAACAACCAGTCTGCCAATACACTAGATCTTTTCCTCACCACCAATCCTGACCCGTATAGAATAGAAGTTTGTGCCCCACTTGGAAACTCTGATCACACCCTCATCTCCACAAGATGCTCTTTCCATTTACCATCGAGCTGCACCATACCACCCCGTCTCATGTGGCATTACAATTCGGCCGACTGGGAAGGTCTTCGTATGTTTTTCTCAGCGTTTCCATGGAAGAGAGTTTGTTTCTCTTCAGTAGATCCAACACGATGTGCTGAGACAATTTCTGAAATCATCATGTTGGGGATGCAAACTTACATACCGAATACCGAAAGAAGAACATCATCCGATGAGACCTGGTTTAACAGGAACTGCTGTAGAGCTGTGGCTTCCAAACAGGCAGCATACCATCGATGGCTAAAAAATCCGGGCCCTGAGACCAGAGCAGCATATGTCGAGGCTAGAGGCATATGCAAAGAGACAATAGAATGCTCAAAAGATGCCCACAATGCCAAAATAAGATCAAAACTTGCTGAATGTCCTAACGGATCCCGTTCATTTTGGTCTTTCGCCAAAGCTGTGGGAAGAAACTTCACTTCCAGCTCATTTCCTCCTCTAACCAAAGAAGATGGAACACTAGCAACGACTGCCCAGGAAAAAGCCAATATCTTTGCGCACCTATTTGCTGGAAATTCCACTCTGGATTCATCGGGAAAACAACCCCCGAACATTACACCTATTGACAGTCACATGCCCGAGATCACCTTTCGCCAACGTACTATCAGAAAGATTTTGCTGGGTCTCAACACCAACAAAGCCTGTGGATCTGACGGAATCCCGCCGATTGTTCTCAAGAAATGTGCCCCGAACTAACACCTGTTCTTTGCAAGTTGTTCAACCACTCTTACAATTTGGGGTATTTCCGTCCAATTGGAAAATTGCAAGAGTACAGCCAGTCCCTAAAAAAGGCAAAAGGCCCTACCTAGCAACTACAGACCTATCGCACTGCTATCTATTATTTCAAAGGTCATGGAAAAGCCATCAACATCGAGCTCATGAAATATCTGGAAGACTCAGGAATTGTCAACGATAGGCAATATGGCTTCCGCCATCAGAGATCAACTCGTGACCTGCTCGCTTACGTCTCACATATATGGCAGCTATCTATTGAAAAGTATGGAGAAACTTCAGCTGTGGCATTAGATATCTCCAAGGCGTTCGATCGAGTTTGGCACCAGGGACTCCCCGCCAAGCTTCCGTCTTATGGCTTGCCCCCTCAGCTGTGTTCTCTGCTTGCTAGTTTTCTCTCAAACAGGTCTCTCCATGTAGTGGTCGATGGAGTTTCATCTGACACTCTACTCATAAATGCTGGTGTTCCGCAAGGATCTATTCTCGCACCAACACTATTTCTACTTCACATCAACGACCTGTTGAAAGCAACTTCATGTCCAGTACACAGCTTTGCCGATGATAGTACCCTCCATACCGCTTTCTCTTCCAGTGCCCCTATATCAGCCCGTGAAACCAAAATGAACGAGGAAGAAATGTTAATAATATAAATATGGACTTAGCAACAATTCTCGAGTGGGGATCTAATAACTTGGTAGAATTCAATGCAAACAAAACACAAGCTATGTCTTTTCTCTAGAAAAGCCGATCTCACTGTGCCTAACATAACTTTGTCAGGAGTAACCATACCACTGAAGTCATCCATATCGATGCTTGGTATTACTATCAGCAATAACCTTTCCTGGGAAAATCACGTGAGGTCCATTGCCAAAGTGCATCCCAAAACTTGTTTTTGTTTCGTGCCAAGAGCTATTTCACCCCACTCAGCTGCTTATGATCTATAAGGCACAGATCCGACCTGTCCTGGAATACTGTTCCCATATTTGGAGCGCGGCACCTAAACATATCCTGAGGCTATTGGATTCTGTCCAAAAAAGGGCAATTCGTCTCGTCGGTGATGCCTCGCTTACACACTCGCTCACTTGTCTGGATCACCGTAGAAAAGTTGGCGATTTGTCTCTATTTTATAGATATTTTCATGGGCGATGCTCTTCTGAAATATCAACAATCGTTCCTGCTTTGGCAGTCTCTTCGAGACTAACCCGTCAAGATCAGTCATCACTCCCCTTCGTGGTCACTTTGGAGACCTGCAGAATATCACTTCCCAAAGACTCGTTCATCCAACGAACAGCGAGGCTTTGGAACTCATTGCCTAGGGAGGTGTTCCCCGAGGCATACAACCTCCAGAAATTTAAGAAGAACACCAACTCCTACCTTCTTTCCCTTGGTTCCCACGATGTTCTCTGAACATTACAGGATATCCCTTTTCGTGGGAACCAGAACATAAAAAAAAAAAATTATTTGTGATTTGATGCAGGTCACTAACGGACGTATCTTCAACCCAGGAAAATAGGGGCAGTTTTTTTTTCTGTTGGCGTGAAGAAATTTCACCTCGATATTTCTATCAAGGCATTTGATTTTCCTAAAAAATATTTGTTTCAAACTGAATCTCAATAAAATCTTCGTTACAGAGATTTTCCTTAGAAATCTCAACACAATATTTTATCTTCTTCATCTTCTTGTTCATGCTCTGAAACGAAACTTGTGTCCGAATTAACGGAAGAATGAAGTGGAAAGTCCAGTTTCGCTTGTCGATGTTCCAGCTTATTGAAAATCATCTTTCGAAATGCCCTTTCCGGTATCAACAGAAACTTCTGTTTTTCTTAGCGACTGTTGGTTTGTTAGCATTTCTGCTCTCATTCAGCAAGTCTACAACAACAGTTGTCCATGCATTCGAGTCATCTTCCTCAAGATTTCTTTTTTTCGGGTAGGCGTTTTAAAATTTGATTTCTTGAGTGGATGATCCATCAGAAATCAAGTGGCTGTTGATAATGAAGATAATCCAGTAAAACTGATTAACTTGTTAGTGGCCGATACAGCATCAAGTGGCTGTGTTAAATGAGATGAATGGGGCAGAAACAAAACTTATGTCGTTTCCACATGATTCAATGATCTAATGAGAGAGTGCGACAACATTATCTCAATTACCATCATCAATAGAGTTGTCAACAACCTCAATTTCTTCCAAGGCTCCTTTGTCCATTTACCAATCAAGTATCATAAAGGTGTTGGCTTTTATAAACAATGAATGGGGGTAACAGAACACCCACACCATTTGGCTGTGAACATGACTGATGTCTATGTTCTTGTCGAGTCGATTATACGTTCCGGATGTCGTGTTTTTCTACTGACGATTACTTCTTCTGCCCAGGACCGTCCACAAAACATGTTCGTCAAGTTGATGATAGAATTAGGCTCTACGTTTCTTAACACTTCTTGGAGATTGTCAAAAAAATTACTTATTGTTTCTAGAAACCGACCGTTTAATATTTTCAGAAATTATCTCAGTAAGCATTTCTTTATGTCTAGAATAAAATAGAGTTGCCCAATCGAGATCATGTAAGTTATTATTGAATTTGCGTACAATTATGCCTTTTCTATCAAGATATCCTTTGACTGTATATCTTACATATATAAAAAATTCTGGTGGATATCCCCTGTTTGTTTTGTATTTTTCGAGCATGTCGCTGGCTTATCTGGCCTTTCAAACTACACAATGCAGTTTCAAATGTTTTTTTGTCAAAGTTTTGGTAAACCTTACTGCCAGGCGTCTTCTTATATTTTCGAAACATTGTCCCTATTCACCCCTGAAAGTACATAAAAAATTCGAAAAGAATATTAAAAAATAAAACGAGGAAAAACATTTATTCAAATTATACCTAATATCTATAAAATACTCACAGGCATACTACAAAAATCTACCAATTCATAAATTACCTGTTTCCGGAGACGTTTTGCAGCACTGTTTTTATGACACCCGAACACACTGCGGTTAAAACTGTACTAACGATTCTTCATATCATTCCATTTTTCGATATGTCTACTAATCTTGAAAAGGGAAACATTCTCAATGGAAAATTGGATAGAAGGATATTTTTTCAATTGAAAATCCACGACAATAATGAAGTTATTTTTTGTAATATCTAACAGAAAACTACTTCCCGGCTAAAGCACGCTGGACATTGAACTACATCTGATAGATATTGAGAAAGGACCCTAACTCAATATCTATCAGATGTAGTTCAAATCCAGCATGGCATTAGCCAGGTAAGTAGTTGTTTATTGTTAGATATTACCAAAAATGACTTCATTATTGTCGTGAATTTTTCAGTTTTCGAAAAAATCCTATTATTCAATTTAATTGAGAATGTTTCCCTTTTCAACATGAAATTTCATAAACGATGGAAGATAGTGACTAAAGTTTATCTTTCAGTCGCAGATGATTCCACATCTGATTTTATGAAATCCTTTTATAATTTCGAACAAAGGTCTACTCATCATTCCTTATATTACCAATTCAAAAACATCGCCACCTGTCAAAACACTGCGTATTTATATATGATAGCCACTTTGACCTGATTGACTCCTTTGTCCTGAGTCACCCCGTTTGACGGTACTTCCCCGGCTAAAGCCACGCTGGACATTGAAATACATCTGAGAGATATTTTGAAGGGATCCAGACTCGAAAGAAAAAAATCTGAAATAGAAATTTGCATTTTTATTAAGATTGTTATTTGATTTTCTTTCCAGTCTTAATTAAGAATTTATATATGTTTACTTACCTTTTACCAGCTATGAGTCGAACTTACCTATTATAATAACCAAAATCTCAAACTATATTCTGTGAAAAATGTAAAATATTTTGGAATCGTTATTGATAGTCATCTAAAATGGGTTTCTAAAATAAGTAGTTTGATCAAGAAAATCCGCTTTCTTATAAGTAAATTCAAACTTTTCAAGAAGATTCTCGACGTCACCTGCAAATAATAAACAACGCGGTTCAATCGCCCTGATTTATGGTATGATAGGGGTTTTAAAAAATTATAGTAGACAAGATTATTCTAGTGAATGTCGTATAATGATATTCGAGAACTATTTCTTATGAAATTGATTCAATTTCAACACAAAAGCATGTCAAACAGCCAATCCATAGTTCGCCAATACCCCACAAGATACAGGGAAAATTCCATAAAAACACCTAGAATTCATTAAGTTATTGGACAAAAAAAGGCTTCCACCCCTTGCGAAAAAAAAACCAAAAAAAAAAAAAATTTTTCCCATACCCTAAAAAAACCAAAAAAAACCAGAAAACCCATTATTCTTTCAATAGAATGTTTGAATGAACTGAAAATTGTACTTGTTGAGAATTTCTAACCATATTTCCTAATCAATTGAATGATAATGCTATTATATCTCGAATGATCTGAGACATAATTATCGGGCTATAAATTTGATTTTTCAAATTACTGAATCAAAATTAACTCATATCTTCCAAAGATGGGTCCTGGAAATTAAAATAAATTTTGGCAAAATGTTTTTTTTTTAATTTGGTAAAATAGATATCCACCTGCTGCCACTAATCAACTTGACAATATTGTATGGTTACAGGTACCATACACTAAAGTCGATTAAAGTGCGCAGATTTTGAACCCCCATTTCCCCTTTACATGGGTTCTATATGACTTTTCTCATAAAATTTGTATTTAATTCCATTGAGAATATATTAGAATCTATGGGAAGTCAGTACAATCCATTTATATTTTTTAGTTCACAATACACTTTCAAAACTTAGTGAAAGTTGAAGATAGAAACCAAAATCCATTTTGGATTATTTTAGACAATATTCTGAAGCCATGATTTGTTTGAGAGTTTTCAATTTGGTGCTCAAAATTTAAATTTCAGTTTTTGCGTTATTTAGGATATTTTTGGTCAGTTTCTCAATGAAAAGAAGCTTCGAGTAAAAATAATTCGCAATTTCCATCGAATTTGTCATTGAAGAAATACATTTTTAATACTTTTCCTAGGGGTTCAATTTTTTTATAATATAACTTTTGCGGCGAGTATTCTATATTGATCTTTTGATGCAGCTGAGCTCTTCTTCAGACTTAAATATGTTACTGTTTCTGGATAAATGATAGAGATTTATTGACTTCCTTTTTCAATCGTGTTATAAAAATAATCCAAATTACATCCAATTGATCTGTTCTTGTGAAAAATCTACTACATGGGAAGAAATCAGTTCAAAGTTATATGTGATTTAATTTCAATTTGAAATTTCTCAATGAAGAATACAAACTTTGACATTTTTGACTGAGATAACTCAATTTGCTTTTATTCGAATGATGTTCAGACCATCTCCACTTCTGCACAAACCTTAAAAGCATTTTTTATTGTTGTGTGCTTCATTTAAAATTTGTGCTCTTGAAAATCTAGTTCTGAAAATAATACACTATATTGGATAGATTCAATGCATCATTGGTTGGAATAGTTGATTTGATGGATCAAGTTATATTCTCCAAATTCATTTTTTTTTAGCGAATCGGTAATAGATACATTCACTTCAACATTTGATTTATTTTTGTTACTTTTATAATTTTCATAGCTTTTAATGAATATTATTGCACAGAGTCTTCATTTTTGCTTTCTTATTGCTGTTTTTATCTATCTTGATAGTAATTCTCCAACTCTCGTCATGAAAGAAATATTCTAAAACACTTGCAGTCTTATGCATTTTGCACGTATTTCATTTGAACACGTGTTATGGTATGAATATTCTATAACAATTTTCAATCTTAATAAAAAAAAGTTCACTTCAGAAATCATCAGTTAGCCTTGACTATCTATCATACTTGACAATGATATTAGTTTGACACAATTTTACGTTTATTGTGAATGTGCTATTTGTTATCGTGTTAATATCGTAACGTTCGGGTTTCAATTAAACGAATGATTGTAGTGTGTTTGAAGTACATTTTGGAATAACTCAAGATATTGTACAGTGTGCACTTGAAATTACTGGCTTTCGTAAAAATCAAAACAAGTTTATGAAAAATATTCTATTTAGACTCTTCAGAGACTAAAAACATACAAAAAAAAAACAGAAAATGTTACGGTGGCATTCGATGGCATTTTTCGATGACGTATTGAAGAAATGAGAGCCTTCAATTTTGTAGAATATATATTATAGACTATAAATTTTTTATACTTTTCATCTCTTTCAATGGACATGAATAGAACGGTACAAATGGTGGAATCCAGAGTTTATTTTACTTCACCTATCCTCTCCCTGAACCGAAGAGCTGGCTACGGAAATTAAAAATGATAAGGTACAAGGTAATTTTTTTCATAGAAACCGTCTTCACTAGCTGACAAGTGTGTAGCTCTGCAGGCAAAGATTCTTCCAGAGTGCCGCCCGGCGCTCAGATAACTCCGAACACTTCATAAATTCAACAAGCCCTGGTAGCCCATCTGGATGAACGCTCGCTTTGAAAGTGCAAGGACCTGGGTTCAATCCCGAGCTCTGGGTCACGCTTTTTTTTTTTTACATTCAAATCAACCACAAAACTTCTATGAGGCACCAAAATATATTACCTCAGAACATTCACCCTCACAACCCCTCAAGACATTTTCACAGAGCATGACTTGCTCCGTCGAAGGCTGCTGAAAATTAGTCTGTACCTGTTTTTTCGGTGTACTTTTTCCAGGAATAGCTCTATTTCTTCAACGAAAGTATTATCCGTAAATTTCAATTGTTCTATCATGATCAAATTACAGATTTTTCTCAGAAGCGAATCGCAGGAAGGGATATAAAGCTTCATTTGACTTGAAATAATTTATTAACATCGCGAGGCTTCTTCACAGGGGCATTTCCCCATTTTATCCTTAAAATACAGAATTAAATGCATTGTAAATAATAAATTAAAGTATCACATGGTACATTACTTTCGTCTCTATAAAAATGGTAATTTATGTTTTTTTGGATGATGAAACAGATATTGATTATTCCAGCGACGAGGATGAAGATAATCAGTCAGATTAAAAATCAGATTTCTCAATTAATAAATGGAAACAAGTTAACACAAGATTGTAATTGATGTATTTATTCTCTGTTATTCATAGTTATCCTCCGTTTTGTCTACTCGTAATAAATTCATAATTCATTGAGAATTTGAATAATACAAAAAAAATGTGAACACTGCATAAAACAAGTTTTACCGCTTCAGCAATATCATCATTTTGTATATACTCAGCCATCATTTTGCCCTCTAGCAAATTATATACAGCTTTCTTAAGCCGTAAATAATATAAAAACAAAATCGCCAAAACTGCACATTGTCATTAAAATTTTAGCAATGTTCTTACAACTTTACCGACTTCTGGCAACTTCAACGTTTAATCCTCGACCTAGACTTCTGGCAATAATTTTAAGCAATTTCTACAGTTGAAATCCATAACCACACAAAATCTCAGGAGTGCACTAAAAGATTTTTTCCATGTTCGTGACTGAAATGTAACATATTTCAACTTAAATTAGTGAGAGAAGTTGTACTTTTAATCACTAGTGATTAAAAATCCTTTTTTCACAAGTGATTAAAAGTGTGACCTAGGTTATCAATTAACAACCATCATACACATTGCTCATAGCGTAGTAGACGTAGTAGGCTGATTTCCAAATTAAATGTAACACAAGCAACGGTAGCACAGATTTTTATTTTTAGTAGGCTGGTTACAATTTTGTAATGTTCTAATAAGTAATAAATAAATACATGTGTATTATCTTTTTCAATAGTTTCTTTTCATTTTGAAAAAATGGAAAAAATTTGTTTTAAAACACGTGAGTAAAGCGCATTTAATCACTCGCCTGGTTGAGGCCCTCGCAGCTTCGCTGATTACTCACTTAAAAATAGCTATCATTTTTATTGAAAATTAATGCGTTCGACCAAATTCAATTCAAATTATATATTTATTATCTTCTCAGTAGGGTACATCTCGTAATTTATTATACAATGCATAAAATGGGGACATGCCCCTGTGGAGAAGCAGTAGGAGGTCGCTTCGCGATGTTTTGCAATACCCTAAGTGAAAATAAATTATTTCAAATCAAATAAAGCTTTATATCCCTTTCTGCTATTAGCTTATGAGAACGATCATGATAGAACAATTACAATTTACGGATGATACTTTCGTTAAACAAATTAGAGCTAATTCCTCGAAAAAGTACGCCGAAAAACCAGGTTCAGAGAAATTTTCAGAAGCCTTCGGCAGCTGTGGCAAGTCATTCTCTGTGAAAATTTTGTTTTGTGTCTTGAGGAGTTGTGAGAGTGAATATTCTGAGGTAATATGTTTTGGTGACTTGTTGAAGTTTTGTGGTTGATTTGAGTGTAATAGAAAAAAAAAATGCTTGACCCAGCTCGGGATCGAACCCAGGTCGTTGCACTTTGAAAGCGAGCGTTCATCCAGATGGGCCACCAGGCCTTGTTGAATTAATAAAGTGTTCGGAGATATCTGAGAGCAGGGCGGCGCTCTGGAAGAATCATTGACCACCCGCTCCCCTTTTCAGCTCCGGGACTGACTTCTGCCTGCAGAGCTACACATTTTTCAGCTAGTAAGGATTCGTTTCTATGACAAAAATTACCTTGTACCTTATCATTTTTAATTTCCATAGCCAGCTCTTACACTGATACCAATCGAGAAGTTGGCGACCTCCCATCAGCTGACTTCCATTTTCCTCAATCAGAAAATCCCATTGTGCCCAAGTTGCCTTGAAGATGAGATATCTGTCAGAAATATCCTTCCAGGAGGGTCTGCCAATTCCTTCCTCTTTCCAATATAGAAAGACTCCAATGATTGGATCGGTTTCTTAGTCTTGTCTCTTGTGTGCGGTAGTCCAGTCGTCCTCGTTTAACAGTCTCGTTTATAAAAATATGTTTGAGTTCTGCATATTTTGATGTGTTGGGAGGGAGAAAGAATTAAGTTTCCATAGCTTCTCATAGATACAGCAATGCTTCCTTTTATAAATATGTTTTCGACAACAGAACGATCACGACTGATACGTAGTGACTACCTACCCAGTAATATAGATTAAAAACTACCTCTTATTCCAAGTGATCGAAATGAACTTACAGAATCGTCGAAAAAATTGGTATCGGTGTCGTGACACCCTAACATATGAGGATTTGTAGAGAAATATAAGTAAAAGGTCCTTTGACCTGGAATTCAATTAATTGAATATTTTTAGGTAATGGTATGGGTTAATTCAATTTCCATGATATCCATATTATGTCTCGAAACAGGTCGATTACCTACAGGGAAAGGGGGCGGTGAGATTTCCTCACCGGCATTTATTACCGGTGTCTTCCGTTTCATTTCACGGAATCTCTCGAACCTTAAGAATAAATCCCATTCTTCCCGTTCTTCCTGCGATACCACCTGCCGAATAGCAGGGATTTCACTATTCGGGCGGGCCGTTTGATGAACGGCCTCGCGTGCAGGAGGGAATCCTTCGATCGGGGGCTCGTCACTAGCTCTCGAGCGATTGAGCTCTGATATAATTGAGTTATTGTCTGGAGTGCGAGGGCGGTTTTACTCAAACATTCTATTCTCATTCATTGCCGAATTTCTTGGAAATTGTTTGAAAAAATTGAGTGGGCTGGAGGCCCCTGAACTTGATGTATTGCGTTCTAAATTTTGGAAGGCTTCCACAACTCGTTGAGGTAAGCCATTATTTACTGGGGTTTGAGTTACCCTGGCGGGTCTATCACCGAAATTCAAAATATATCTGGAGGCTCTCAATGGCCTATTGAAACAAAAATATTGGAATTTTCCCTCTGACTCAGATCCCGCAGTGTATTCTGTTCAACAGAAAAATCATTCGGTGTTTCATCATTGTCTTCAACAGGAAAGTTCCCAGCGGGAATTTTGTTCGCATTCATACAATCCATACTTCCTCTCATACGGTTTAACCTAGGAGATGTACGTGAATTTAAATGCACCGCTTTTTGCGAATCTAGTGGGTCGCTAGATTCCGTAGCGCAATTTTCGACGCGTCGCGATTCAACAAACAGCTGTGAGCTCTTCGGGCCTACACTTTCTGAGACAGAATTATCTCTATTGATTTCAGGGCTCCCTAAGCTAGAGCCAAAAAAAAAATATTTTCAACAGAAAATGAACCATGGACTGGCGTAGTTAGGATGGGCTGAAAAGTCGAACGATTCTCATATGAAGAACAAACAGGAGCTTGGTTGAATGAAACTCGCGTGATACCTTCAACGGGGTGAAGTACACATGAAGTTTGTTGAATTTGTGTTTCGGGGCGAGTCCTCGAGCGTAAATTGTAGGACATAGAGGGACGTCAAAAGTGAATTTACTCCCTGAAATTAATCGCGTACCGTACCTATCTTAATAAAATTTCCCTAAGACAGAACTATATAACGCGTACAACTGCAAACACGACATTGAGCTCATGCTACGGTCGTACAGAGGCACCTACGATCCCTACACCTATTCGACACACATGAGCTAAGACCTTTAGTTTTATTGACATAATTTATTATTAATAACCTATCACCGCAGTGTAACTGATACGTTTTTAGTCGCAGAAAGACCCGTGCACTGAGGTTCATACACGTGTATGATCTCTAGGTTCAATTCTGGCTGACGTCTCGCTCCAGTGTATCTGTCACAAATCGCGGTTTGTGAGGGATATCACATCAGTGAGCTGCCGACGATAAGGGGGTTTTCTCCCAGCCTCAGGATAAATCAAACTAGGCTTGGACCACCCCGCATACCAAAGCACACGAGTGCAGGATCCTGTAAGAGAAGGGTTAATTAGTATACAAATCAACGTATTCAGCTGGACGCTGGAAACCTGTATCAGGAGCTGAAACGAAAAGGTTGATTAATCAAAAGACTGGAGGCTAGAACTCTTGAAGTTGACGATACAAAAATCCCTCAATCTGCTGCCGTTGGCTATCAACCCTCGTATCTAGTCCTTAGGACGGTGTAGCAGGTGAAGCGTCGATAAGAATTCTCAAAAATGAAAATTATCGCTAGGCTTCAAGATCACAGTTAGGACTCCAAATAACTGTGAAAGAATGAGCTGCTTTTCAACAAGAAGCCCTCGTATAATATCCACTGGACTGGCTATAGAAAATCGCAGAAAATCGCACGCAGGCAGCGCGCCTTCGAAGAATAAAAAAATATATCTTACCCCCAGGTCGTAGAGCGTATTCGAGCTTGAGAGGCCGGCGAAGCGGAGTGAACTGAAGTGACCATTCTCGATTTGAGAAAAGATTTCTAGGCCTCGAAATTATTACTCCCCCATCCATAGCCGGCTAAAATGCCGGCTAAAATGCCGAGAAAACCTGTTTTTAACTCGACATCTTGAAAAAATATATCGGGTGTCGAACAAAGAAACAATATCTCGTACACTTGTTTCCAAAATCCCAAACTTTCAAAAGGCCTTCCAAGGATAACCAACTTTATTCAGAAATAAAAAATACAAAAGCAAAGTTTCAAATATAAAATAATATCAAGATGAAAATCTTGATTGAAGCCCGGGACTCGAAGTGATGGCGCATTTGCTGTTTCAGTTGGAGGAAAACCCGGAAAAACCCACAACACCATCAGAAATCAGATAATCAACTTTCTCATAGAAAAGTACATATGCTCCCTGGGAGCTGAGAGAATCAATATTGGAAAATACACGGCAGTCATGGAAGAGGTGCCAACAATTAGAATAAGGGTGTTTGCAATATGCAGTATAGTGTCCATTGGAAATGCTGCCGCTATAATTAGATATGGCGTAGATATTATAAAGAGTATTCATTCCATCCTGAGCAGAATATTGGTCCAAATTCAAATTTTGAATGGGAAAATTAATCACATTGTCCAATTTACTGCCATCAGTCGAAGAAACACGTTTTAAATGTATAACTAAAATTTTTGGAAATGTTTGTATACGAATCATCTTTTTGAATTCCCTTTTCATTCCACAAGTTGAACAGTATGGGCTCGCATCGTTAGTCAAAGTCTCCTTTTCTGTCAACAGTTCAATACATTGTGCTAAATTCACGACTTCGTTTGGCAAGTCTGGAATAGGGATTGAAAGTACCCAGAAAGGTTCAAAAGTAACGGAGCAGTAATTAGAAAAAGGACATCTCAATATAGACTTCAGCTGACCGGCAAATGTATCCACAATTTTGGAATTATGAGTAGACAGATATCTTGTCCAAAATTGGAAGCTTTCTGATTATCATTCGTGATAACAAAATCGTTTGGTGATGGATGAATCTCTGCACTCGCCTTGTTTAAATCTTCATGTAAACCTACCAGAAGGTATCTTAGAAAGGAGCAAAATTTCTGAATAGACGGACGAAATGTGACTCCAAATATTTTCCATCAAAGATATAAAAGAATTCACTAAATTTCCTTTCATTCTTGATGTAGTAGTATTCAAATCCTCCACACAAAAACCATTCTTGAAAAATTCCAACAAAACCTTGGTGTTCGAGAGACACTGGATCATACTATCCATAAAACAGGTATTTCCTACATTCTTCAATCCTCTTAGGCCAAATGTAGAAATGGAGTCTATTGTTGGTATGGCATTCAAGGATTATCCGCAATAGTAAATTACGCCTTTCTAGCCGAAAATCTCAAGTGCCATTGACAATAGATACTGGGTTTATGGGCCACCCGTCGAGCGCACTCGGAGCAAGAACCCCAATTACGTCCTCCAGGTCAATTTCAGTTTGAACCTGGAAAAACAAATACCGTGTTCATTCCTCATATGCATATGCGCTCTGAGATTAAATGTACACAGGGTAGCTGATGACAGGGTTTTGGCCCAGAAAATAGTTTTCCATACGACAATTATTTATATTTTTTACATACAAAAAAAAATACCTACTATTTTATTTGTGTAAATGTGGACATTTCGATACCTCTTCCTGACTATATCTTTCATCATCAGCATTGACCGCGGAGCCAGCGCGCTCCCACAAAGGCCAAGCGTCAAGAGAACCGCATCCCATCGAGCCGCGACCCTCAGCCTCTCTTCTTCGCTTTTCCAGCCCATACCGTTGCCCGAGTGACGTTGCCGGCCCATCATACACACAGTCCTGTAATCTAACTGGTCTCCGGCTTTACCGCTAACCGTGCCGGTGTCCCGCTAGAGCGGTGTCACTGACCTCTGGTGGCTCCTCACCTGGCCCGCGTTATAGCTCAGTTAGTGGCGCACCGGGCAACAACAGGTGCCTTCTCTTATCTGCTCTTCGCTTTTCACCCTTGCTGGCGCGCGCTACCCTTTCGAACTATACGCGCTACCTTGATTCGGTGCCTTTTTTGTGTTGGATTGTTTTGGTGCGTGCGGAGGTGGTGTTTACACGTGTTTCTGCCCAGATTTTCAGTTTTGGTGTTTGTCACTCTTATAACATTGGTGCTTGTGGATACTGACTACTGCATGAGGGTGAGTTTCGTGTTTTACGCAGGTCAAATTCAATTAAAATGATAAATCGCCACTGAGATAATCATATTTTCTACTAAGTAAAAACAGTTATTTATTCTATGTACATTCGTTATCAACTTGATGGAAATGGCGCTAAATTTGTTATTTTTTTATTTGAATACGTCAGATGAAAGTGAAATGGTGGGATATTAATAAAATCGACAAAAAAGTTGTTGAAAAAAATACCTACTTTTGGGAAATTTTTTCAGCTTTTTACCAAAGCCATCAATTTAGAAAACAATTGGGTAAGCAAACAAATTTCAACACCGAATTATACTAGAGTACGGGGTTTAGTACGGTCCTGAAATTTTGAATTTTTTTAAGATGACAGTTTGAAATGATAATTCAAGTGAATGACTATGTTTTCAACAGGAAGGTTGATATTTCGAACATACCATTCAATTTTGGCGAGTACCCTTTTCACACATGATCATGATTCTTCGACAATGAGTAAGGTAAAAAAAATGCTTGAGAATATTCTCCATATCAGATGCGACGAACATTTTTCAATTAATGCAAATATGGAAAATAAACGCTAAATTTGTCATTTTTCAAATTGAATACGTTAGATGAAAGTGAAATGGTGGTTTATATTCAATAAAATCGAAAGAATTTTTGTTGACAAAAAATACCAGTAACTAATTTTATGGTCGTGAAAAATTTGTAAAGCCTTTCACCAAAGCCATCAATTGATAAAATCATGGGGTAAACAAACAAATTTCATCGCCGAATTATACTAGAGACCACGGGGCTTAGTTCGGTTCTGAAATTCTGAAAGTTTCTTGAAGATGACAGTTTGAAATGATAATTGTGAATGACTAGGTTTTCAATACAGAGTTTGACTGATTTGTTCAAAATTATGAACATGATGTTCATAAAATCAGATGTGGAATCAGAAAAATCCTATTCGATTTTCAATTGAGAATGTTTTCATTTTCAACTTGAAGTTTGATATTTTGAACGTACCATTCATAATTTCGGGTAGTCTTCTTACACTTTTTACACAGGATTATTATTTTTTGATCATGAGTAAGGTAATAAATGCTTGAGATATTTTCCAATTAATGCAAATATGGAAAATGAATGGTGTTTCTAGTCGGTCTCACCCTTTTAGGAGCAAAAGGGAATAGCTGAGTAGAATAGTGACTACTGAGTGTTGAGTTGGCGGGAAATCGATAAAAACGTTGAATAAAATCTTCAAATAGTCGACGTTTTGAAACTTTATTTTATCATCTTCAAGACTCTAAAGTATTAAAAACCAGAGGTTTGAAATGACAATCAGCCATCGGAGAAACATGTGGGTGACTTTCCTTGTTCACATTAATAAAGAGGAGTAAACTGGACATAATACATGAATAGATATACAGGTATTCCATACACATCTTACACATAAAAATACACCAATGAAAATAACAACAAACTGACAAAAGCAACCAGCTGATTAACAATTGATGTTAAATTTTTTCTACCAGATTAAAATACGAGGTGATTGATTTTTGAATGTCAAATCTTTTATCAACACATTTCTCTCCATGTTTTGTTATTTCCCTCGTTTCGACTTTTTTTCAGAGGGATTGTTTGTTGTTTTCTGTTAGACATTCGCAAAAAATAACTTCATTTTAATCGTGGATTTTTCAATTCACAGAAAGATCTTTCTATCAATATTCAATTGAGAATGTTTCCCTTTTCAACATGAATACCCCACAAGAGGTTATCTTGACGGATGACAGAGTTAATTTTTCATTAATCTTTCAGTCGCAGATGATTCCACATCTGATTTTATGAACATCCTGTTGATATTTTCAACAGATCAATCTATCATACCACATGACAGGTTTTAATGTCAGAAAACACTAATTTCAAAGTGTCTCTCCAAAAGAAATGATTCTAACTTTTTCCATCTTTGCAAAGTGAGATTGCTTCTTGAAAATGTGTTTCCCATTTCTTCCGGTCTTCCTGATGATCGTGGAAGCGTGAAATAGATTTTCGTCGACAAAAATGTATTGAAGACCTAGTGAATGCGATGTCTCTCCTGCGTCAATGTTGCGAATGATTTCTGGAAAACATTCTTTTTTGCCTCATTCATCTTTATGAGTTCTTAATTAAGACTGGAATAAAAACATCAAATAACTATCTGAATGAAAATGCAAATTTTCAATTTTAGATTTTTTCTATTGAGTTAGGGCCTTTTCAGAATATCTATCAAATGTAGTTCAATGTCCAGCGTGGCTTTAGCCGGGAAAGTAGTTGTTTTCTGTTAGACATTCACAAAAAATAACTTCATTTTAATCGTGGATTTTTCAATTCACAGAAAAATATTTCTATCGATATTCAATTGAGAATGTTTTCCTTTTCGAAAATTGGAGTGTTCTGCTAAACTTGTGAGATTTTAATTTTTTCAGTGGATTGTGTAAATTTGTGCTAAGTCTTTTGTGTTCAGTCATTCTGTATTCTAAGTGTCTTCCTGTCTGTCCTATATATATATATATATATATATATATATATATATATATTTATATACTCTGTCAGAATCAGCACATAGTAATTTGTAAATAATAATATTGAATGTTTGGTGTTTTGGTCTGTTAGATTTTAAACTTGTGTAAACTGATGTTTAACACTTTTAAATTTCTTACTGATTTTACATAAAATAATTTCATGCTTATAAATAGAAAACATAGTCGAGATAATTATTACAATTTCAAATAACCATCATGAAATTATCCAATTTACAATGCAATGGAAGTAGAAGGACATAATAGGGTAAGTGATTATTATCACGCACCAACACATTCACAAAAAGTTCGAAAACCAGGGCATAATATTACTAATTATTAAAGAGGCGCTACCCAAGGACACAAATAGTAAAAAAAAAAAATCATACGAAAAAAAAGGTAGTACCAAACGTTAAATACGTCATGTTACCGAATCTATAAGGTTTAACACAATAACTATGCAAAATTCTAGAAAATAAAAAACCGATGGCGTGGCCAGTCGAAAAAGTAGATTTTAGAATTCAATTAATGATTCTGAAAAAGCCATCAATCAACACTGACGAATCATGTGTCAGAAAAAATTGGACATTTATTCACTGGAGAACAAACAGCATTTCTATTTTTCTATAAACCTCAAACTCTACAATCGGAAATTGGAGAAGAGTTCAAATCTCTCTGAACGCTCTCAATTTGTTTATGTAAGCTGGCTCAGATAAAAAAAAAACAATTTTTGTATAAATCTTAAACTTTTTAAACAAAAGTTGGTGAAGGATCCAAATCTTCCTAAATTCTTTCTAATATTTCTATGTAATCTGACTCAAATCGAAAGAAAGAGGTATAACTACAATGATATAGATAGTACCTTCTTGGGTTTCAATCACTTAGAAAAATAATATCTAATACATATTTTGCTTTGAAATCCAGAAATTTCAAAATACAATGTTGTTCTGTTTGTCGGCAGAAGGAAAGCTTTATCAAAAGATCCATAGTTTCATAGTTTGCCAATATTGGTATGAAAATGAAAGATTGAGATTTTTTTTAATCTTTCAACATCCGCCATTTTGAAACTACTAGACCGATTTGGCCCATCTCCGAACTTTTTCGAGGCATTGATATAAAATATTGGGGTGTACAATTTCGTTCCATTCGATTAACAAATTTCGTTATATCCCATATATTTATATATATATATATATATATATTCTTTAGTTTCTCGACCACATATATATTTTCTTCAATTTCTCGGAATAAACAAACCTACAATAACGGTTGTAAGATGCAAACGCAGAAATTCAAATAAAATAATTTTGTTTTTAACCTGATGATGACAAATACCATGTCGAAACGTCGTTAAAAGAAATTATACGAATTGACAGAATCAGACCTTAATTCCGAAAAATTGAAGAATATATGTATTTGAACTGACGGTATTTTTGGGTTCTGGGGACCATGATCGGTGAAAATATGTCAAAATTTATTGAAAGTCTTGTTGTGATGACGGGACCAACATAGGTAGTATTCCAATGGAAATCTACCTAAAAACTTAAAAATCAGTAATATAAAAATCGAGTCATAAATAATTTTTACACAGAATTAAAAACTGACACACCAAAAATCTAGAATTATTGAAAATATAATATGCTGATTGTAACAAACATTCATATGATGAATAGGAATCTACTTAGAAACCAGGATCACTCACACATAAGAAGAAAATGTTACAATCCACTGAAAAAAAAAAACCCACAAGTCTTGCAGATCACTCCAAATCATCCCTCCATATATTTGATTGCGAATCAGTCAGCATCATTGAACAACAATTTCGAAACAACAAAATGTTAGAAATAACAAAACAAGAAGATAAATATTTTAATAATAGATATGACATCAGGAACTTAAGCACATTCTATTTCAATCTGATAGGAAAATTTAAACACACATTCTATTATTTATTATTATTTTTATTGGTATATTGAGAACTGGGTAGGTATCGATCACGGTTAACGATCAGCAGCAGGTCATTATTTCAGAGGTTTTCTGCTTTCTCCGATTATTTATTTTAGGCCGTCTTTTAATTTTCATTCTGCCTAAACATATATTTCATAGTCCTGAAGAAGAGCCAATATAGTTTCGAAACGTAGACTATTCGAAGTTCGGTTTTCTTCAACATTTAGACAGGATTTCCGTCAATTTAACACTTGTTTAACATACGACTCGTAGCTTATACTTATGCGCAGCCCGCGAAAACTTTGATTCCGTATGACATGCTATTTTATATTAGCTTGTCAGCTTGTTTTTATATACTAAATCTTGCTACTTCATTTTTATTTAGTTCCACGTGTCCGATTGGCTTTGACACGTGGATACTTTTATATGATAAAAATCTAAGATGGCGTAAAACTTCTGTCACTTATGTTTTGATTCGCATCATGATGGATATTTCGAAAAAACAAAGCTCGAATTATAAAATGAAAAATACGGACATATTTCGTTATTTCGATTCAAAGTCTATATCTATATGTTTGTTTTCATGGACGCGGATTACGATTATTGTGTGAATTTAAAAATTTGAAATTGTGGTGTTAATGTGGGAAAAATATTGTTATTGAACGTTTGTACTTTTCGGTGAAACTATTCCAATATATCTTTATTATTAAAACTATTATTATTCAAAATAAATATGAATAACGTGTTTCCCTTTGAATATTTTGTCTTTCATCAGGTATGTTCAAGTGTTGATTAATGTTCTGAGTATCATTTATGATGGCGAATACTATAACGCTGACGTAACGTCCCAGATATCCTGAATTGGTGTGAGATTTGTAACCACAGTAAATAGAACTTATATTATTGACTTGCACTCTCTTGAAACCAAAATCATTTTTTCTCCTTCTGTATTTTCACTCAATACGATATTGCGTGTTGAACAAAATGTGAGCTAGAAATATTAGACTTGAGACAGCTTCATTAAAAACAGCAACATATTTACTACACAAGGAAAACATACGACCAATATCAGTGTCCTCATCATAAATATATTGGACAGAAATGTTTTTAATGTGCGTGTCCAAAATGATATAATACCTTATCAATGAATATTCGAAAAAGTTAATTCATTTTCCTTTTTAAACAATATAATTTATTAAATTAGATTAATAAATTATCTAGATAATAGTTTCTTATATAGGATTTTCTTTTACGTTATGTCAAGATTAAAAATCGTTTCAACTTCAAATACTAAAAAGTGTCTGCTTCTATCTTCATAAAAAAATAACTTTTAAAAAAATTAACAACCAAATGTTAACTAATAACTTTTTCTATAGATTTCTAATTTATTTGATATTTAGTTGCAAGAATATCTTTCAACCTGTATTGTTCGGCATATTCCATTCGTTTATACTCTCATCTTGTACAAAATTAATTTTTTCATACGCCTCCCATGTATTTTATATTTAACATGTATGAACGTTGATTAGTTTACATATGTGACCATCATTAACAAGGGTGAACTGCTGTGAGATATTTATGTGGTTATATTGGTATTAGATGTAATTTCCAAGTCGTTTTTTTTCAAATCCGTCTGCAAATAAACTCAATTCTATTCTATTTGAAGATACATTCATTACCCGCCCGTTTAACGCCTTCCAACTTTTTAATGCCACCACAAGCCGGACAATTCTGGCGGAAATATAAATAGTGCGACAAAAATGGAGAGGTTTTTCTTCAAATCCGAAATAATCGCAAACAACAGCTATTATTCACGAACGAATTGCACGAAAGCATAAACAATTCCAAATTTGATTGGATAAGCTTTTTATGATGTCATTGACTTCCCTCGCGAATACCTGTTAATCGAGGAGTATTTTGAAATACAGACGTTGGATGTTTTATAATGTGAATTGAATGAAAAATTGAAATTATTCTTTCCTGTGCATGGTACTCTACATGGTTGAACAAAATTTCTATTTACTTGTTCACATCATCTTTATTTACACTCATGGTAAAAAAATATTAAAAATCTGGTATCATTCATTTTTTATTTAATTTTTCAGGATCCAAAATATTTTTAAATATACTTATTATTTAGATGAATGTCATTTCTTGATGACTGATTACAATCATTTCATTATAATGGATGTTATACGTAAAAATGTTGATGGGTAACAATACATACTCATTCAATGACTTGTGGTGTCGATCGTCAAAACGAGATGAGAAAAAAGCGTCCGTCTCTTTTCGTCTTGGTGTTCCTTCTCTACGAGAGAGGTCATTAATCGTCTCTACTTGTCTCGATCTCTTGACATATGAGAATCACAGGGAAATTGATACCATACAGAAACACATCACTTTGTGAATTCTCAAATGTTCCTCACCTTTTTTAAAAGAAACCTTAAGAACAACAAAAAAAAACGTTTATGGAAATTCCAACTGGGGAATAAATTTATGTATATGAATTCGCGTTAAAGCAGTTCATGAAGTTATCGAATATCAATTGAAAAAAGAAAACATATTCTTTAAAAAATATATCACAGGATGAATTTGCATATTGTTTCACGAGAGATATTTGTCACAATGTTTGGGGAAACATTTTATGGAAGCTCTATATTCATAAATTAGGAATATATGAATGGAAATTAATCGTGGATGATTCATTGGTGCTTGGAAAAATCTTAATAGTTCGAGTAATATTGAAAAAAAAAGAAATAAAGGTATAATATTTCTAATCCCAATTGGGCCGACATAAAAAGTTTCGAGAAGGAATTCTCTTCCACACGACAGAACTTTTTTATGATTGTACCAGGAACGCTTTGAAAGAAAAAACACTGGTAGTATACGAATTTCCCAGTTGCCGGGCAGTGCATATGAACACTCCTCTAGTGCTCTTATTTTTATTGCCGTTCCAATTGGGATTAGAATAACTATAAATATAACACAGAAAAGCACTGAAGATTAAATATACAAAATTTTACACGAAATACAGAACTTTAATTTTCGATAAAGATAACATTTATTCATACCAATAATACCTCAACTTTTCAAATAAAATGAAACCTTTAATATTCGAATAGGTAAATACTATTACTATTTCATCGACTTAGATAAAAAGAGATTCTATATTCGACCTATTTGTTAACCGACGAAACCAAAAAGGAGGAGGATCTCTAGTCGACCCGTATATTTTTTTTCCATCATTTTTTTTATGTATGATCACGCATAACTTTTTACTGAGGCGTCCGATTCCGATAATTCTTTTTTCAGTGGGTAGGGTGTGCTTCGAAGGTGGTCCCATTTGAATTTAAAAGATGAAATCCATCCCTAATGGTAGCAAAATGAAGGATATTGATCACTCACCCTCTGAATTCTGGTCCGTTAACCGATTCTATCAGGCATAACTTTGTACTGGGTTCTTCGATTTGGATGATTCTTTTTAATAGATAGGGTATACCTTATATTCAGATTTAGAATGGAATTATATACCCTTACGGGTAGAAAAATAGGGGATAATTGATTTTTCACTTATGAACATTGGCACACACATACGTAGTTGACAATGACAGATCGCTACTGACATTTCTGTTCCACATCCGTCAAAACAATTATATTCTATGAGAGGATGGAATAATATACAAAGTAATGAAATGAACTAACCAGAACAACAAAAATAATTTATATTACAACAAATAGTAAAAGTAGATAATTATATTATTTAACTGGTAATAGTTGAAGTAAGGTGGGTAAGTAAGTATTTTGGAAGTAATAAAAAAACAAGTAGGTAGTAATTAGTATATTTTAGCCATAAAAAATTAAAATAAGATTAATGAAAATAAATATAGAAGCAAAAATTAGTCTCAGTAACTAAGCTCCTTAACTAATGTAAGTAACTAATTTTGAGTCGGCGCCTAACAAACAATCAACGAACATCATTAAATTACTCCAAAAAAATTATCAGAATGTCACCGCGCAACTCGATGCCATCATTTTACGCCTTACCTAATTCATTTGCTTGTTTGTTTGGCGCCGACTCAAAATTAGTTACTAACATTAGTTTAGGAGCTTAGTTACTGAGACTGAGAAGGTTTATTTTATTTTTTACTTTTCAGTTCCTTATTTCGTCGGTTTAATTTTTTGTTAAAAAGTTTTTATTTACAACTTTAGGAGTTAAATTTCCAAAAATCCTTCTTTAATGCTGACCTACAGTGGCAAAGAAACGCACATGCAAATTTTCACGGTCCTAGCGTTGATATCTCAGTCAGTCAGTTATTATTTTATACAAGGTGTTTCATAATTGAATGCTGATCCTAAAGGGCGATAATCCTTGGATGATTTTGAAAAAAATTCTTCATATGAACATAGGTCCGCAAGCGCTTTATTTCTGAGGTACAGGATGTTGAAATTCAACAAAAAAATCAGTTATTCCCCAATATCTCTGAAACTGCTTTTTTTTAAATTCTGGTATATGCAAAGTACGCATAAAAATATATTTTTTCCATGATAAATGATTTCTTAATTTTCATCAGTGGCGTCCCTGTTAACATGCCCTGCCATATTTTTTATCAAAATAATGATGCGCTACTGTCTTTTTTCCAAATAAATATAACTTTTGTAATTGTCCTCTATATTCTCATAAAAATGGTTTCTTGCCTTTTTTTCGTACGGTGAACGGTTTTTGAGTTAGAAAATAAAATGCATTCAATTGCTTGTCCCTCAGCCGTTGAAGAGTAGTAGGATTATCTTGTGGGCTAGAAACATCTAGTATGCTAAGAACACATTTCGTTGTTTTCAACATAAACAATTTCGACACTTCTTTAGCTAGATACGTGATATTATTTACGTTATAAAAACTTATTTACTAAAAAAAACATGGTAAATTTTACAAATACCGAATTAGCAGACATGCATTACTTGTATGGGCTTGCTGACGGGAACGCATATGAAGCCAGGCGACTGTATAGAGCGCTTCCCAAATAGAATGGTTCCTGATGCTCGAACGATTTCAAGCACCCACAGAAGGTTATGTGAAACAGGAAGTTTTGAGCCAAATCATCACTTGAAAGGAGCACATCGGACTGCAAGAACTCCAGCAATTGAGGTAGCTATTTTAAATGCAGTTGACGAAAATCCTGAAATAAGTAGGAGCAAGTTGCCAATAATTTGAATATCGCCCATATTCTAGTATGGAGGATTCTTCATGATTATTTATTATATCCCTGTCACATTCAACGGGTTCAGGCTCTACTTCCTCGAGACTTTCCATTACGAGTGAATTTCTGCCAATGGTTTCTCCAGAAAGTTACCGAAAATCCTTCATTTGACAGGAAAATTTTATTCACGGACGAAGCTAGTTTTACTAAAAACAGGATCAGAAATGTTTATAATAATCATTTTTGGGCCGAGGAAAATCCGCATGCAATCGTGGAATCTCATCACCAGGAACAGTTCTCATTGAATGTCTGGGCTGGAATTAGTGGAGATTACCTAATTGAACCTTTTTTTTACCACGCAGATTAAATGGACATAATTATCGCCGATTTCTTGAAGATAATTTGCCAATTCTGTTGGAAGATGTTCCTATTTTAATGCGAAATGGCTTGTGGTTTATGCACGATAGTGCACCTGCTCATTTCAGTTCTCTGGCTCTGGAATATTTAAACCAAAATTTTCATAATCGCTGGATAGGTCGTGGGAGTCATGGCCAGCTAGATCCCTAGACTTAAACAGTCTTGATTATTTTCCTTGGGGACATCTTAAGACTTTGGTGTACAGTCAACCAATGCGTGATAGTTTCCTGTGAAGCAATAAGGAATACTCCAGGAATTTTCCAAAGAATACGCGAGTCAATGACAAGGAGGGCTGAAGCGTGCATACTTGCAGGAGGCGGACATTTTGAACAGTTAATTTGATTTTGGTACTTTTTGTTCATAATAGTTATGTTTTTAAAAATAAAAAATGGATTTTTATGCGTACTTATTACAAAAACTAAATAATAGTTACCATGAAATTATAAAAATCTTGCCTAGATCCTTTGGTTACCACAATTGTGAAATTGAGACTAAGAGAAAAAATCGAATAGGGACAAGCAAATTAATGTATTTTATTTTCTAAATCGAAAACCGTTCGCCGGGCGAAAAAAAGGCAAGAGACCATTTTTATGAGAAGATAGAGGAGAATCACAAAAATAATATTTATTTGGAAAAACGAAAGTGGCGTATCATTATTTTGATCAAAAATATGACAGGGCATGTTAACAGGAACGCCACTGATGAAAATTAAGAAATCCTTCATCATGGAAAACATTTATTTCTATGCGTACTTTTATTGTAACAAAATTGAAAAAAATATCCGTAGCGGTTTCAGATATATTGGGGAAGAACTGATTTTTTTGTTAAATTTCATCATCCTGTATCTCAGAAATAAAGCGGTTGCGGATCTATGTTCATATGAAGAATTTTTCTTAAAATCATACAAGGATTATCGCCCTTCAGGATCAGCATTCAATTATGACACACCCTGTATATTTAGATTAATATTCTCAAAACTCTTTATCGTGCATATATGTTCTTGTATAAAGTCATTCAATATTTGCAAGCGGTAACATGGAGAAGTGGAGCGCATATGCAAATACAAAAGTATTTTATCATATTCCAAAAAGATGTACCATCGAATGAGCTTTCGGAAGAACCAAACTTGAAATATATTCCTACTTTCCTATAACTATCGAAACAACAATAAACATAAGACTGAACTCCATATCGCCCTTGAGCAAGAACATACAGGAAGGATGCCACCAATACCAAAATTTTTTTTTTTTTAAGTTTTATCAGTATTTCGGGCTCGAAATTCTAAACACGTTATATTTCAGTGTACAAACAAGAAGTTCTATTAAGATTTGGAACCTATAACAGATGTAGAACTGGCCAAAATATGTGATTTCACAAAAAGCACCAAAATAAATCTTGCAAAATAACAGGAACAATTTCACACGCGTTTTCTTCCGCTTCATTGACCAACAAATGTGCTCATCGTACAACATTGGTATTTTTAGTACACAAACAAATATATATGACATCTGACGCGTTTATAGCGTATTGTTTCATGATAGCTTTATCCTGTGTCATTCAATAGCCAACCAGAAAACAGCTGTCACATGAACTCAGCTTTGTGAATTGACAGGAGGGTAATCAATGAATATGTGAAAAATGGGGACACAACCAACGATAAATCTATATTATGTTATCGGAAATCTATATAGTTCAGGTATTCTATAGATTACCGTACTTTTGTAGGTAAAGTATGAAAATCAATATATGAATGCAAGTATTACTGCAAGTATTAATGCAAGAACACTTTGTTTCGGGAATGTATATACAGAGGTGCGTTCGATTATAGACTCCTAGAGTAGAGTAAAGTATTTGAAGGTTTCTTAAATTTACTCTGGAGTTGAGTACTATTAATGTAATATTCGAACGGTGCGGAATATATCTGGAGTTGTTTACAAAGTCCGAGTGACAGAAGGTTCTGACATCGGAAATATAGGTAGTTAGTGTGGATTCATGCAGCACAAAATAACAATTATCAAAAAAGAAATAACAATTATCAATTAACAAGAATTAAAATGTAGCATTCATGCACTCAAAATAACAATTAAGAAATAAAAAGTAAGCATGCGCACAAGACGGAGATCCGAGGCATTTAAATTAGGTAATCCTACTTTTTCGAAATTCCATGTCCCCTCGATAATAAGAAACAAGTGAAATTTCAAAATGTCCAATAATCAATATGAAACAAAAACAATACCCCAAATATCAGAAAAAGTGAGGTTATTTTCATCATTGGTTTGACCAATCCGCGGTCATCTTCGTACTAGTTGCGCACTAGAAGAAAATATCGTTAAAATAATGTAAAAAGATAAAAGTTGGCCAACTTCTACATGTTATTTCTTAAATGATAATTGTTAATTTGTCTGCATGAACATAGTCATTGAAAACTATAGAGTTCAACTTATATTGCTAGATGTTATTTGTTATTTGATAATTGTTATTTTGTGCTGCATGAATCCACACTTATTGTTAAAAAAAAAACGAAAAATGGCAAGATCAATGAAAGTTGATGAACACCGGAGAAAAATATTGTTGACAATAGCAGATAACTTTTCTAGAATCTTGTTCGCCAATTGTAAATTAAATGTTAGTATTTATGGTAGGGAATGACAATGGAATATTCAAATGTGATGGTTTCGAAGCAGTTTGATCAAAAATAGGTCCTAAGTTAAGAATTCGAATGACACAGTATGAACTTTGTAGACCATATGTTTCTCCAAGATTACAACTATTATCAGTGAACAGTATTGAACACATACACATAAATAATCTCAATCTTGGGTTAGCTGTGAGAATGTGAGACACAGCATAAAGAGATGTTCCGTCCCCCAGAGGTGTGTCAATTTTCTGGAGTTAAATAAACCCAGCTATTTTGTAGAGTTACGAGAGTTTACTCGGTAGCGAATACTCGAGTATTTTCGAACGACAGTCTTATAGTAAAATATACACAACTTTACGATTTTCGAACGCTATTTAGTAAATTCCACTCGATGGAGTTAATAATCGAACGCACTCCAGATCTGGAATAAAATGATCGGCATATAGTTCCAGTCGACCAGTACAAAATATAACAGATATGCGCAATGGATCGTCAAGTATTCAACTGGACCACTGTAGAATGTTGTGGTCCAGTTAAGTACTTGATTATCCATTGCCTATAATATCTGTTATTTATATTTTGTAATGGTCGACGGAACGATATTCCCATATTCCAGATCTGTATTGCTTAGTAGATTAGGTAAAGTATGAAATAGCAAACAATCGAAACATGGAAAATTCACTTTATTGAATGATTTCTTTTTCAAATTTGGTTAAAAATATAAGTAGTTCAGTCAAGAATCAATTCGATAATTATTTTGATTATTCATTTTTACATGGAATACCTAATTATATAGATTTCCGGTAACATATACAAATACAAATACTTACTGGATTCGATATCCCTTTATAAATAAAAAAAATGTCCATTCATCCATTTCATACCCCATCGACCCCAACCCAGTCACAAATTCCTATATCCGACCATCATATAAGTAGAAATCGAGAGATTTCACATACATCATATCCGAGTAGAATCAACCAACAAGACAAGTTGAAAACCCTCCTAAATCTATTGAAGCCACAAAAAAGCCACTCAAGACCATCAACCCAGCTCTAGAGAAAGTTACCAGGTCCCGAACAAATTCCCAAAAATAGAAATCCCCCCAGCTTTTCAATCTATCATTCATAACATAACCATTGTTTGTCCATTATTATTACTCTATTATTCTTACAATTATTGATTTATTATATAACTTTTATGGTAATTATGGATAACTTTATTAAGGATTATAAAAACGAACCAGTCTATACTAAAATTGTAGATTCTCCAGCTAGCTTAAAAAAAAGTGATATTACAAATTTAAGCATACTACATCTCAACATTAGAAGTCTTAACAAAAATTTCGATGAATTTTGCCTTTTTCTTTGTCAATTTGAGTTTCTCTTTGATATATTGATACTTACAGAAACTTTTCAAATTACTGAGTTAGAAATATTCGGGTTGGATGGCTATGATGTCATATATAGCGAAGGGAACTACAACAAAAATGATGGTATAATAATGTACATCAAAAACAGTTTGGAGTTCACACACAGTACAATAAATATAGGTGAAATTAAAGCAATAGAACTATACTTAAAAATCTCAAAAAAACTATATCCTATCACTGCTATATATAGGCTCCCTAGTACCTGCCCAAAATATTTCAACAAAATACTTGAAGAATACCTAAAAAAAATCAGTCAACATAAATTCCATATCCTCACTGGTGATATGAATATTGATTTGATGAATGACTCCGAAGTTACAGAAGAATATAAGAACATTCTAAATGCATCTGGATACATCTCCTATATAAACAATTACACAAGACCACAAAGTAAAACATGTTTAGATCATTTCTTTATAAAAGACGATTATCACACAAACGAAAACATAGACTCTTATATCATAGACTACGACATAACGGATCATTCAACCATAGTTATCATGCTAAAGAAAATCGTAGCCAATAGAAAATATGAACAAAATACACAATCATACAAATACTATACAGACTACGTAAGCATGCGCACTGATTTACAGAAGGAAACTTGGCAAACGATCTACATTGAAGAAAACTTGGATGAAATGGCTGAAACCTTCACTAATATATTGAAATATTATACAGACAAAAATACAAAAAAGGTTAGAATACATAAAAAATCTTGTACACCCAAAAAACCTTGGATAACGAAAGGCCTACTTGCATCTATAAGGGAAAAAGAGAAACTATATGAACAAGTACGAAATAATAGAACAGACCAAAACTTATTAGAGATATACAAAAATTATAAAAATAAGCTGAATAAACTTATTGATAAATCTCGCAGAGACTACGCGAAGAAATCAATTGAACAATCTAAAGATAACTCCTCAAATCTTTGGAAATGTGTAAACAACATCTGTTACAAAAACAAACTCAAAACAAAAACAGAAAAAATTATTGTAGATCAGGAAGAAATAACAGATAAAGTAAAAATTTGTAATAGTTTTAATGAGTATTATAGTGATTTGGGTAAAAATTATGCAGAGTTGATAGAGGATCCAGAAAATTTCACACAGGACATCGAACCGATAGGGGAAAGTATGTATATATTTCCAACTAATCCCACTGAGGTGAAAAATGTCATAGCAGAGTTAAAAAATAAAAAATCTCCAGGCTATGATGGTATTCGAGCGGAAGTATTAAAAGAAATTTCTCACGAAATTGCACCGCCCCTCTCATTCATGATTAACAAGTTTTTTAAAAACGGATATTTTCCAAGGACATTGAAAAAGGGCATCATAAAACCACTTTACAAAAAAGGATCTAAATCTGAAACTATCAGTTATAGACCCATAACCTTGATTTCAAACATAGCCAAAATTGTAGAAAAAATTATAAAACGCCGCATAACAAATTTTTTACAAAAAAACGCAGTATTATCAGACAAACAAAACCGATTTTAGGGAAGGAAGATCTACTAACGATCCTATACAAATTTTTGTTGCGCAAATATACGAAGCACTTGATAAAAAAATACCTACACTCTGCGTATTCATTGATCTTTTGAAAGCATTCGATACTGTGTGTCATGAACGACTATTAGAAAGACTCGAAGCATATGGAATCAGGGGTAATGCATATAACCTCATGAAAAATTACCTCACTGAACGACAACAACAGGTGTTAACAGCGAACCTCGCATTGTTACTTACGGTGTACCACAAGGAACTGTGTTAGGTCCCCTACTATTTACTATATACCTGAATAGTTTATTGGCAATAAAAACTGAAGGGGAAATCATCAGTTTCGCAGATGACACTGCCATAATATACAGAGCAGAAAAATGGGATGAAGTAAAAAAAATAGCAGAATGAAACATGAAAATGATAAGAAAGTGGTTTCAATTGAACAAACTTACCTTGAATGCGGAAAAAACTAAGTATTTACCTTTTGTCTCATATGCGAATCATTTACCAAACCTAGGAAACATAAAAATCGATGACGTTACTGAAATCTCTGAAGCTGAGTCTATAAAATACCTAGGAATTGAAGTTGACAGACATTTTACGTGGGACCTCCAAATAAAAAACAGTGTGAGAAAAATCAGAGGACTTTTATCAAGGTTCAGGTATCTAAAAAAATTCTTGGACATACCCCAACTCAAAATAATATATTACTCCTTAGTGCAGTCTCTTCTTTCCTACGGAATTCTGGGCTGGGGAGGAGTGTATGACGTACATCTTGAAAATCTGAATGTTATACAAAAGTGGATTTTAAAAATTATTTTAGCAAAACCTCGAGAATATCCCACCGATGATCTATTCATCGACGCCCAAATATTTGACATTAGACAGCTATACAGCTTGAATATCCTAAACAGTACTTTCAAAAAAAAATACCCTTTCTATACCATCTCATTCCTATAAGACGAGGCAAAGAGAACTAAAATATTGCTCTATACGATGTGAGAAAACCATTGGGCAGCGTAGTTGTGCTTACTTGAGCACCAAACTCTATAATGAGTTACCAACCACCATTAGGGATAGTGAAACCTCCAATGAATTCAAAACTAAAACAAAGAAATGGATACTAGAAAAAAAGCGTCAGTTCTTTCACAAAATAATAAATAACTATTAATATCATAACTCTCCTCATAAGAATCCAATATCCATAATCCATAATATATCCAAATTTATTGTTAAAAACATTAGACTCGTAATAAATTATATATTCTACTGTCATGATTTTATCATATTTATCGATTGTCTGTATCTTCATTAATTCTATAGCACTAGTATTGTACTTATTTTATTTAATTTTATTATTGTAAATAGATTTTTAGTAAGCTTTTGGTAATTGTAATGAATTATCTATTTTAGTGTTACATTCTTACCATGTTGATCAATTTTATTGCATTTTAAACTAATCTCATTGTACCTTGTTCATATCTTCTATGTTAATTTTATAACTCGTAACTTATTTTTTTTTATTGTATTCATAACCTAGATTTATGATCTCCCCCATACCACGTACAAGCTGAATATTTCAGTTTCTGTGGTCTCCCCGTTTATTCACAAAACCCTCTAAAAATATTGTATCATATTTCATATTTCGAGTGAATAAACATTATTATTATTATTATTATTATTATTGGATAAAGCTTTAGAAATCTGAATTGAATTTCTCGGAAGTCAATAGGATACATTAGTCATGGAAATTTTTTAGCTCGTCGATTTCCTAACGATCCTCAAAAAACAAATCACCTTCAGATGAAACGCACAAGATGAAAAAGGTTTTCTTTAATATGAAAAATTATGTAATTGAATAAAATGATGCTACTCAATCGCTGCGCTTCCCCTTCTCCTTGTCTGTTATTATTTTTTTTTCTCAAAATAACATTTTATTGAGAATAATACATAGATATAAAAATGAATTTGAAAATACAAAAGCGAAGTATATTTTTAACTATTTTGAATTTGAACATGTTTTTTGTTCATTTTCAAGGATATATTGTGAAGATAATTATTCTGATTTAACATGCTTGTATGTGTTTCATCCCTGTTATAACCATTGATGTTATTGGGACAGATTATCACCAAAAAAACAATGAATTGGAATAAACGGAGAAAATGACTGGGCAACTATGAGCGCCATGTTCAATTCAACCGCAGTAATGTTTGGCAAAAACTCGATTCTTCTTGATTCACTGGCCATGAAATATATCCTCCTCTGAAATCGAGGAGAAGATGAAAGAAGCTGCTGTTTGGCCTTGTCGAAGAGGTCGCCGAACTCCTCCTTCGGAATGTATATTTTTATTCGTTTTGGGAGGTGAGTACCGGTCCATGTTGCCGCAATCGAGCGCCTCCGATTATCATTTTGGTATCTTAGTATTAGTCCAATGACTTTAGGTAGTCATAGTAAGGAAATAACTTTCGTTCTTCTTGGAAATATATTCGGGTGGTTCCTGGAATACAGAACTGAGTTCGGATTTGTGATTTGGAATTATGTTTTCTCGTGAATAATGAACAATGGAAAAAAAAGTTGTTTCTCACAGACATATTTTTCAAATTCAAATTGGGAAATGATAGAAAAGAGCGGGGGAATAAAACAAAACCATGACATAAAAAAGTTGAGAGGTGTCAAGGGACACCCGGATGGAACGAAGTTCCTTTCGATTAATTAGTGAAGGAATTGTAATTTTTTTTTTTTTAAGTTATAATATTTTTTTTTATTATTAACAAATATAATGTAATATAAACTTAATCAGTAGGCTCAATTTTAGTACATACGCATTGATATTGTAATATTAAAATATAATTTGCTTTTACATTTATTAAAGTTATGACGCGTACAATTGCTAAACACACAATAATGGAGAGATTATAACGCGTACGACTTGGTTAGCACAATAGTAAAGAGAGGTTATAATGCGTACTTGCTAAAAATACATAAGCAGTTATTATTGTCTGTATAAAATCTCTACTTACCTAACTCCATCAGCAATACCCGGAACTTGTGCAGAAACATTGTCAGGATTCATTATTGTTATTATTTTTTATTATTATTTATTATGTACAAAAAACCTGTATACACTCAACAAAAATAATCGTCGCGACACCACACTGTTCAATGCGAAATAGAAAGACGAAACGAAAATAACTGGCTTGCTTTCGATGAGAGAGAGAGAGAGACAGACAGAGAAACACGCGCACGCCGCACGGCTTACAACTACAGCAGAAAGTGTCGTTACAACTTTTGGTCTTAATTTATTCCGTCTAGCCCCCTTTCGCAACGCGCGATAAGGAACTTCGTTCTAATAATTTAAGTATAGTATAACGACGACACGACATAACTTTTTATGATTGTACCAGGAACGCTTTGAGAGTAAAAACACTGGTAGTCTATACATTTCCCATTTGCCGGGCAGTGCATATGAACACTCCTCGTAGTGCTCTTATTTTTATTGCCATTCCAATTGGGATTAGAATAACTATACGAAGAGATGAGAACGGATTAGTTTTATATTTACATAATATATACAGGGTGTAACTTAAATGATGTCATCAATTTCAGGGGGTGATTCCTTGTCATATTTCATGAAAAAAAGTTTATATAAACGTGTATCCCAACTTGCTCCGTTTCCGAGTAACGGGGTGTCCAAAGTTTAATGAAAAATCGGTTTTTCATGAATTACTTAAAATTCTTTCCGCCGATTTTGATCAAACTTCGTGTGTGTTCTATTTGTAATACGATGCTTCTTTTCATGAAATTAGATTTTGAATTTGGTTTCCAGTGGTGTTGCAGATGGTAACCAGATTGATATTTACGATAATAAATATTGTACGCTGTTTTCGCTGAGTTTGATATTATTTGAAATTAATGGCTAAACAGTGGCGTAGAAATGGGGGGTTACGATCATTTGAGTGTGAACATGTGTTTTGCTATTCGTCGCCATTTGAACAAACTGTGAAATGAAAATCTGTTTGGTTTGGCAAGTAGATGGAAGAAGTATTCAAACTGCTAGTAACCCTCAATTTCTACGCCACTGTTTAACCATTAATTTCAAATAATAACAACTCAGCGAAAACATTAGCGTACAATATTTATTATCGTAAATATCAATCCTCGCGACACCACTGGATACAAAATTCAAAATCTAATTTCATGACAAGAAGCATCGTATTACAAATAAAACACACACGAAGTTTAATCAAAAGCGGCGAAAAGAATTTTGAGTAATTCATGAAAAATCGATTTTTCATTGAACTTTGGACACCCCGTTACTCGGAAACGGAGAAAGTTAGGACACACGTTTATATAAACTGTTTTTCATGAAATATGACAAGGAATCACCCCTGAAATTGATGAGATCATTTAAGTTACAACCTGTATATAGGATGTGAGGTGTGCAAAAGGCAATTTATAAGTTATGATCAAAAGATAATATTTCGCATGTGACGACCTCAGCAAGTTGAGTATATTGGCTGATTATGATAACAATTTAATCACACCCAACTCTTCCGCGGAGTTCAGTACGATGTTCCGTTCATGACAACGCGGCTTAACATGTGCCCCAGAAGGCCGAGTAGTGCGCCTATAATCCATCCCGGCAAAATATTAATGTTTTTTAACACTTCAAACAATGTAATCAAATCTTGGAAGTCCATTTTAACCTACTTGTAATTGTCGTATTGAGATGAAACTTGGTATGTATATGTAATTTGGATGACAATACTATAATTTGGTATCGTGGAGCTGATCTGATTATGGAGCCAGGATGTGAATAGTGGAACTGTTCAGTGGCTACTAGTAAGATATGGTGAATTCACTGAGGCCATTCTCAGCACAATTTACAATTCAAAAGTATGGCGAATGCACTGGTTCTCAGCATATTCGCCAAAATTTAGTTATTAATAACATCCATCTCATGTGGATGAATCAATCGAAGAGTTTTTCTACCGTAGTATTTCTATAAACTAAAAAGTTAAAAATAAAATTATAGTTCGAAGAAATTCAAACAACACGCATATATGGCAATAGGACTAAAAAGTTGAAAATAAAAAAAAAGTGTGGAGGTCTCTCACACACTTTTTGTAATGATATTAAGATAATTGATATCAAGCACCTCACGCTTTTTTACATAGAATAACATTTTTTGGTTCATGACTTTATTCTTATTATTTTCAACTTTTTAGTCCTTTTTGCCATATATGCGTGTTTTTTTTAGTTTTTCAAACTATAATTTTATTTACAAGCTTCTATTCCAACGCACTACCTAATTTAATTTGGTTAGAAATATTTTGCAATATAAGCCTTTATTCGAATGGTCTGAAGGAACGAACATATTTCTGTTAGATGTATAAATTGAATCATTTTGTTCATATATGAGGTAATAAGGTTTGCCTCAAGAATGAAAAAAATAACAGAACAATAGTATAATAGTTGTCTCTAAAAATATGTTTACTTATATTGATTATTGTAGTATCTAACTGAAATCAGTATAAATTGGGAATCTGGAAAAATCTAAACGTGGATGAGGCATAAAGAACTATTTGATAACATTGTGAAACACACTGCCGTCCTAGGAGGAATTGCTTCCCTGGACTAAATTGTCAAAAAGTACATTGAGAATGGTTTATGAATTGAAGACAGTAAATCCTAGAAGTTGCCACAACGTGGCATACAAAATCAATCATTCAAATCAATAAATGAAACGAAAAATAATGCGAACATAAAACACATGAAATAGGAATGATATAACGTTTCACTTCTCTATGCATTTATATGTTTTCATTTTAAACATAAAATGTCTACTGTAAACATGAATAGTAGATTTAAATCCAATAATCTTTTAGTTTTACCAATATTCCAGTATTTCATATAATTTTTATGGTACCTTTCATACGCCATCCTCACGAACTTTTTGAAATTATCACTATGGAAGTTTCTATTGGGAATTTTCCCAAACACTCTGTAATTCTTGCTAATCTCCTTCGGCACAATCTTTAAATTCATATTTCCATACGTTGAACGGTCAATGACATGAGCAATGTATATGCATCTGCGAGTTCATACATATATAATGAACACAAGAGTTGGTCTGCCGTGTCCTTTTAAGAAAATGAAACGAACCTAACGAGGTACAAGAATAATTGATTAAAGAAGCAGTGTCTCGTTTTTCAATTTCTAGTAGCTACTAATAGTACGGGAAGGTTGGAATCCCTAAAGATGTTTGATATACATACACGACGATTAAGACAGGGAATATCTCGGAACTTGAGAGTAGTAGATAATTGTAATTTTGGGGTTGTAAATTAAAGCAATTGGTGTAGCTGTTTTTGATATTATGTTACCCAATGAGCTTTTTGTTTTCGGTCACGTGACATTAGATTAACAATCATTAATGGGACAACCTGTATATTTTGGCATTTCTATGTTCCTCCCAATAAAACGATTCCAAGAAACTATCACACTTGTGGTCTAAAACGATTAATTTAAGAACTACAGGTACTTCAATATCCTTGGGCCCACGACGATTTGTTAATAAAATATGGATGATTATTATAATTTTGCCTTGTTTTACTCATAACCAAAAATATAGGACCGCCCAAATGTACAGGGTGACCATGAACTTAAATAATTTGGCAATTGCTCGTTTCAGACGTTTGTCGAAATCGTGGGCCCAAGGATATTGAAGTACCTTTTCAGAATATCTATCAGATGTTAATGTCCAGCGTGGCTTTAGCCGGGAAAGTAGTTGTTTTCTGTTAGACATTCACAAAAAATAACTTCATTTTAATCGTGGATTTTTCAATTCACAGAAAAATTTTCTATCAATATTCAATTGGGAATGTTTCCCTTTTCTACCTGTAGTTCTTAAATTAATCGTTTCAGACCACAAGTGTTATGGTTTGTTGGAATCGTTTCATCGGGAGGAATATAGAAATGCCAAAATATACAGGTTGTCCCATTAATAATTGTGAATCTGATGTCACGTGACCGAAAAGCTCATTGGGTAACATAATATCAAAAACAGCTGCACCAATTGCTTTAATTTACAACCCCAAAATTTACAACCCCAATATATATATATATATATATATATATATATATATATATATATATTTATATATATATATACATATATACAGGGTTTCCTTGGACTTCCTCTTTTCCTCTCGGGAATGTATAGATGGGGTCAAAATATCACCAGAACTTCACATAACATTTGTTCCTAAAAGCCTTCGTTACCAAGTTACGGGCCCTCAAAGTTACAAAATGAAAAATGTTTTTCTTTGATAACTTTCAAAGTGAATATTCAAAATAATCTAAATTTTGGTGATTGACTGAACAAATAAATTCCTTCGATGAGCTTTCATGCAGGAGTCAGTTGTTTTGCTACAAAGTCAGGAACGGACTACCCCAATGGTCCACACCCCAAAACTTTGAAATAACTGGGATTTGTCAATATGTTTTAACAAAACAAGGTTACTTGGACAATTTCCTGAATAAAAGTACTCGTGTGGAAAATCGATCGGAGCAACGATTCTTAATAAAAATGCAGTTTTACTCGACGACATCAAACCCGATCGTCCACCATTATTTGAAATGAAAAATGTTCACAGTAGAAATACTAATGCTAACGTTAATTCAACAAATTTTATAACAGGGATAATACAAAATATGCTAAAATAAAGTCGTAAACAAAAAGTACAGTACCTAGTTGAAAGTTTCATTCACAATGTAGATATTTTTTCAAATGAAATATCAAGTTATGTAGATTCGTGGTGTTTTTGAACTAACAAGCTACTCCACTAAGAAATATCGAATTCAGTCCATATTTTGTATGTATGAAGTAGGTGTCAGTAGAGATGGAGTAATCAACTCTCATAATCTCCACATATGGGCCGAAGAAAATCCCCAGGGGATATTGCAAACCAAACACCAACGGAAATTCAACGTTAATGTTTGGGCTGGTATCATAGGAAACCATCTTATAGGACCATTCGTTCTACATGACCGATTGAATGGAGAACGTTATTCGGAGTTCATTCAGAACGATTTGAATGGACTTTTGGAACATGTTCCATTGCAAACCCGAAGAGATATGTGGTTTATGCATGATGGTGCTCCCCCTCATTTTAGTTTGATTGTGCGGGACTATCTGAACCAGATTTTCCCCAATAGATGGATTGGTAGAGGTGGGCCATATTCATGGCCACCGCGGTCTCCGGATTCAAATCCATTGACTTCCTTTCTGTGGGGGCATCTAAAAAGCCTCGTTTACGCTACACCTATTCACACCAGAGATGCCTTGTTGAATAGAATTACATTACATTGTGAAGCCATACGAAACGACCCTGGCATGCTATTTCAAGTGCAGAGAGGGTGTTTGCGCCGACTAAGAAAATGTATTGAGAGAGACGGGGGTCATATCGAGCAGTTTTTGTAGCGGATTTTGCGCTTCTGTTTGCTCTTGAGGCTTGCGATTGAGTTTTGTTAGGTAAACGTGTTTGCATGATAGAAATTCGTTATGAAATTGTACCTATCATTTCTATTTTCATTACAAATTAATCTTTTCGAATAATGGTAAACATCTCAGGTTGGATGTCGTCGAACAAAAATGCGTTTTTATCAAAAATCGTTGCTCCGATCGATTTTCCACACGAGTACTTTTATTCAGGAAATTGTCCAGGTAACCTTGTTTCGTTGAAACATATTGACAAATCCCAGTCATTTCAAAGTTTTGGGGTGTGGACCATCGGGGGTAGTCCGTTCCTGACTTTGTAGCGAAACAACTGACTCCTGCATGAAAGCTCATCGAAGGAATTCATTTGTTTAGTCAATCACCAAAATTTAGATGATTTTGAATATTCACTTTGAAAGTTATCAAAGAAAAACGTTTTTCATTTTGTAACTTTGAGGGCCCGTAACTTGGTAACGAAGGCTTTTAGGAACAAAAGTTATATGAAGTACTGGTGATATTTTGACCCTATCTATACATTCCCGAGAGGAAAGGAGGGAAGTCGAGGGACACCCTGTATATGTATATATACTTCTATTGAATATTAATCAAAAGGCCTTTTATGTAGAAAAATTAGACAATATTTCTAATTTCATTAAAAAAAACAGTTTGTTTAGGAGAACATCCAAAAAATCTTTTGAAATTCTTTGACAATTTGTTGCTCAGAGTAGAAAAGTAAAGTATACGTACTATTCCACAAGTTATGATAAATCGATGCCGAATTGCGTGAACTTCTTTCAAGTCGCCTCACGCGACCAAGGTCATTGCCTTTTCTTCGACCTTTCGCAAGTCTCCATTACCAAAATCTTTCGGCGTTTCTCTTCCGCCTCCACCTCCTCCACTCCCGGGGTTCTTGAACTTGATATAATCGCCAGCCCTTTTGTGATTTGAATCGAATATTATGAATTCATGCCTCCTTTATTTTTTGGGATAAGTGGTAAGTTAACTGTTTTCGAATTTTCTGGATACACAGCGAATGTTGAAACTTTGTACAATACATCGACTGAATTGGATCTAAACGCTATAATGTTTTACCTGAACAGTTGAAATGCATGAAAAAGTACAGAAAATTTAACAGACGAAAAATATATCAGGAGTGACATAAGTGACGAAATTCGCTATATTGGACCCGCCATTTTGATTATACATAATATAAAACTGTTGAAGTGTATTTCCACTTATACACTATAGTCTAGTTAACAAGTTCTTTTTAGGTCAAAATTTTTCCGCATTCTCCGAAAATTATGATTGAGGTGTCATTCGATTCGGGATGGCATGTAGATATTTTTTGAGAAAATGCTAGACCGCTCGCAAAAATTCAATAGTTATAAACAATTAAGTGAAAAAAAAAGGGATTTTGGTTTTTCGCCAATATCTCAAAAACTATTCGAGATAATTCAAATTTGAAAAAAGATGCAAAAAGAAGAGGAAATTTCCGAGAAAAAATCCCGACTCACGGAACTGTAGGACCAATATTTATAATTTTCCCAGAGGGTTCAAAATACGCCCGAAAACGGGTACTCCGGCTTGCGCAAGCCGCGTCCCCTTCGGACCTTTAATGAATAAATATTATTTAAACTTATTAAATATGAATATTAAAAATTGAAAAAATTCAGGCGCCTGCAGGAGAGATCAATGAACAATAATCCGTGGTCCACAAATCTTTATCGCGATTTTTCATTAAGTTATCCATTAGTTAATTAACAATTTTTTGTAGCACGAACATTAACATTGCAAGTGCGATAATTGTTAAACTATTAATCTGAGAATGTTTTCCTTTCGTGGAGCTATTTTTCAATGGTCTAAGAAAAGATTCCCATTGGAAAAATTGAAAAATTGTTAATTTTCGTTTTGTTATTAACAATTTACTAAGGTGAAAAATTATAAAGCTTCATTAAACATTGAAAAAAACTTTTTTTTATAATATTATTATTGATCCGTTTTCTTATGATCAGAAACTACTCAAAAATGATTTTTAATAATTTTAATCTCCCATTGTTTAAAAAATTGTTATAAACAAATGCGTTGTTTATGAGATAATTAAAAAAAAAATTATAACATAATCTTTGATGATAATTATGATTTTTCATAAAAAAAACGTTTCTTAAAAAAAATTGTATTGCTTGAAAACTTTTTTTTCCTTTTTTAAATCATTATTTATCTTCGATATAAAAAAAAACGTTTATCATTTAAATTTTATTTTTTATTTAATGAACAATTTGTTATAAACAAATAAATTATCTCTTTGTATTTTTTTTCGTTTTCTACTCAAAAAAACCATGTGTTAATTTTAGAAAAAAAAATATTTATATTTTTTATTGAACTTTAAATTTGCTGTTCTCTTTCATTTCACCACTCTGACCTGGTTTTTTATGTTTAATTTTATTATAACTTTTTAACTAATGGAGATACAACGAATTAGACTATTTATTCTTTATTAATTAAAAACAAATTAAGCCCAAATTTGAAGCTCTCACTCAATTATTTATTCAATTTTTACTTGTTTATAAAAATAATCTTTTAGAAAAAAAAATGTCTACAATATTTTATAAATAAACTTACTTGAATTAAATAACATTTCTAATTAATTTTTAGTTACTGAGATGCTTAGGCTAATGAACTTGGAGAAATTGTTTTTTTCAAACTAATTTTTATTCATATTAAAAAAATTACCGAGCAAAACTAAAATTTATAAGCTAAAATTGTTGATAAATATATGTTAGATAAAAAGTTACATAAGTTATATGGTCATAGATTATTTATAAGATATTTAGACATAAAAGTAGAAAACAGTTTTGGCTTAATTTGTTGTTTAATCAATAAATAATAAATAAGTCTGGAATGTTTTCCTTGTATCTTCATTAGTTAAAAAGTTATAATGAAATTAAACATAAAAAACCAGGTCAGAGTGGTGAAATGAAAGAGAACAGAAAATTTAAAGTTAAAAAAAAAAATTTTTTTTTAAAAAAGGTTTTTTTTTTTTTTGAGTAGAAAAAGAAAAAAAATACAAAGAGATAATTTATTTGTTTATAACAAATTGTTCATTAAATAAACAATGAAAATCTAAATAAAAAATGTTTTTTTTAATATCGAAGACCAAGATGAAAAATGATTTAAAAAAAAATGGTTCCTTAATTTTCATAACAGGTGATAAAAAAAAATGTTATTTAACAAATGCGTTTTTAAGCAATAAATTTTTTTCAAAAAAGTTTTTTTTTAATTATAATTATTATCAAAGATTTTATAATTTTTTTTTCCAATTTTCTCATAAACAACGCATTTGTTTATAACAATTTTCAAACAATAGGAGATACAAATTATTAAAAATCATTTTTAAGTAGTTTCTGATCATAAGAAAACGGATCAATAATAATATTATAAAAAAAAGTTTTTTTCAATGTTTAATGAAGCTCTATAATTTTTCACCTCAGTAAATTGTTAATAACAGAACGAAAATTATTAATTTTCCAATTTTTCCAACGGAAATCTATTCTAGACCTTTGAAAAATGCTCCACAAAGGAAAACATTTTCAGATTAATAGTTTAACAATTATCGCATTGCAATGTTAATGTTCGTGCTACAAAAAATTGTTAATTAACTAATGGATAACTTATTGAAAAATCGCGATAAAAATTTTTGGACCACGGATTATTGTTCATTGATCTATCCTGCAGGCGCCTGAATTTTTTCATCTTTAAATTTTCATATTTAATAAGTTTAAATAATATTTATTCATTAAAGGTCCGAAGGGGACGTGGCTTGCGAAAGCCGGAGTACCCGTTTTCGGGCGTATTTTCAACCCTCTGGGAAAATTATAAATATTGGTCCTACAGTTCCGGGAGCTGGAACTTTTTCTTAGGAAATTTCCTCCTCTTTTTGCATCTTTTTTCAAATTTGAATGCTCTCGGATTGTTTTGAGATATTGGCGAAAAACCAAACCTCCCTTTTTTTTTCACCTAATTGTTTATAACTATTGCAATTTTTGCGAGCGGTCTTAGCATTTTCTCAAAAAATATCTACATGCACTTCCGAATCGAATGACACCTCAATCATAATTTTAGGAAGAATGCGAAAAAATTTTGACCTAAAAAGCACTTGTTAACTAGACTATAGTGCCTAAACTATTCTCGTAATTCTTCTCAAGGTAACGAATATTTTGAAAATTATACCAAATCAAAGACGAGAGTTGTTTTTTAATATTGGTGAATAAGAAAAAATCCAAGGATTAATGAGAGGCGTAAGATTAGTTTCACCTTGAAATTATATCACTCACATTAAAATTGTGGAGGAAGCCCTACATACTCCTTTTTACCCGACTACGGCACAACCGAAAAGGAAGGGTAATTATTTGTATATTTGTATTTACGAATGTTCCACCGTAGCGGGTAACAGGCTACATTTTATACAAATAAAATCAAAATGGCGAATGTTACATAAAAAAAGTGATAGTCTCCGTTTTTTTTGCTTTTGTATCGAGTGGGATTTCAGATGAAAGAGGAGAAAATTCTGAGTTCATAAATAAAGTACAATATTTAATATAAAAAAAACAATCGTCAGAAGAACAATTTTATACTTTATTTCAGCGTTTATGAATACTACTAGCGCTTTCTATCTACAGTTCTGAATATCAATCGTGTAAAAACAACAGAATCACCACCCCACCTGTTTCGTGTTTCTGTTTCTATTAGATAGACATTAATTTTAGAATCTCACATATAATTAAAAAAAATCTAATAAAATCGAATGTCACTGAGGTAGCTACCCGAACTGCTCAGACGCGTGGGGGCAGACGTCGTTGACGGTCGGGTTCGTAGTAATAAATTTTTAGTACGGATTTTAAATATATTTTAATTTTCTAATGTTACAAGGCGAACATTCATGCACATTAAATTCTTCCATAATTATTTATCTTCATTTCTAAGTTAGGTAAAATAGCTAATAATAGGGTAAAGGAGAGTTCACTTTATCCTATTCCGTATACTGAACAATTGTTTCATCATGATGTCCTATTCTAGATTGTTCAATTATTAAGTATCTATTACTCACGCTATCATATCATCCATCTTTTTGTTGTCGAATCAAAGGTTAAAACAAAAAAGTTTAAAATAAAATAACAAGTTTAGAAAACTGTTACCCGACTACGGAAAAAATAAAATAAATGAAAAAGTAAGAAACAAATTAGGTGTTGATTTCTATCATCGTCTTATCGAGTAGACAAGTCTTTTGATTTGATATGTTAGATATTCTGGCTGTTTCACATTAATAACTTTATAATTCAATTCAAATGCCTTGGTATGCGTTCTCAACTACAAAAAGCATTATAATTTGATGGACATATAAAAACAATGGAGATGCCGTTAATCATAACGTTACTTCACTATTTTTCTTAAATTCCTGGATCGGAAATTATTACGTTGACTTTTCAATTCACAACAAACAATATCCAGCGAGATTTTTTGTGATTCTAATCAGTAACAAAATGTAAATGGTAAACAACTACATTTGGGTCTCCGAAGAAAGTTGCATGGAACAACATTATGCCGCTTCCAATGAAATATTGGGTATTATTGAAATACAATAAATACACAACCCTATCATCGACAATATCATGGCCGTCAAGGTGGATAAAAGTCCTGGAGTCACAATTTCAACATAAAAACAAAATGCAAATATCTAAGATCCCAAGGGCCTCATTTCGACACTATGGGAGAAGCTCCTTTACTAAAATATTTTTATGTCGTACTAATCAATACCAATACAAGATATTCTCGAACTGAATACAGTTTTTTTTTCAGATTCCCGGAATAGCGGTCGATTAAAAACCAAGAGGACGTCGCATCCACCATGTTTTGTGAAATATTCGGTACATTCAAGAAAAAAAAGAATTGATTATTTTTCCACGATTAGATAATCTGCTTCTCTACAGCCGATATATTTTTTATAAAAAAACATTAGTTCAATTCCGTCCAATGGTACTTACGTTTATTGTAATTCCAAAGGTATTTTAATAGAAAGTGTTAAATTCAAACCACTTTGTCAAAGGATATGTTACGATGCCAAGTACGATAAGAGGTAAGATTTTTTTTACTTTCCTTAGTTAATAGGCCCTTCATGTATCTCATTTGAGTTAGGTAATAACTCCATTATTCAATTCAGGGAAATATCAAAATTACCAACGATTATTTGACACGTGTAATAAATATGGGGGTACTACATTCATTGAAATATTAATGATCTTTTATAAGAGGAGAACAATTTTTGGCATATATATTAATGATACAGTTGTTCAAGTTCAGCAATGATGAGTCATTTTAAGATGAATATGGAAAAGACGCAACAATATGATTTCAGCAAACACGTAGTGAAGAAGCGATCTTCTTCATAACAGCAGCATAATTTTCCACATATCCTTCAGCACCAATGGCTGATTGCCAATCACTCTGTCGCTTTAGTGTTGAAATATATTCACCTGTATATGCAAGTATTGAGGCGAATGATTTGGAAGCAGTGGCCTGTATATCGTTCCATTTTCGGTAGTCCAAGAAGTGTAGATATACAGTGAAAATTAGTTAAAAATAATTTATCTTCACTATATTCTTGCCACACCGTTCAACGGATATAGGTGATCTTTTGTTTCTCTTTGGATTTTGTTGGTAACAATGGAGATCTCAGATGAGGAGTTCTTTTCGATATGGAAAGAATTGATCGGGATCGTTCAATATCATACAAAATCAAGAAACTTTGATGAATACTGAACTGTATAGTTTTACGGTTTATGGACTTTGAGATCATCTCATGGTTGATTGTTATCTGTTTCTTTGATTTTCAACTCCACATAGAAGTTTCACAAAAATTTCTTCTATTCATTCTGATTAGCTTACAGCGTCCAACAAATGATGTAATCTTGACTAAATCCTCCATTATTTTTTAACCATCGGCCTGTAGACAAATAATCAAATCAGTTTTATGGTGATAAAGGTATTCTATCTTCTCGATGTTTTATAACAAATATCAGTCACTTTTATATATGTGGTTTCTACCACACAGTTTTGAGAACATTTCACATTTTTTGTTATCATCACCCGTCATTCCAAATAAACATAAAACTGAACCATGGCCGACGGTTCAGACAGCGAGTCCGTCCAACCCCCAATAATTCAATCTTAGCCATTCCAACACGTCTAGGTATGACATATCACTGCTTGGTTATTATTTCATCACTGAAGCACTGAATTGAATGAATCTATTCACATTTATTTTGATAAAATTGTTGTTTATCCCACTGCCAATTTATATTATATTTACGATTGAAAATCACTTCATGATTTGACTACTTGTGTTAAGTTGAAACGAGTGTTTCGACTACAAGTATGTCATGACCTTCGAAATGGGAATCCATTAGTATCGAGAAAAGTGATGAGTTCTGATGATATCAGCAAATATGAGCCGATTCAGTCATATCTACAGGAATGAATATTTCTGAATCTGGAAAAGGAAGCATTTAGAAAACACAAAACTCAGAGCAGTAGGTATTCGAAAATGATTCTTTCGATTTTGGAATGGAAGAAATTACCTGATTTTTTTCTGCTAAAAATTCAAATAGGACATTATTTTTGGATTTTTTTTTCAGTTTTCATTGCAATTAGGGAAACATTGTCATCAACTATTATTCTTGCTAGAGAATTTGATCGCATAAATTCGTAAAATTCCCCCCAATTATTATCAAAGATTAAACTACTCAAGCTTCGCTTTCGGGATTTAATCGAATAATTAGACACCGAATTGCACTCAGTAAACGTTTCAGGTGAAATGCTCTCTAGTAGATTTGTAAAATTTATGAGCGATAAAGAATTGTGACTCAAAACCTTAGGAAGATCACAATTAATGGTTATTCGTGTTTTTTCTTGATATCATTAATTTTTCTCGTCGCAGAGGACATTCTTTGATCTTCCTTCTTTTCTCATATGGTTTTGGCTCTACGTAAGGTTTCTTCACAATGTTCTTGAGAACAAAGTTGCGTCCTTTAGGTTCCTGCAAAAACCTCCCATAGTCAGGATACGGAAAGAAATGGATATACGATACACTTCATGATGTTCATGGATTGGCGGGAGAGAAGAGAGAACATTAAGGTTAGAAATAATTATCTCATCTATTTATTGATAGACTTATTCAGAGAACGATAATTTACTGATTGATTGTATCCCGTTTAGATATTTAAATTGGTTTTAACACCTTAGGATGTTCAGGTTATACCTCATACACATAAAAAACTCATTTCCTCCGAAAAAATTACTCGCATGCCATAATCTACATTCGATTAATTGTTTTGTAGAACAAACCTCGTATAACTCATCAAGAATTGAATATGAGATGTGCAATCACCAAAATTCTGGAATGAAATCCGGAATATAATTCAAAAATCAACTTTCGATGAAATAAATTAGCAGAGTAGCGTTGAAATACGCGCCAGTGTGTACTTACTCGTAATATGTTTAAAATCCAATTAGTCAATCTCAACGTAATTTTTGCATTAGATATACTAAAAAATCAAAGAATTATTGGAAAACGTACTGTGATTGGCCTGTGACATGCTCAGCTACAGGACTTTTGTCATACAGTGATGAATCAAGTGAGCTTGTTCATTCGATATGAAAGCATCGTTGTACAGTTTTTTGTATGAAAATCATGATCATATAATTACGTTGAAAAGAAAAAAAAGACTTCAGTTCTTTTCACACAACTTTGAAAGTTAGTTGTAATGCCATTTGAGATGACAAACGAGAGACTCACTCTATGACATCGTTCTGAAATCTAAACCGTTTATCCTCGGAATTAGAAATAAGGAATAGTTTTAATGTTTGATGACCCCAAATTATCATAGGAATAATGTGGATTTCATGGAGGCAAATTGAGCCACCAATAGTTGTTAGTTTATATAAAATGATGCATTAAGGGGCGAATCTGAGTTTTTTTATTTTGAATAAACTTTTTGAATGAATAGAACGGTAACGTTGCATATATTTTGTCGGTGTTTTCACAGATTTTTTGCTATCGACACTAGTCATGACAATTTATACATCATATAAAAAATACAATTTTAGAAATTTTAAAAGAAATTCTGGAGACATTTCAGAAAAAAAATGGAGCCGTATACGAAATTTAATTCAAATCAAATTAATAGTTTCCCCTAGAATCGGTGGTGAGTAAAAATATTTCATGCATTCTGATATACATTTTCAATTCCGATTTATACGGGCAGTGTATAGGGAGATTGTGCACAAATATTTTTATAATCTGATGTATTTATGCGTGACCATCATTAAATGTTTGGGAAAAAATATTTCCCAATCATTTCATCCCTAGAATTTATTTCTAAGTTTTCTGAAAAACAAATTTGAGTTCGCTAAAGTGTTTACAATGTACGTCATGTTCACGTTATAGCCCACTAAAATAGTAGTTTACGGACTCTCTAAAGCTAGTATTTTGGAGAGCGCGAACAAAAAAAATCATATTATTCGAGATATCAAAAGTACATGAAGAATGGGAACATTTTGCCAAAAAAACAAAGAGAACTGTTGAAATATTTTTTCTACTCGAAAAAAATATGTTATTGTGAGGTCAATATTGAAGGAAAACTGTCTGGGATACTTTTCCACATAATCCCGAAGAAACGAAGGACTAACTAGAACAAATCAGCTTGTGATATCTGTTAAAAAAATTAAATAATTTATATATACAACAATGAAAGCAATAACTACAATGTGACACAAACCTAAAGACATAATTATACGAACCTAAAAACAGGAAAAAACTACTGTACTCCTAATGTAAAGGAGAAAATAGTTGGCGAAAGTCAATTTTCTAGTAACTCCGTTGATAGATCATATGTCATAGCAGTAACTGAATCAGCGGAAGTTGGAAAGATAAAATAGGAGCGCGGTTTATTTTATACAACTTTGTTTATTGAGAAATTGATCGTGAAACCGTACTGACGGACTTCTCTCAGTTGAACAGCTCATTGAGCAAATAAAAAGGCACCAGAAATATCTGAATCTATATATAAATGTATTGTATATAGTTGCTTACTTTGCATTGATGCGGAAACTCATTGCATAAGGATCATTTAATGAAATATTTGTATGTAATGAAATTACTGAAACCCAACTTCAGGCATCAGACATAAACGAGGAAAGCAATTTTTTCTTATCGCGTACTGATAAGTATATAGTCGACATTTGCAATGAACTTCTCGTGACCTAGCGAAATGTTTCTACATTATCATAAAAACTATATCATTCAGTGTTTTGTTGAACGTTTTTGAAAAAAGCTTGAGTGATTTATGATTATTTTTCATATTTAATCGATTTGGGAATATCTGCAACATGCTGGGGTTGATTTCTTTATTTAAATGGTATTAAGAAGATAATATCTAATAACGTTGGAAATAAAGTTCTATAATTCATTTTTATTATTTCTTCGTTGACAGTAGTCATGACATATTATTGAGATATGGTAGAATGCTAATAAACTGATCTGAACAACACCCCATATATCAAATGAGCAATACGTCACTCTCAAATTGTTTGGCAGATCTCAATTGACATCCGACATTTGGAGAAGCGAAAAAAACTCTGCAAGAAAAATCCAAATTATTCAAACAATTAAAGGAGATTCAGAAGATTTTGAGAACGGGGGCAGATATAGTCCCCGAAACGCAATCAAAAACTATATAGAGAAGTATCTTTTGAATGTTTACTATTTTTTTATAGGCATATTCAGGAAACGACAAGTTACTGACAACTTGAATCATTTTACACGCTTTATATTAGCTTCACTTGTATGTTTGTTTGTTTGTTTGTAACCGACTCCTTTGGGCGCGATTTTGACCCACTTCCAGACGTCCGAATGATTTGAAATTTGGCAGGTGTACATAATTCCGGTGACAATGCATTAAGAAATTTTTGTGTGGAGAAAAAACAGAATGGCGGCTCCAATATGGCGTACAAGTTTTGTGATTATGGTCCGATTCGCTTCAAAATTGGTATCCAAATGTTTTTGTGGTGGGAGATTATGATTCTTTTGTCAACATTGGAAAATTCAAGATGGCGGCTCCAAAATGGGGACGAGTTTTGTGATTATGGTCTGATTCTATTCAAAATTGGTAAGTGGGGGTTTTGGGGCCAAAGATTATGATTCTTTTGTCAACATTGGAAAATTCAAGATGGCGGCTCCAAAATGGGGGACGAGTTTTGTGATTATGGTCCGATTCTCTTCAAAATTTTGGTATCTGGAAGTTTTTGTGGTCGGAGATCATGATTCTTTTGTCAAAATTAAAAAAATTCAAGATGGCGGCTCCAAAATGGTGGACGAGTTTTGTGATTATGGTCTGATTCTATTCAAAATTGGTATGTGGGGGTTTTTGGGGTCGAATATTATGATTCTTTTGTAAAAATTGGAAAATTCAAGATGGTGGCCGAGTTTTGTGATTATGGTCATTCTATTCAAAATTGGTATGTGGGGGTTTTTGGGTCGGATATTATGATTTTTTTGTAAAATTGAAAAATTCAAGATGGCGGCTTCAAAATGGCAGCCGGGTTTTGTGATTATGGTCTGATTCTATACAAAATTGGTATGTGGGGGTTTTTAGGGTCGAATATAATGAGTTTTTTGTGAAAATTTAAGAATTCAAGATGGCGGCTTTAAAATGGCGGCCGAGTTTTGTGATTATGGTCTGATTCTATCAAAATTGGTATGTGGGGGTTTTTGGGGTCGAATATTATGATTTTTTTGTGAAAATTGAAAAATTCAAGATGGCGGCTTTAAAATGGCGGCCGAGTTTTGTGATTATGGTCTGATTCTATACAAAATTGGTATGTGGGGTTTTTAGGTCGAATATTAAAGAGTTTTTGTGAAAATTTAAGAATTCAAGATGGCGGCTTTAAAATGGCGGCCGAGTTTTGTGATTATGGTCTGATTCTATTCAAAATTGGTATGTGGGGGTTTTTGGGGTCGAATATTATGATTCTTTTGTAAAAATTGAAAAATTGAAGATGGCGGCCGATTTTTGTGATTATGGTCTAATTCTATTCAAAATTGGTATGTGGGGTTTTTGAGGTCGGATATTATGATTTTTTTGTAAAAATTGAAAAAGTCAAGATGGCGGCTTCAAAATGGCAGCCGAGTTTTGTGATTATGGTCTGATTCTATACAAAATTGGTATGTGGGGTTTTTGAGGTCGAATATTATGAGTTTTTTATAAGAATTGAAAAATTCAAGATGACGGCTTCAAAATGGTGGCCGAGTTTTGTGATTATGGTCTGATTCTATTCAAAATTGGTATGTAGGGGTTTTTGGGGTCGAATATTATGATTTTTTTTGTGAAAATTGGAAAATTCAATATGGCGGCTTTAAAATGGCGGCCAAGTTTTGTGATTATGATCTGATTCTATTCAGAATTGGTATGTGGGGGTTTTTGGGGTCGGAGATTATGATTACCTAATTTGATAAGATCATTCCATTTTTTAATTTTCAAAAAAATAATAAAATAATAGTTTGAAAAAAACTAAAAAAACACGTTTTTATAAATAAACCACACTATAAAGTAGGAAATAAATAATAGTTTGAAAAAACTGAGAAACACGCTTTTATAGAAAACCAGACTAAAAAAATAGAAAATAAGAAAAAAATTTATTTTATTAAAAAAAAAGCGTGGGGTGCATGGTATCAATAATTATATAGTACATTACACACCGAATCCATTCCATGCACCCCACGCTTTTTTTTAAATAAAAATTTTTTTTTTCTTATTTTCTATTTTTTTCGTCTGGTTTTCTATAAAAGCGTGTTCCTTAGTTTTTTCAAACCATTATTTATTTCTATAGGAAATATAATTTGGTGAACGCAGTAACTTATCGGGGTGAACTAATTAGTTTGCCCTTTCTACACTTGTATAGATTTTCCTGATTATATTTTCAGACTGTGGAAGGTTACCCAAAAAAACATGTCAAGAAACGTTGTTCCTCCACAAAAAATCAAATTCATTCAATAATGAGCAACTAATATTGAATAAACTTGCGTTGAATCTATTTATAAGAAATGTAATGAGATTTCTCATTGGGGTTTTGCTGTATCATTAAACTAATAAAATACTATAGAAATTTCGAAGAAAATTGTTGAAGCCGTTTTTGAAAAAACTCTTTATTTCTTTATGGAGTTCTGTCAACTTTGAAGGTAGAAAAAAATTGCGAATACCAATAGATATATTTTACCACTTTTGGGCTCTAATACGATCGATTTCCAATGAAATCTTGAAAACGATATTTTGACGATTACAATTCTCTGCCTCTCCTGATAATGGAAATTGAAACCGAGGAGCGAACAATTACTTGCAGCTCAGAACCGACCAAGACTATTTGATGGCTTTCCCATGACCGTTTTTTAAGGAAAAGTAGTGTAACCGACAGAAAAAAATCGTAACATTTCGGCTTAGGCTCTCTATGGTTTAGATCTTTTCCTGAAGGGTTTCCAAAACGGTCATGGAAAGGACTGTAGCTTTTTCGAGAATATCTTGTTATTGTTATTTTGTTTTCTTACCTACACATTGTGGGGGGCACGATGAGCCTCTTCCAGTGGACTGCTTGCTCATGGGAAACAGAGATTCTAACCGTTGGAATATTTCGTTTCGCATTTCAAACGAATGTTTTGAAGTTTTGCAAAGAGAACTGAACCACCCCAATTTTTCCCGATTAAAATGACATATTCAACTCAGAATGCTATAGCGACGAAACAAATTGTTGTTTGAAAAGCAGGTTGTTTCTTTCCTCAATGACTCGTATAGTTTCCTCACTAAAAACTGTAGTCATTAAAAATAATGCTTTAATATCAAAGCATCCATCTAGATCCATCGGCCAAAATATTCATAAAGAGACAAAACATTTTTTTAAATTATGTTTCATGGTATTATGTACTATCTCTTGAATCATCAGTCTTTGACAAATACCTCAATTTTATATTATTTTTAAAAAGCAAATATATTTTTTTATCAACCCATGCTATTTTTAAGTCGTGATTTTCAAAAAATATTTGTATTCTTCGAGATGAGATCAGGGCATAGTGCCTCTCTTCAATGTCCTCTAATTTTTTATGAGAAGATCAATAGCTTCTGCGGTTAAGTAGATGCAAGAAGCTGCATATTCAGAATTTCGTTTCTTGCTCTACAATTGGTCCTTAGATAATATATTTGGTACTTATTCAAGAATTTACATTAACTGCACTCATTGTACTATTTTTTCGGTATCATAAATATGGTTATTTGCATTTAATAATTTTTCGATAGTAGAACCAATATGAAGTTTGTACGTTCTCGCTCTGCCTATTTTCGATTGAATAGGGACAAAATGCTAATTACAGAAGAGGCATTGAAGTATACTTGTGAAAAGCAGTCTTGGGTTTCAGTTCAGAACCGATAGGAAACCACCATGAAACCTTAATTTCTCAACAATATATGTTCCTGGAGGCAATAATGTAGATTCATCGATGGAGAGACGGTATCCACCATAAATACAGTATTTCTCGATTCCGGAATATTATAAATAGCATCCATATCGATAACAATCTTACATCGACCTTCTTTATTCGGTGTTCGTGCAAACGTGGGTTGATGAACCTTCCTTTAATATTATGCCGTTATTGACCTTTTCTTTGTATACATTCAAAACTTTTACTTTTGGATTCCTTACAATTTATTCATAGATCATAATTGCACCCCCCTACCTGTCGATGACAATATATTTTTCTCTTTTCAATGACAATATTTTACTCAACTTCGACATCAATAAAAGTATATACTTTTCTTTGGGAAGGTGGAAAACGTTTTTTTTTGACACATTTATGTGGGAATCCGTGAGTCCTTTCGCTTCACACGTACCCACGTAAAAATCCACCCCATGAACTAATATGGGCGTGGCTTCCAATAATAATTGTGCCTTCAGGTTCATTGTATCTTACCTAGTGTTTACTCTTGCAGTAAATTTGTGCCCTGTACAAGTTTGTGCAAATCCTCAACTGGGTCTAATAGTTTTGGTTCACCAATTGGTTCCCCAATTCTGCGATCCAGAGCTCCGCAGTTGCATGTTTATGTGATACTGTTTCTGATTCCTCGCCCCATAGAGTTCCATTTTAGTAAGGTGCTCTTTTAGTGGTGCTCTCTAGTCACGAGCCCCGTAATGATTTTAATTGCTCCCTGTTGGAGTTAAAAAGTTGCTGTATTTTTCAGACACAGTTCTTTGATTATTTCCCTTGTCCGTTTCTTGGTGTATTTTACCAGTTGTATTTGTGTTTCTCCAGGATTCAGTCTTCTACAGAAGCTCTTGCTCTATGCTTTGGCACTCCAAGGGTCTGTCCTGGACCTGGTTTGTTTTCCGATCCTTTTTTGGCGAGTTCGATGGCTTTTACGTTACCTGCAATTCCTGCACCCAAATCAGCTTGACGCGGTTTCAGATACTCTTTGCATGGGGCGTCACTTCCCACCTATATAAAGCCTTCAGTGCCGCCTGGTTATATGGAATAATATGGATCTGCCTCTATTTTATTCTCTTCTTCTCTACCTTTGCCTGAAACACAGAGGTGTGGTTCAGCGTGAAGCTGAAGTCAGTACATGGGTTTTTGGAGAACCCCCCTGCTCCCACACCATTCTCCGTCTTAGACCCGTCTATGTACCAGATCCTCCCTGTAGAATGGTGGAGATCAGCTTTGTTCCTTTCAGTTCTCTCTGGTATGACTGGATGATTTATCAAAGGAGTATCGTTTCGCATTGTGATCTGGTTTCATGTCTAGGTCGTCTATGGTAACATTGCTTACGAGGCTCATGTGTCCCGTCCCAACATTTATGCGTTTTTCCACCAAGTGAAAGGGGGCAGTTCCACTAGCGTCTCCATGGGTAAGCGTTGATCTCATTGTGATATCATAGTATATCATGGTCCACTCAAATTTGTATAACTTAAAATTCCAATTTGGTTATCATGCGTGAAGACGACGCTGTGGCTTGAGTGTTTACACTTATAACGAAACTTTGGCTGATTCTAATGAAAATGTGTAAAAGTCCAAGATCCCAGAGCCGGAAAACCTACGTCATTTCAGCAAAGCTGAAATTTTGAGTATGAATATGTAGTTCAAAACGTATGCGTACTTGCTAGCTTGAAAGCTGGGCCTTTTTACAGGTAGCGAGTAAAAAAGGTACATAAAAACTTTACTCACCTATGTTGAAATATGGTAATATTTTGACTCTTAATATGCCGAAATAGGCGAGCGGTCTAAGGCGCAAGATTTAAGAGATTCAAGCTCTGGATTTCGAAAGGAAGCGTGGTTACGAACCCCTCCACTTGACGTTTCTTCCCCGTCGAAATTGAGAAATGATTCGTTTCGATTTTTTTTATTTGAATATTCGTCCCAATTACAAATCATTTCTCAATTTCTAAGGAAAACATGAAAAAAAAATAACTGTCAGGTGCGGGAGACTCGAGATCCAACGTGTACTTTTAAATCTTGCGCCTTAGACTGCTTGGCTATCTCGTTATATTAAGTGTCAAAATATTACCATTACTAGTAGTCTAAGAGCCGGTGGGAGGTCGACCTTCACCGATCTGATAACTCGATGAGACATATTTTTTATCAAATATAATTTATAAATAAATATGCCCATGATAGCTTGCCTATCGAAAAGTGTTCATAGCTATTTTTAATTGAATTAATTTTAATCAATTTTCTTTTATCACCTTCACTCTTTTGATAACCGAATGAGTTTCACCTCAACTGATAGTTTTTAACACTCAGAAATTTCTGTGCATGGCTACCTGGCAAGCAGATGTGAACAGGTGAGTCAATATAGGTAACTACACCGATCTGTTAACCAATCGAAATTGATATCATAGGTAAGATAATTTAATTACAAAACCAATCGTATAGGCTTGCCTGCAAGAAATCGTACATAAAATATTATTGCCAAGCTATAAAGTTTTAGAATGTTAGCTATTTGATAGGTGCGAGAGAGAAAGTATAGCGTCCGAGGTCCGTGTGATAGAACAGGACACAACATAGCAGCTGCACACTACCTGACCGTTGAATGTATCCGAGTGCGCATGCTCGTGTACATGTGAGTGACAGTGACAGCATTTATTTACACTCGACAGTAATTTTGAACTCTAATAGTATATTAAAGTATAAGTGGATAAAAAGGGCTTTAAAACACGCGCGATTTTTCGAGCACGACGGCGCAGCCGGAGTGCTCGAAATAGAGCAAGTGTTTTTAAGACCAGTTATCCACGAATACTTTACGTTATTTTTTTTTATTGGTGCACTTTGAAATCATATATACTGGTATTATTACTACAAAAAATAGAAATAAGAACTAATAATGCAAGAAGGTTGAATTCGTGATGTGACATCAGTATACCTTTCGTTGTCATGGAAATGAGAAAAACATTCATTTGCAATTTGTTACCAAAGATCAATATTTGTTGTCACCAGAGCTCAAAAATGAATGATTCTAATATCGATTTTTTGAATAGTGAGGCAGAATCGCGGTTAATACCGCGAAAATCCAGTGATATATATAAAAAAGAATATGAAAAGTTCATCAAATGGATGGAGGAGCACATATAAATGAACGAATTGTTAGTAATATTTTATCTGACGTTACAAGGTACTCCTGTCAGATCAATAATCAAAAATTTGTCATTTAGACTTCACGTTTCTCGATTTGTTGATGTTGTCATGGTTACCTTTAAAAAACGCGCGTTTTTTAAAGTTCAATTTAAACACGCTGAGGCGTGCTTTAAATGGGTAAAAAGGGGCACCAATAAAAAAAAATATTATAACTCCAATTTGGATCACAATTTTTGTATTATTTCACACTATATATACTTACAGCTATGAAATAAACAAAAATAAATAATTTAATATATTAATAAAAAATAAAAATTCAACAATTTTTTTTTTCATTTTAAAGCTAAGTTATAAAATTTAAAATTAAATAAAGAATAATTTATTTATTATTTAAAATCAAATAAATGCCGTAAAGCGGGAAAGAATAAGTGTTACTTTTGAATTTTTTTTATAATAAATTAAAAAAATCATCAATATAGAAAAATAAAATTTGATTCATTTATGTTGTTAAAAGCGTTTATTACAAAGCATATAAAAGAGTTCAAAATAACTGTGTAAATAAATGCTCTCACTGTCACTCACATGTACACGAGCATGCGCACTCGGATACATTAAACGGTCAGGTAGCGTGCAGCTGCTATGTTGTGTCCTGTTCTATCACACGGACCTCGGACGCTCTACTTTCGCTCTCGCACCTATCAAATAGCTAAAATTCTAAAACTTTATAGCTTGGCAATAATATTTTATGTACGATTTTTTGCAGGCAAGCCTATACGATTGGTTTTGTAATTAAATTATCTTACCTATGATATCAATTTCGATTGGTTAACAGGTCGGTGTAGTTACCTATATTGACTTACCTGTTCACATCTGCTTGCCAGGTAGCCATGCGCAGAAATAAGTAGGCAAGCCTACCTAGGCATATTCTGTGTGTTAAAAACTATCAGTTGAGGTGAAACTCATTCGGTTATCAAAAGAGTGAAGGTGATGAAAGAAAATTAATTAAAATTATTTCAATTAAAAATAGCTATGAACACTTTTCGATAGGCAAGTTATCTTGGGCATATTTGTTTATGAATTATATTTGATAAAAAATATGTCTCATCGAGTTATCAGATCGGTGAAGGTCGACCTCCTACGGTCTCCTCTACTATAGGTGAGTAAGATTTTACAGGCTTTATATTAGCTATGTTTGTTTGTTTGTTTGTAACCGACTCCTTTGGGCGCGATTTTGACCCACTTCCAGACGTACGAATGATTTGAAATTTGGCAGGCGTACATAATTCCAGTGACAATGCATTGAGAAATTTTTGTTTGAAAAAAAAACAAAATGGCGGCTCCAATATAGCGTACGAGTTTTGTGATTATGGTCCGATTCGCTTCAAAATTGGTATCTGAGGGTTTTCGTGGTCGGAGATTATGATTCTTTTGTCAAAACTGGAAAATTCAAGATGCCGGATCCAAAATGGTAGACGAGTTTTGTGATTATGGTCCGATTCTTCAAAATTGGTATCTGAGGGTTTTCGTGGTCGGAGATTATGATTCTTTTGTCAAAACGGGAAAATTCTAGATGGCGGATCCAAAATGGTGGACGAGTTTTGTGATTATGGTCCGATTCTATTCAAAATTGGTATGTGGGGTTTTTGGGGTCGGAGATTATGATTCTTTTGTCAAAATTGGAAAATTCAGATGGCGGTCCAAAATGGCGGACGAGTTTTGTGATTATGGTCCGATTCTATTCAAAAATTGAGAATTATATTTAAAAAAATTAAATAATAATAATAATAGTTTAGAAAACTAAGAAACACGCTTTAATAGAAAACAAAACTAAAAATATGACAATAAATAATAGTTTAAAAACTAAAGAACACGCTTTAATAGAAAACTAAACTAAAAAGTTGAAAATAATTCTAAATGAGTTTGAAATAAGAATACAATGATTAACAACAAATTTATTTCATCGTAAAAAAGCGTTGGGTGCTTTTTAAGATATATTCATAATGATTCTACTCTAACCAATATCTGTCCATGAAATATTAACAACAATTGACATCAAGCACCCCACGTTTTTTACGATGAAATAAATTTGTTGTTAATCACTGTATTCTTATTTCAAACAACTCATTTAAAATTATTTTCAACTATTTAGTTTAGTTTTCTATTAAAGCGTGTTCTTTAGTTTTTAAACTTTCATTTTTTATGTACCTTTTGTACCTGATACCTGTAAAAGTGCCCGCTTTCAAGCTGGCAAGTACGCATACGTTCTTAACTACATATCACACTATTCATACTCAAAATTTCAGCTTTGCTAAAATGACCTAGGTTTGCAGGCTCTGGGATCTTACTGTATAAGTAATATATTGAAAGTATTCCGCACCATTCATATGAAAAATGGCTTTCGAATAAATTTCCTAAATTTTTATTAAAAAAATCTCTAAACCTATTCCCGAGATAATAAGTGTTGAAGTGGGAAATGTATGCTTCTTCTGGATTAAAGATTTAAAATAACTATTTTGTAATACATTACAGGATAAACAAACAAATCATGCAGTAAAAAAAATCGAACACACAAAGTACCTTATACTCGAATAGTAGTTATGTAACCAGTACGCAAAATGAGGGTTCAGCGGACGAATCGGACTTCATTTTTGGTGCACAGTGTGAGTGGAAATATATTGTTTGATAGATCTCGAAAAGTAATTAGTTATTTTTCCGAATTTTCTGTTAAATATTGTTTGACTATGTTTTGAAATTCTCATGAATATCAGCATCCATCCTACATAACTAATAAGGAAAAAATTTTACTAATTTGAACTGATCATCTTTTGTGCTGAAAACGGTTTTATAATTATTAATATGAAATTGGTTTAATGCAATGTTTTTCCAAGAAATAAGATCGATTTCTACTATACGGAAGTTTCAGGAATATTTCAAATTAAATTATATTATTTTGCATTTTATGCAAGATTTTTCGAATATTGGTATGGAATTGGCTCTGAACGTTCAGTTTTTTCAATAACACAGCCACGCTTGAAAACATAATTCGTTTTCTCCTATATACAATATATTACATTTCATAACTGATTTCCACATTTACAAGCATAAAAGAGTTTTACATGAGTAGGTTTATTCGAAAATAGTTCAATAGTTCTCTTTTCTAGGATACAGGATTAACAGGCACCAATACCACCAAAATAACTCTGGAAATCTTAATAACTCTGGAGAACTTAATAATGAATATTTAATTATTCTGTTTTCACCACGCCATTAAGTATAAGCTAAATTATTGTGGTATCTCAACTGAATGTTCTAATTTGGCATTTTGAAAATTGCAATTTTAGTGATCGTATAGTTTGAGTTTCAAATATATTGCATCTAATTTCCCAGAATTTTCCAGTCCGTTCGTGGCTACCCCCATTATTATCTACTTCTGGCGTATTCAAATCGTATCGCAACAGCTCACTTTGTAATCTTCTTCATGGTAAATTTGCCAATTTAGACAAATAAACACACGAATATCGAGGATGCTGACATCACGAGCTCTAACATTTAAAAGTATGTAGCCAATAAACGTAGCTCAAACACTATCGTATATTTTAAATTCTTATCTTTCTACCCTACATACAAACTTCTCGGAAGCAATGATATGAGGATTCATGTGGGATATGCCCTTCCTTACAACAGTTTGACGTTACCCCTAACATTTTAACCAACGTGTATAAAAATTCAAAGTGACAAATTCTTTTATCTGGGTTTGGTTCAGTTTATCCGGAGGATACTTTATGTTCGAATTGCATCAAAGAGTAATTCCTCATATATTTTAAAATAACTGGATATGGTTTTTTGTTCACTCCTTCGCTAACATTTATTCTGATATTGTGAAGAATTATGAGAAAAAAGCTTAACTTATTCGCTTCAACATCCTTAATCTCACATATGTTTGTTGTGAATATAAAAACTTTCCTGGTGTTGTCAAATTCTGCAATATTTTCAAAATTGATGATATTTAACCGCAAGCTATTTTTCATACGAATGCCACATAATTCTTTACTATACTTTAATTAATTCACCTTCAAATTCGCACAAGAGGTCACTCACCAGAAAACAACTTCCTGTGCAATATATTTAATTTCATATTTTAAAATTATGTTTTCGTTTTTGTTTTTCTGGAGAGGTTAGGGCACCATAACCTAAAACGTAAAATACGTCAAAGTTACTCAATAAAATATAATTTCTCCATATGAGATCTCAACATCTTTCGAAAATTTCCGAACATTGTCTTGCTCCCTTTGGCGATCATCCTCCAAGACTTTGGTTATAAATTTAGCAGAAAAAACCATTTTCCTCACATTTTGTAATAAATTTGCATATTTCTGATATTATTATAGAGCAAGAGCCGTGAACGGCAGACTTACATCATAGTATAAAAGCTGAAAATTTGCCTGCGAAAGTTCACCACAACATATAAGAACGTTTGGCTACTATGAACCTTGAGTCGTGGTGGCTTTGACAGATACCAGGTAGTAAAGGTGCATAAAATATATAAAGCGTGATTTTCTCATAAGTTCGACCACGACACGTATACATCGTTATTGTTAAATTTGCATTATATCCACCTCTCGAAGAAGCTATTGTGTGGTTGTTTTCTAAACCCAGTTCGGTGAAAATCATATAGTGAAGTGGGTGTCTTTTGTTATCTTTAAAGTTTGATAAAGTATAATTGTACTTACGTTATAGTAAAAAAATTAAGGAATATGATTTCATAAAAATATTTATCTATCGTCGTCGTTGTGGTTATGTTCAATATCTTCCTCACTACTACTCCAGTTCCTATCTTCATTATATTGCATATTGTCGAACATTGGGAAGTCGCGCGTATGAAAAAGTCGTTGTTGGAGATAGGAAGCGAGGAGTTTCACCATATATAAAGGCATGCCTGCCCTTTGCATTTTCGTGATTAATCCTCCTATCCAGACCTTGTCGAAAGCTTTTTAGACGTCAAGCAGGACCATGACAGTGTTTTCCCCTCGATGAAAGGACTATTTCACCCCATGAACAATTCTAGCTACCTGCTAGAAGCGGAAGCCGAGTTGCTCATTGGGAATGATTTTCATCCTTTCCTCGACTTTGGCAAAACGCTTCAGGAGGATTTTGTCGATTACCCTAGTTCACCTAGATGAGTCTGTAGTTTTTGGAACGAAGTTCCTTATCGCGCGTTGCGAAAGGGGGCTAGACGGAATACATTAAGACCAAAAGTTGTAACGACACTTTTTGCTGTAGTTGTAAACCGTACGGCGTGCGCGTGTTTCTCTGTCTGTCTCTCTCTCTCTCTCTCTCTCTCATAGAAAGCAAACCAGTTATTTTAGTTTCGTCTTTCTATTTCGCATTGAACAGTGTGGTGTCGCGACGATTATTTTTGTTGAGTGTATACAGGTTTTTTGTACATGGTTGGTTGGTTGGTTGGTTGGTTTAAGGCTGACAAGCCAGAGACAGGGTTGGCACTTAGCTTCCCTTGACACTGCGACCAGCTGGGGTCTATTGTATCACTCTGTCGTCAGTGGTTCCTCATTCAAACAGGTTTGTGCTTTCAATTAGGTTTAGAAGCCTGTTGATAAGGTTCTTCGGATTCATGCCCGTTTCCGGGCCGATCCCTCCAAAGATTCTGTGTCGCCCACTACTTAGGGCGTCACAGTCGAAGATTGAAAGACAAGAGTTAGACCCGAGGCCTCCTCTTGTCTCTTGATGACAAGCCATTCTTCAGTATCTATCCCCATGTCCTGGGTTTTGATGAGCTGAAGAATCTTTTTGGTTTCCATTTTGCCAAATGGCTTTGGAATCCACTCTGTTTCCGGGAGTTTCTCAGTAGGTGTTCGACCATCTGCTGATCCCTCCTCGGTTGGGTTTACGGTTTCTGGTGCCGAGTGTGATTCAACTGGAATCTCCTCGACTTCCATGCCCGCTATCGGTGTTGGGTCTTCTTCAACTGGAAGTTCCCCAGGGTTGTTTGTGTAGGGGAAAGGGTCGTCCACACCTGCGGTGCCCCCTGCGCAGGTGTAAGGCAGATTACTCTGGGAGGTCGCCATGTATCCCAGAGGCTCCGTTTTTTTTATACCTGACTGGCTCAGGTATCATCCATCCTTCGGCACGGGTCGCTTGACGCCTTGGATTAAGCCATGTTGTGGTGGCATTTGGCTTGAGATTGACTTAGAGATCCGCAGGTTTTGACCATTTCTGGTCATTCCCACTGGATTTTTCTTGTCAACCCCGTTATCCAGCGATACCACTTGGAGGTAGCCACCTAAGTTTCCGCAACCCATCTTCATCTCTCGTAGGAGGTGAACATGTGTTGACGCAAACTACTCGTACATAATAAATAATAAAAAAAGTTGAGAGGTGTCAAGGGACACCCGGATGGAACGGAGTTCCTTTCGATTAATTAGTGAAGGAATTGTAATAAAATTTTATATTTTTTAAGTTATAATTTTTTTTATTATTAACAAATATAATGTAATATAAACTTAATCAGTAGGCTCAATTTTAGTACATACGCATTGATATTGTAATATTAAAATTTAATTAGCTTTTAAAGTTATTAAAGTTATGACGCGTACACTTGCTAAACACACAATAATGGAGAGATTATAACGCGTATGACTTGGTTAGCACAATAGTAAAGAGAGGTTATAATGCGTACTTGCTAAAAATACATAAGCATTTATTATTGTCTGTATAAAATCTCTACTTACCTAACTCCATCAGCAATATCCGGAACTTGTGCAGAAACACTGTCAGGATTCATTATTGTTATTATTTTTTATTATTTATTATGAACAAAAAACCTGTATACACTCAACAAAAATAATCGTCGCGACACCACACTGTTCAATGCGACATAGAAAGACGAAACGAAAATAACTGGCTTGCTTTCTATGAGAGAGAGAGACAGACAGAGAAACACGCGCACGCCGCACGGCTTACAACTACTCCGTTAAATAAGTCCTCGAAACGGGGCGATCGGGAAACCTCTCATTAAAAATGCTTTCTGCTGTATGAATATATTGTCCAGTTTCACCAAGAATTAGGATCGCTGCTACTTTATCACCTAAAGCACGTACCATTTCGCTTCTTGAAGCACTTAAACGTTCGGCTCACAACAGTTTTACAAATTATTAATTTGTACAAAAATATTAAAAGTACCAAAAGCTGCTAAAACAGTTAAACGTTCGATCAACAATACACAAATTATTAAATGTACAAAAACTTGGACAATTACAAAAACGTCGAATTAGGGAGACTAACAAAAACGTCAGTTTATTTGACAACTATCCAGAGGCGGAGCTTGAATTTGGAATTTTAGTATTAACTGATTTAATTCATCACAGCTTTGCGTTTTGTAAAAGAGAGTTGCCAAAACTGCCATAAACACAAACAAAATTAGTATCATTGAATAGGTTTTTTCGATACCTTTTGAAAGAGGTGTCGCTTGCCGTAGGGTTCCATTTAAAATTATTGGTCACAATGGCCTTGTGACGTCATCTTTGACGATTTCGTCATCTATCATCACTAGTAGGGAAGTTTACAACCTTTAATATTCAGTTTCCAAATATCACTTGTTTATGTATAATCGTTCCAAAAATAAGAGGGGGAGAGCGGACTTTTGAGAAGCACTGTATGTTTCTTTGGCACCCTCTGGGATCACTCAACGAATCGAAGCCAAACATATTTCTTCCAAAAAAGCTGGCTAAATATCAGTATAAGTTAAGCAAATTTTCCAAGTTTGAAACCAAATACGTGTGCCATAGGGCTTAATAGGTCAGAATTGGAAGAAATATAAATCATTGATGGAAGTGGTTCATATATTTTTTTTATGTATAGTTTATGGGACTTTGAGTCCTTTTCCTCCACTGAAATAGAAGTTACTTTCTTACCGGTGGGTAATTAAATGATTTCAAATGAATGATCTCCCCTGTATAGTTTTGGAGTTTGCCATGTGATGTGTAGTATTTCCGAATATTGGATGGGTGATCCAGATGGAACTGCATTCTGGAAAGGATATCATGTTACGTCGTTGTAGAATACCTATATATCCCGAAAAAATATCCAACGTACCGCTATGCTCATTTCATGAGTTGAGTGTGGCCAAAACCGGGCGCAGTTATTTCGGCGGTTGATTGGCCGGTCGCCGACCCTTCACACCACCATCGAGGCTGGATCGATGGGTTCGATGGACTTCAGAGCCACGCATTTCCCTAATTTTTTTTTCTCCCTTGGGTCGACAACAGCCGTCGCGCCGACTTTTCGAATTTTAATTACTGCCATATAAGTGATGAATATTTTGTGCGTCGGAAGGGTCAAAGGTCGGAAAACCTGAAAATGTAACCTTGAAGACCAGTGCCGGATTCAGGTCTTACGCATATTTCAGAGAGGGGGTAAATTATTTGTTTTCTACAAACGTCCGTGTTTCTAGTTGGTTTCAATAGAAACAAACCGATGGCGCGGCCAGACGGAAAGGTGGGTTTCAGAATTTTTGCTAACGAATCATGTGTCAGAAAATATTTGACATTGGACATTTATATATAAACCTTGAATTCTACAATAAAAAGTTAGAGAAGTACTCCAATCTCCCTAAACGCTTACTGTAATATGACTCCTAACGAAAGAAAGAAGTATAACAAAACTCTTTTCCTTTCGGTTCGATTTAACTATAGAATACATGAAGATATAAAAAAACTGAAATTTCACAACAAAACACTCAGCTAGTGAACAAAGGAGATAGAAATTACTTACTTTGGTTTCAATCTCAATATCATTTCGAAAAATAATAATAATAAATATACTTTATTGTCCAAAGATAACATATTGCTGACAAAGCCTCAAATACATGTATAAATAAAATATTATATAAAATATTGGACGAAAATGCAAGTTTTTAAAATAAAGTAAAACAATCAAAACAATTAATTATTCTATTGTCAGACTATCGTCAAATAATTCTTGTAAAATATAATACGGTCTTGTACTCAGTAGGTTTTTCATATTTTTTCTAAAACTCTCTATTTCTTCATTAGAATCTACGATTGGCAAATGAGTATGCAAACAAAACACAAGCATGTCTTTTCTCTAGAAAAGCCGATCTCACTGTGCCTAACATAACTTTGTCAGGAGTAACCATACCACTGAAGTCATCCATATCGATGCTTGGTATTACTATCAGCAATAACCTTTCCTGGGAAAATCACGTGAGGTCCATTGCCAAAAGTGCATCCCAAAAACTTGGTTTTTTGTTTCGTGCCAAGAGCTATTTCACCCCCACTCAGCTGCTTATGATCTATAAGGCACAGATCCGACCTGTCCTGGAATACTGTTCCCATATTTGGAGTGCGGCACCTAAACATATCCTGAGGCTATTGGATTCTGTCCAAAAAAGGGCAATTCGTCTCGTCGGTGATGCCTCGCTCACAAACTCTCTCACTTGTCTGGAACACCGTAGAAAAGTTGGCGATTTGTCTCTATTTTATAGATATTTTCATGGGCGATGCTCTTCTGAAATATCAACAATCGTTCCTGCTTTGGCAGTCTCTTCGAGATTAACCCGTCAAGTTCAGTCATCACACCCCTTCGTGGTCACTTTGGAGACCTGCAGAACATCACTTTCCAAAGACTCGTTCATCCAACGAACAGCGAGGCTTTGGAACTCATTGCCTAGGGAGGTGTTACCCGAGGCATACAACCTTCAGAAATTTAAGAAGAACACCAACTCCTACCTTCTTTCCCTAGGCTCCCACGATGTTCTCTGAACATTACAGGATATCCCTTTTCGTGGGAACCAGAACATAAAAAAAAAAAAATCTCAACTCCGTTATAAATAAATGAATTTTCGATTAGAGTGGACGAAGGTAGGGGTAGCTAGAGCTTTGTCGTGTGGAATAATGAGAAGAAATGATTTCAAATTTCAAAATATGTTTCCTTACAAGACAACGACGGTCAGTATCTTCTTATCTATGAAGTGTTGCCTGCATGAATCATGTGGTCCAATTTTACAAATATTTCTAATTGCTCTTTTTTGTATTTTGAGGACCGAGTCAAGTAAATTTAAGCTACACACTCCCCAGAAGGGTATACCATACCTCAAATGAGATGATATCACAGCATAATATGCAGTTTTAGCAGAATATACTCCAAGCTCTCTAGCAATTACTCTAACTGCATAACATCCGTCAGAATTTTTTTTTCTAATTGTTTATGTGTATAACGAACTCCAATTTATCATCTATATTCAAACCCAGAAGTCTGATTCAATCCTTATTCTCAATGATATCATTTTCTAAGGTAACATCTAGAAGAGTACATCTAAAGGAGACTATATTCGTTTTTGTGATATTAAATAATGAAAGGTTTGAATCGCACCAGGACTTGACAATTTTTTTCGTGTAAGCGATGACGAACGCACAGTGCCGCCTAGATCGATCACAATTTGGGTCCATGGATGAAGCTATAAAAATGACCAATTCGGAAACCAACCAACCATCTAAGTAGTGTTCTCTCGGATAATGAAATATAAAATACAAAAATAACTTTTGATAAAAGATATGGATTTCTGAGAACTGCTGGTAGGTTAAGAAGGGGCAGGAGTCCGGAATGAAAGCATAAGGAAGAATATATATACTATTGTAAATATCAGAACTGCTCCACTTAGATGACATAGGATTGATAACCAAAACAACAAGGAAGACGAAGGAGAAGAAGAACGCAGAAAAAAGGGTTAATTGTGAAATTGAAGTGAGAGGTCTCGAGAAAACCTAAGGGAAAACTAATTACAATGGAGACCGGGTATCGGAGATGCCGGAGATCATTTATCATTTACAGGATATATATATATATATATATATAAAATGGAAGGAATTTAATGGACATAGCCCCCAGAGAAAAGTGCTAACCGTAGACACGTGTTTCGGGCTCTCGGCCCTCATCAGTACGGTTGATTTGTCGTTTTCTACCAAGTGTTGTTCATGCTTGCACTTCTCCACCGTACTGATGAGGGCCGAGAGCCCGAAACACGTGTCTACGGTTAGCACTTTTCTCTGAAGGCTATGTCCATTAAATTCCTTCCATTTTGTTTTTAACAGATATATATCTATATATATATATATATATATATATATATATATATATATATATATATATAATATATATATATATATATATATATATATATATATATATATATATATATAATTATATATATATATATATATATATTTATTTATATATTTCTACAGAAGAAAAGAAAATAAACAAAATATTTACTCATGTGAAATATCTTAGAGATATTGCTGGAGCTAGATGAACGACGAGTTTTCATTTCCTGTTCCCACGTTCTCCTAGCAAATTTTGCGTTAATAGATGGAATATCAATTATTATATTATGAGCTAATCGCATAATCAGAATACGTCGATAAATATCGATTCGTGTGAAGATGTAACGGGAAGTTATGATGAAATGGATCAGATGTGTTTCGTAACTATTTGCATATTCAAGACTTTCGATCAATCTCGGGGTACAGATTTTGAATTAAATTATTTTCACTATACAGAATTGACGAACAATGCATATTATTCATATTATTTCGTGAAATTGGAGATTGATGGCTCGAACTCAACGGATAACTTAATTTTTTTTTCGTTTTTGGGAATATATCCGAAGATATTCAATATGCATTTTCAGGAAAAATATATCAACAATCTTTACAAACAAGGTTTTTATTTTCTACTAAAAATGGGTATAACCAGGAAGATAAACAAATATCGAAGTAAAACGAAATATGGAAGAATCCGAAAAATACAACACTACTGAAATGGACCGTTTTTGGAAAATTAATATAAAACTAGCTCCCAACGCAATATTGCATGGAACACATTATTGACCAATAATTCATTACATCCGGTTGCACAATACGACCATCAAGAACTTATTCAACATTACAGCGGAAACATTCGAAACGTTCAAAACATTCTCACTAGCAAAAGGTAATGTTTATTTCCGGTTAAAAAAGTAAGTTATAATTTATATTTTCCAAAAAATTCGTATGCAATAATGAGTTCATATTTTAATGTCTTATTTTCTAAAAACTTATCAGTGGCGATCAAAAGGAAATCTTCCATATAGATTCATTTTTCGTCTTGTGTCGATTTTTGGATACTCTTTTTTTATGAAATATTAGACAATGTTGATATCTCCAGAAAAAATGTTGCCACTATTGGGGAAGTTGTTTATCGCTAATGAAATTGAACATTTTGTTATGCACCCTTGATTATCAACTTTATTTCGCGAAAACTTAACGGCCGATATGACGCTGGTTATGTATACCCATGCTCACTAGACTTTTTAAAGATTCGGAATCTGAACTTTAGAATTAAAAAAAAATCGGATTCTCTTTTTTAAAAACGTTTTCAATCAGTTTTACCCTTTTCAGCATCCTGCAACTGATTCCACATTGTACAGTATTTCACAACAGAAGAAAATGGCCAATAAATTCGTTTCTCAACATTACATGGAAATGAGTATTACGCGTTTTATATCGATTTTGGATATTTCCAACCTGTTCCGTCCTTGTTGAAAAGGATAACATTTTCTATTGAATATTGAATAGAAAGACTTTTCGTGGATTTTTCAATTCACTGAAAAATCTTTCTATTCAGTATTCAATCGAGAATGTTATCCTTTCCAACATGAAAACCCCACAAGAGGTTATCTTGAACGATGGAAGATAGTGACTAAAGTTAATCTTCCAGTCGCAGATGATTCCACATCTGATTTCATGAACACCCTGTTTATATTTTCAAACAAATCAAACAGAAAAATGAGTTCGTATCACAATGAAAAATCATTAGATACGGGAAGACAAAAGTACTATAAAAATATCATAAATGAAATTCATAAAAACCTTAATGTTTAAAAAAATATTTTATGAAGATTGAAATATCATAGAAACTCGAAAGCAATCTTTGTCAGAATATAAAATAATCTAAATCCAAAAAGGACATAACATCACCAGAAAGTTATATATACATATATATATATATATATATATATATATATATATATATATATACTAGCGGACCCGACAGACGTTGTCCTGTCCACATTTCTATGTTCCCTAAAATGTTTTTCCCAAAATTTTCCCGTTATCCCATTTTCCTGTTACCCCTTTTTGTCTTTACCCCGTTATCCCGTTTTCCCGTTATCCCCTTATCCTGTCATCCCGTTATCCCATTTTTTCGTTATCCCGTTATTCCCGTTATCCCGTTTTCCTGTTATCCCATTTTTTCTTTATCCCGTTATCCCGTTTTCCCCTCATCCTGTCATCCCGTTATCCCGTTTTCCCGTTTTTTCGTTATCCCGTTATTCCCGTTATAAAAAAAAATAAAAAATAGGGGAAAATCAAGGTAATATTATTTTTTTTATTCTAAGTCATGACAACATAAAAATAAAAATCTTGCCAAAAAAATAGGGGTTGATCGTAGAAGGGTGAAAATTTAGGGTTGTATGTATTTTTGAATGCTGTATCATAAAAAAAATAAAAACCAAAAATTTTGTCTCAAAAAAAAAAATAAGGGGTGGACCACCCTTAACATTTAGGGGGATGATTTGTGAATCTAAACCATCCAGGGCGCCACCCAAACGCATACACAAAAAATCATTCCAATCGGTCCAGCCGTTTAGGAGGAGTTCAGTGACAACACACGTACGAATTCGTTATTCTCTCGATATTGAACAAAGTGTTACGTCTTGCATGTTTGTTACTACAAAGTTATTTCTTATGAAAATGGATTATTACTTTGTTCAGTCTGATGCTGTTCATTACGACAAAGTTCAATATACTAAAGTTGTCATTTCGATGATTTAAAATTTATATTCCTAACTTATGATTTTGTATTGTTCGAATTTGATCATTTTCATTTATTACCATGTAGTTTACGCGCATATTCGTTTATTACGAAATTAGATTACTTAATTGTATAGGTTTGTAATATATATATTCCAAGCGTAAAAAACGTGTTATAGTCGATTTCGAAAGACCCCGCTTTTCATCACTCGGAGTCTTAATTGATAAAGACCTACTTGGTGCATGAAATATGAAATAATCAGACAATATTTAGTTTCATATAGAAATTTTTCAGAAAATGAAAATATTCAGTAGTAATACTATAAGTAATTCAAAATAATCGGGTTATACATCGAACTTGTTGCATAATTACAAAGAGTGTCAGTTTGACGGGATTATTCTGTCAAACTGACACGATTTGTAATTATGCAGGAAGTTTGAGATGTATAACCGTATTTATTTGAAGTACGTATTGTATTTGATACGATATTTTTTGGTAAATTAAGTAAATATAAACAATTATTAATTGAAATACAAATTGTTACAATGAAAATTACAATTATTATATACTACGTTTTTTTAACAGAGTTTTTTCTGCGCTGGAAACGTGGCTACTGCTCATTGAAGTGCTGGAAATACCAAAGGTGTTATTACTTGAACCTGTAGCGTTTTTAAAATTCTCATCTTATTTATTATCTTTTGTTGATGTTGTTCATCTAACTGTAGGGAGGGTTTGATAGAATTGCTATTACCATGTCCTGTTATTTTAATAAGTTTTTGTTCCGGTACACCTGCTGATTTGAAAATGTTTTGTTTGTCATATTTAAATTTGCCAATTCTGCAGACTTTTTGGTCCATTTACTAATTTCATGCACTCCAATTGGCATATTTTTGTACCCGCCAAGGGTTTTTTGTTTTCTCCAGTTAGGATTTACTGTCAAAAATAACCTATCTGTTTTAATATTGATGTTTTCGCTTCTTTTTATCATTAGTTTATCAAGAAGTCTCACTGGACAACGACTTACTTCATATGGTTGGGTACAAGCCATTTATTATTAGCACACGGTTTTGCTCCTCCCTGTGTGGTTTTGGTAAAAATAGGATTATATTGTATTCTACCAGATGGAGTATCATCATTTCCAGTTTCCTTTTAAAAATAATGAGTCAAGCATGACGCTCTTTCATTTCCTCTCCACGCAAGTTCTACAGAAGCAATTAAGAAATTTTGTATTTGTAATCCTTTCGGTGTATTTTCATCCCACGCTTCTATCATTGCTATGTACTTCTTTAAATGCTGATGCACCAACCTTTCTCTTGTCCGGTAACATTTGAAGTTCCCTTCTTTCTGAATTTTTTGCGTTTCGTGTGGCTAAAAATATGGGACTAGAGAATGGATCAATTACTCCTACATATAAGTTTCTTGTACTTGTTTTGCCGTTACGTTCCACATCGTTTAAATATTTTTTAAATTCATTACCTCTATGCCAATCTTCAATGATGGAAATAGTCATTTTATCTTACGTGTTTTGCTCTGAACAGAATCGGAAGAAAATGGGCTCTCATACCGTTTCAGAGTTATCGTTTTTCGAAATAAATTTCAAACACCGTTTTCTCGACAAAACTCACTCAAAATGCCTCCTTCTTTTACTAGCATAAACAATACACCTAAATCTTATTTTCGGCACAACTTTGCACAAAATATCGTCGTTTTTATCGAAAAAATCCTCCTTCTTACACAGTTGCAAATGAATTTCTTTGACAGATAACATTTATTACTTTTTTAATTTTTCATGTTGGTAATAAATGAATCGGACTGTGTAAGAAGGAGGACCTTTTTCGATAAAAACGACGATATTTTGTGCAAAGTTGTGCCGAAAATAAGTGATTTAGGGTGTATTGTTTATGATGGTTAAAAGGAGGCATTTTGAGTGAGTTTTGTGCGAGAAAACGGTGCTTGAAATTTATTTCGGAAAATGCGATGTAACTCTGAAACGGTATGAGACCGCCGCATTTTTCTTCCGGATTCGTGTTTAGGAGGCAAAAACACGTAAGAAAAGTGTTTTCCCCATATTCGGAGTGCATGAGTGATGTAACTAAATATTTACCATGGATGCTATCATTTCAGTGGAAATTGATTCATTTAGTACACGTAAGAAATTGTTTCCATTTACTTTCGTCTATTGCATTTAATGATGAATCTCCGAATCGACTCATTTTTGAACCATTATTGATAAACGTCAAAATTTGACGGTCCTGTTAGTTTGTGTATTGTTGTTAAGATGTCTAAAAACCCTGGTGAATGAACTGATTCGATATTGTTTAGATTTTCGTGGGGACACCACCTGTTACTTCAACAGAGCTTCTCTCTGTGGTTAGTCTGTGGTAGATGGCGCCTTCCAAAAATCTTTGTTTATATTCTCGCTCACTGTCGGAACTTAATTTCTGACATCTGCGGCATCTTATATGAAATTATTTTCAGTGTTTTGTCGGTATCTATGCGTTTTCCATCTCTTTGATTTGAAATCTTGTTAGCTTATTCCAGAGTTTGTTCTTTAGAAAATCACTCGTTCATCAGTTCATTAGTGCGTGTGGAATTGTTTATTTTCAGGTAGTGTAGTGTGTAAGGATACTTTCCGTAGAATGGGCCACATTTGTATTTTGTGTGGTATAAAGCCGCAAATTCGGATATTCACCTGTATTCAGTACCAAAAGCAAGTACAAATCTTGACGAATGGACTAATAATGATATTTTCATAGTTCATCATATTGTATGCATTGAATTTTATATTTTCTGCAATTTAATGACAATGTTATCTCCAATTCTCCGTCTGTCAAAATGCAGTTAACCTCAAATTCAAATGGTACAAAATACGAAACACAACACTAAGATGTCTAAAAACCCTGGTGTTTGCACTTATACCTGTAGAAGTTTGGGATCGACTTGGCGACACTTGGCCTACTTGATAATATAGATTACTAGCGTGTCAGATGGCGCCAATTCCGTTTCAGTTTCAATTCAGTAACAGGGTATATTTATTTCCTCAGATTTTTTTTTGAGGCGAACTGTTCGCGGTTTCTAATTCTAGCTTTGCTATTGGTTGAAAAGAGACAACTGTCAAACTTTACCAATAGCAAAGCTAGAATTAGAAGCCCCCGAACATTGCACAAAGAAAGCACTGTCGTGTTGTTTTTCGTATTTTGTACCATTTGAATTTGAGGTTAACTGCATTTTGACAGACGGAGAATTGGAAATGAAATTGTCATTAAATTGCAGAAAATATAAAATCCAATGCATACAATATGATGAATTATGGAAATGTCATTATTAGTCAATTCGTCAAGATTTGTACTTGCTTTTGGTACTGAATACAGGTGAGAATTCGAATCTGCGGCTTTATACCGTCCACACAAAATACAAATGTGGCCCATTCTACAAAACGTATCCTCACACACTACACTACCTGAAAATAAACAATTTCTCACGCACTAGTGAACTGATGAACAAGTGATTTTTTTAAGAACAAACTCAGGAATAAGCTAAGTAAGATTTCAAATCAAAGAATGGAAAACGCATAGATACCGACAAAACACTGAAAATAATTTCATATAAGATGCTGCAGATGTCAGAAATTAAGTTCTGACATTGAGCGAGAATATAGACAAACATTTTTAGATGGCGCCATCTACTACAGAGAGAGAAGCTCTGTTGAAGTAACAGGTGGTGTCCCCTCGAAAATCTAAACAATATCGAATCAGTTCATTCACCAGGGTTTTTAGACATCTTACACAACACGACAGTGCTTTCTTTGTGCAATGTTCGGGGGCTTCTAATTCTAGCTTTGCTATTGGTGAAGTTTGACAGATGTCTCTTTTCAACCAATAACAAAGCTAGAATTAGAACCCGCGAACAGTTCGCCTCAAAAAGAAAGCTGAGGAAATAAATATACCCTGTTCCTGAATTGAAACTAAAACGAAATTGGCGCCATCTGACACGCTGGTAATCTCTATTATCAAGTAGGCCAAGTGTCGCCAAGTCGATCCCAAACTTCTACAGGTATAAGTGCATGCACCAGGGTTTTTATACATCTTAATTGTTGTATATTGATGTCGATGTGGTTACTACGGAAATGAAATTATTGTAAAATTTTCGATTGGTGGAGCTACTCTATGTATAATCAGGTATTATCGAAATTATACAAGGTAACTTAACTAAATTGAACGTTCTGATTGGTTAAAAATTACACGAAAAAAATTATAACTTTTATCCAATTTCATCATATAATTAAATCGTTCAATGTAGAAACATTTAAATTTTACTTGTCAATTGCGAATACATGTTCAGTCTTATCAATTTCACTACCTACCGCGAAACTACGCGAAGTGAAAAGTTCAGTGAAACCGTGGAAATCTCTTCCCAGAAACAGAAAAGACCAAGTTCATCTTACTCGCCTGCGCCTCGGCCACACACGCCTCACTCATGAATTTCTACTCGATAAAAGTCCTGAACCAGTATGTGAAACTTGCAACGTGAAGACCACCATCAAACACCTTCTCGTAGAATGCCCTCTACTCGCCCCACAAAGAAACACCTGCAATATCTCAGATCATTAATTTCCTTACTCGGCCCACAATGTGTATTTAGTGACATCATACTTTTTATAAACACTATAGACATTGCCAAAAACCTGTAACCAATCTCTTAATGATATGTAATACTATCAAGTTACGCTCGCTAATAACCTTCTAGGTTGATGCGATTTATTTAAATAAAAAAAAAAAAAATTTCACTACCTCGAAATGTTCATCCAGCAAATTTCAAAGGGTCGTGATATATTGAGGTGTTTTAAATTTTAAGTCATTTAATTCGAAAACTAAAGGCAATAACACCAAAAACACCTGCTTGCACCCATAAATATACCAAAGAGAATGATAATTCCGGTATCTAAGACGGATTTCCGACATCTAAGTCGTAATTTCGAGATCTAAGTACCTACCGAAATTCCGAGACCCGGAATCTGCTTCAAAATAAAAATAAAAAAATTTGTGGCCCTTCCACGCTTTCGTAAGATTTTTATCGTGTAAATAATGTTCTATTTTAAGTTCTAAGTTTTTATTTCTGACAGATTACACTTACTCTGTAAGTACGTTTTTGGTTTGTATCATTCTGTTATATTTATTTCATAGTTGTTTTCAGTATTATAGTTTTACCTTCTGATGAATTATAGGTAGCATACCTATCCCTTGAATTTCATCGTGCATTAACTCAAGCGATTCATGCAAAAATCCCGGTTACGCCATTCCACATCTGGCTAATTTTGATTCTCCACCGGCTGGAGTAGTGAATGTTATCTAAAAACATACTACATACACTAACAAGTGCTGGGAAAATTATAAAAATGTAAATGTAGTGAAAAGGCATGATCCTCCTCGAATGAGGAGTAACGGGGTCACTAACAAAAAATATATAATAGTGGATGGTCAGAAAGACATTGTGCAGTATAGATGGAAAGAACATTGCCGACGGTGGTGATGCAAGAAGTGGAAATAAGGAAATTGAATTGAAAAAATGATAAAAGGATACTGACAACAAAAATATTGAGAAAACTTGAAAAAAATCCTCGTGCAAAATGAGACTAATAATTTTATCAGGCTAGATCAGCGATATATCTCTATGTGCGCTGTGTGTGCATCCAACGTCTTCAAACAACAAATTCTCTCGAATTATCGACGAAACGCCTATACAACTCTGACCTAGGGGTCAATTTACATTTATCCGGCTGTCTCTGGATCATTGTCAGTATTTTAGTAATAACGGTTCACAATTTGCAGTATTAGCTTTACAACTGATATTCTTAGAGATAGCGAGATGGTGGACGAGCGTTGTAACGGTGAATTTGTGAATGATCGTTCGGATATTAAAGAATTACAAATTTTTATAGCAAATTAACTTCTTTATTTTCATGCATAAGGTTGAGACATCGAATGTCAGTGGCGTATCCAAAGCACATAAAAAATGATTACAAATGAACTAAAGAGATCTTTTAACAAATTTTTAAGTATTCTCTTTTTTTATCATTCATAAACGGTACTTGTCTTAATTGTTTATTTGTAATACTCATAAATTCAGAAGCAATATTTCGTTTGAAAAACAATCAAAAGAATGATAATTTTCTTCTCCCTGGTTTATGATTGTTATTCGATTATTGTTAATCAATACACGGCTTCAAACAAGCACGTAACTTTTTTCTCGGGGGGGGGGTCCACAGATCCAGGCAAATGATTGAAGTATCGGTAATCGGATACGTAAAAAATGGTAGAAGTAATCCATATTACTCAAAGTAGAGTGGATAGAAAAAAAGAATCAATGGAGGAAGCGGAGGGGGGGAACTCCAAGTAAATCTCCATGAAAACAATATATATATATATATATATAAATGTGGTTTACTTTACTTCCATCATCAGTACGAATATAAAGGATTTTACAAATGGTCACCATAAATAAACTAACAAACAAATGGACTGAGGACAAAGTTCGTCATCTACACTTTACATTGTTATTAATTATTCAAAATAAGATTATACAAAAAGAACCAGCGAGTTTAACCAACCAAATTTATTTGGTCACACTTATTGGCTTGACTCGACTAAATGAAATTAATCCCAAAATACATTCAATTGATGGATTTCTCAATGCAATGCTAAGATTTCTTTGATTTGACTATATGTTCATCTACCGAAACAATCTCCAACTCATATTGATTGAACATTTGTTTCAACACAAATATAATATTTATTTGAATCAAACAACAAAAATGGATTGAAGCATAGTATATTGGTTGAATTATATGCGTTAGATGGCGAAGCTTTCGCACAACTGACCCTGACTTAGATAATGTTACCGAATAGCAAAGCCAACTTATCATCGTACCGACGTCCGGACATAAATATCCGGTGTAGGCTCTCATTGCCATATTTGTCAATTCAGTGGATCAACAAAATGATTACTCATTTGAATAGATATTTTCAGTGAAGAAATCAGCTTATTTTGTTGTATTGACATTATATTGAATTAATCAATTCGACTAAATACTTGTTTGAATGAATATTTTTGTTAAAGCAATCAGCAAATTTTGTAGATCTGATTATTCGATTCAACAAAATAATTACATTGTTGAAACAACTCTTCTGCCAAAACGAGTTATGAAAAGAGTTGGTCGAAAAAGATATTTGGTTTTTGCAAATTAGTTTCAGTTGATTGAAACTTCAAATTTGATCCATAACCAAGAAATAATTTTACTCATTTTGATATTATATTTATTTAGTCGTGCATATACGACACTTTTATTCGTTTAATTCAAATACATTTTATTTGATTCAACAATTTTTTTTTCTATGTAGTTCTAGTACTCTGACCTGAGGTGATATACAGGGAACTATACTAGAATCACTGCTTTTCACAATTCAAATAAATAGATTACTGCAAATGGAGTGTTTTTTGCTGACGAAAGACCATTTTATATAAACATTAAATGTATTGCCTAAATTAAACTTATCCTTATTTAGTGTGAGCAAGAACAATTTACTTTATATAGACTTTTCATCTATAGTTTCATATTCAGCATTTTTGTATTTTTTATTTACATTTCCATACTCTCAATGTCTTATTTTCAAGTAATCCCCATGTTTTCATCTTTAATATACCTATATACACACGTTTCGTTATATTTAAATAATTATAATTTTCATGTATACAGCTTTCGCGAATTCCTTTTTTTATTTACCCTTCAAATTACTTTTGTTGAAATTTTGATTTGTCGTTGTAAATGAACACTTTTAGTATTGGTGAAACCAAACAAATTATAGATGGCGACATCAATAATTTACAAAGTGAAACTCGAACTTGTACCGTGGAATTCAAAGGTAGAAGATTTTTACACATTTATAAGTAGCCAAAAAGTCGTTGATAACCATGGCAACAAGTTTTTCTGACGTTCTGATTAACGCCACAAAATTGCAAAGGATAGTGATTTTAATTGAATCTCGGGAAATCCATAATCCATCTACATGGTTTCCTGATCATCAGGCTATGTGGTCTTCTTATAAATCTAATATATATGTAACCATTAGTATCATGGCAAGAATTAGGTGAAAGGAAACACATTTTATATGCTGACATCTATAATTTGCAAAGTGAAACTCAATCTGGTACTATAAAATTCAAAGGTAGAGGAATCCTACTCCTTTATAGGTAGCAAACACCCAGCCCAGGGCACCAAAAATCAAATTTTAAATTTAATTCCGTTAAAGCCATCATCCGACTGCAGTTGTTTCACGGTTTTCAATCTATAATTTGCAACGTGAAACTCAATCTAGAACCATGAAATACAAAATCACACTCCTTTTCAATTTTGTAGCACTACTCAAAACGCGTGTTAGCTTGATTTTTTGTGCCTTATACCAACGATTGTTGGCTACCTATCGATGTAAAGAAATTTTGTACGTTTGAAATTCATGGTACTAAATTTAGTTTTACTTTGCAAATTATAGATGTCGCCTATATAATTCATTTCATTTCTCCTTTCCCGAGTGATTAGATTTGATTTTGAGATAGACTCACTCGCCTTTGCAAGTTTTTTCATTTTTATTATTATTATCCCCTTATTCGAGGGTTCCAATGTCCTTTACATGTACTCTTGGTGGAAACAAGTCAGTGTTGAACTATATGAATACATATTAGTTATTATTTTTTCACACAGAAAAAAACAAATTGGTGAATCAAATAAAATTTATTTGAATCAAACAAATAACATGTCATATATGCACGACAAAATATAATCACAAAATGAGTAAAATGATGTCTTGGTAATGGATCAAATTTGAAGTTTCAAACAACTGAAACTAATTTGCATGAACCAAATATCTTATTCGACCATATATATATATATATATATATATATATATATATATATATATATATATATATATATATATATATATTTATTTTTTGGAGGTTCTTGGGATGTAGATTCAATAAGAGAAATGAGAGTTTTTAGATAGACGTTTCGCCTCTGGCCAGTGAGGCTTCATCAGTATTGGCTTTTTTTTATTAATTATAAGTACCTAGGTAATATTTTGTTTAATGACATTGCTGAAAGAAGCAATCATTATTAAAAGGGGGATAATAGAGATACCGTTGAGGTGGTAATGTGAGTTTGTTTTGATTATAAATTTTTTGCTACAGTACGTACCTTGGCATAACATCAGGGTTATTAAACTATTTTCTGGTTGTTTACACATTTTAGCTTATTGCTTTATGTTTAGATATCATATCTATATTTCGGTGAGAGTGGAACTTCAAATTCTTATAATTAGTTTTCGGTTTGTGTTGTGTATTTTGTTGTTTCGATGTGACAATTGACAGACTTATTAGGAATCTTTGATTTTAAGCCTGGCAACGTTGGTGTACCTGTTCGTCGTTCATTTGTCCGACACTTTGGAATGGTGGGGTTGACTGGGGTAAAGTTTAGTTCATTTCTGTTTCGGTTTCGGTAGAGGGGATAATTATTCTTGGGTTTTCGTAATTCAATTTGTTTATATTATGGAATGGTATATTCGACTCAAATTGTTAATGTCCGTTCTATTGTTGATGGCATGTTTGCTTTTTTTTATAAATATCATTTCGTTGATAGTTCTTTTGTCTTCGTTGGCTTCGTAGGCTGAAATTTTTGTATTGGTAAAGTCAGGGTTGTGGTTGTCTGTGATGATGTGTTTATTTAAGGCGGTGTTTGATTTCTTCATGTATTTATGGCCGTTTATTCTATTTTCTATAGCTGTGATGTCATACCGATTATTCTTGGTTGCAATCTTTACAAGGAATGCTATAAAGGATTGGATTTTTTTCATCAGGGGTCTTTACTTTTTAGGGGTGTGTTGTTTAAGAGGGTTGTTTGGTTTGTAACATGTTTTATATTGTGTTTTGGAGTATATTACTTATGTTTTCCGATAGATTTGGTATGTATGGTATTGTGGTGAATTTTTCCGGTGGAGTTATATTTTGTTTATCTGAAGAGTTGTATAGTTTGTATGTGCGTTTTTTATGATTTTGTTTTTAGGTTTATGGGGTAGTTGTTATTGATTAAGGTATTTCTGACTTTTCTAATGTGTTGTGTCTAAAGGGGGTGTAGTAAGTTGGAGGGTCTATCCGTTAGGCCATTATTACCTCCTTTTGGGACATTGGATGGTTTTGAGTTATAATTAAGGTATCTCTGACCTCGTTGGTTTGGTGTACCATTCTGTCATTATACGGTTGTTATTTTTTATGAGTGACATGTCTAGAAAATTAATTTTATTCTGTATTTCTTTTTCTATTGTAAATTGTATCTTGGGGTGGTAATTATTAAACGCATTGAGTAGTTCATTACCACCCCAAGTTACAATTTACAATAGAAAAAGAAATACAGAATAAAATTAATTTCTAGACATGTCACTCATAAAAAATAACAACTGTATAAAACGAATGGATCAACCAACGTGGTCAGGTAGATACCTTAAATATCAACATCAATGTCCCAAAAAGAGTGTAATAATTGGCCACAACGGATAGAGCCCCAACTTCTATCCCCCTTTAGACACAACACATTAGAAAAAGTCAGAAATACCTTAATCAATAACAACTCCCCATAAACCTAATGAACAAAATCATAAAAACGACATACAAACTATACAACTCTTCAATAAACAAAATATAACTCCACCGGAAAAATTCACCACAATACCATACATACCAAATCTATCGGAAAACATAAGTAATATACTACAAAACACAATATAAAACATGTTACAAACCAAACAACCTTCTCACAACTTTCACCTAAAGTAAAGACCCCTGATGAAAAATCCAATCTCATTTATAGCATTCCTTGTAAAGATTGCAACAAGAATACATCGGTATGACATCACAGCTATTAGAAAATGAATAAACGGCCATAAAATGAAGAAATCAAACACCGCTTAAATAAACACATCATCACGAAACCAACAACCCTGACTTCAATACAAAATTTTACCATGAGCCTGTAACGAATTTTTCGTTACTTCCTATCATAATCAATTTCTCTAACTATTCCGGTTATCTTCGGTGGAACGGGTCATTGTCACGGCCGATCGTGAACTATGGGACAGCGCCATCATCATGAGTTTGTATTCTGTCAAGTTGGACGAGTTTTGTTATCGTGACGTTGTATTCATGTCGTCAAACTGTGTTTTTCCAAGTGTTTTCAATAGATAAAACCAAGAACAGTTTGTGAAAAACCCAGGTAGAATTGGTGATTTGTTCGAACCGGAAGGAATAATCGATCTCTTTTCTTGATTGGAACGTCGAGATAGGCAGGTCGACTGAGAGAATTGATTTTGGTAAGATCTATAAATTAAATAAGTTTCACTGCTGGAGTTTAGTTGAGTAATATTATTCTCTTTATCTTTCAATTAATGTTGTAGCTGATTAGCATTTTCTTCTTTTTCCTTATGCTTGTAATATTAGAATTCTTGGATATACCGCATGGTAATTTTTGAAGGTTGAATATAGATATTTCGGCCATTTTGACAAAGCATTCATAGTACATATTGTGGCTAACGTAACATCTGTTCCGAATATTGGGAACTGATTTTTTTTCATTGGAAATCAGTTCTACGCTATTGCATTTTTTAGGTACCATTTGGTAATTTCGAATGGTCTAGAGCTTACTCCCCTCATACTACCAGTGGATTGTTCCAAGGATTCTGATTGAAGCGAAGGCCGTATTCGATTGTTCTGGGACAAAAGTGACTAATAGGATGGCTCTCTGGTAAGCAATTTTCTTTATTTCATAACTATATGTTTATGAGAGTAATTTTCTTTTCTCTTGAGAAAGAATTGCTTATGGAGAGAGTTGTACCTCTGGCCTAACGGTCCCAGAACACTCGATTCAATATATGCCTCAAGCGTAAAGTTGATTTCCGTTTAATAAATTTCTTATATCTATTACTCCATTCAATTCCCAGTGTAGCTTATTTGATTTTTGATCGTTGCAGAGTCAATTCACTTCAGTTACTACCTTGTCGCCAAGAGCAGGGAGATTCACAAAATTTTTTGAGAATTACCTGTTTATCGATTTGAAAAGGGAATTGCCGCCCTATTTCAAATTTTATCTTTATCTAAGAGAGTTGTGCCCACTGAAAGACGTGAGGTCTCCCTCTTCAGTTATCTTTAAAAATTCTTCAATTAAAAGAATTATTTAACATTATCTTTATCTAAGAGAGTCGTGCCCACTGAAAGACGTGTGGTCTCCCTCTTCGGTTTATCTCTGGAAATTCTTCTATAATAAGAATTATTTCGCTTTTTCTGTTTCTAAGAGAGTCTTGCTCACTGAAATACGTGTGTCTCTCTTTTCTTATCATGGCTGAAGAGTATACTTTTACTCTGACTATTATCTTGTTCCAGAAACCCTATGTTTTTGTCGCTTACTAGAGTATTTTGGTTATAACGCTATATTTTCCTTTGGCATTTGCTTTTAAAATAGTATATTTTTTGCACTGGCAACATTTAAATATTTTGCTTTGAAATAGTAGATTTTTTTCTCTGGCAATTTTATAGTGTTTTGCTTTAAAATACTATATTTTTTCTCTGTAAAATTTCAAGGAAATTTATATATTTCTTTTGAAATACCTTTCCTCATTGAATTTTTTTACCCTTCTGGTACATAGAATCACCTTATCAAAACTTACCTGTTTCAAAATTTAACTGAATTTGAACATCACGTTTTGGGTGAGGTTTGTTTTGTTTGGTTTTAAATTTTGTTCATTTTTAATTTTTTTTTAAATTATTAAAATTAACTTATAAATTTAACTCCAGAATAGCAGATTGGATTGTTATTTATTATCTTTGTTCTTTCACTGTAACTTTCCAGTCTTTTATATACACTGAGATTTTTATTGTATGCTATCATTTGCATCTATCTTTTGACTCTCGATTAAAATTTGAAACATAAAACTTGAGGTTCAAAGGATATCCTTCGTTCTCCCCTTTTTGTACATATTTTGATTCCTATCATCTTCTTCGCATGATATATACCACGGAGGGAACCCATCTACGGAGACGGAAGGACTAGTAGCCTGGGAGGTCTTACAGCACATCAATATCAGCACTGGTCCGTGAAGATCAACTAAATTCACGCCGATAAGGGGGTCTGAAATCAACTATCGAACCACCAAGACCATCATCATCGTAACCGCTGAAACCAAGTTCCTGCTAGAACCGCTGAGACCAGCTTCAAGAAACTAGCCTTCATCTCTTTCATTCAAGATCTCCGAAGGTATATTCGTGGTACCAACAACTGGAGGAATCATAGGTGTAAATGTTCGAATTTTGATCAGAGTCAAAATTACTGGTTTCTTTTTATGTAATTTTTCCATTCTTTTAAGAGAAGTTCAATACTCTTCTAGTATTTGTTAATTTTTTTTATCTTTATCTTGTTCAATAATTTTAATTCCCACTGGAATAAATTTGTTAAGTTGATTTATTGCATATTTATTTGCCTTCCCATACAAGCTAGGTAACATTTATTTAATTCTATTTATCTTTGACTTTTGTCTTTAGCAAGTCTGGCGCCCAACTCTGGAACTAGTCAAGTTAATTAATGTATAATTTTTTTAGTGGACAAATTTGATTAACTAGGAAAAGTCATTAATTGAACCTTACTCACGGCCTAACCGTATCCATCTGAGCAGCCTATCGGCAAAGTGATTTCACCTTCTTGAATTTGAATCATATAATTTAAAATCTGGGGTTCAAAAGTAAGGGGTGTTGCAAAGCCAACGAAGACAAAAGAACTATCAAGGAAAGTATATTTATAAAAAAAAGCAAACATGCCATCAACAATAGAACGGACATTAACAATTTGAGTCGAATATACCATTCCATAATATAAACAAATTGAATTACGAAAACCCAAGAATAATTATCCCCTCTACCGAAACCGAAACTGAAATGAACTAAACTTCACCCCAGTCAACCCCAACATTCCGAAGTGTCGGACAAATGAACGACGAACAGGTACACCAACGTTGCCAGCCTTAAAATCAAAGATTCCTAATAAGTCTGTCAATTGTCACATCGAAACAACAAAATACACAACACAAACCGAAAACTAATTATAAGAATTTGAAGTTCCACTCTCACCGAAATACAGATATGATATCTAAACATAAAGCAATAAGCTAAAATGTGTAAACAACCAGAAAATAGTTTAATAACCCTGATGTTATGCCAAGGTACGTACTGTAGCAAATAGTATATTAAAGTATAAGTGGATAAAAAGGGCTTTAAAACACGCGCGATTTTTCGAGCACGACGGCGCAGCCGGAGTGCTCGAAATAGAGCAAGTGTTTTTAAGACCAGTTATCCACGAATACTTTACGTTATTTTTTTTTATTGGTGCACTTTGAAATCATATATACTGGTATTATTACTACAAAAAATAGAAATAAGAACTAATAATGCAAGAAGGTTGAATTCGTGATGTGACATCAGTATACCTTTCGTTGTCATGAGAAAAACATTCATTTGCAATTTGTTACCAAAGATCAATATTTGTTGTCACCAGAGCTCAAAAATGAATGATTCTAATATCGATTTGTTGAATAGTGAGGCAGAATCGCGGTTAATACCGCGAAAATCCAGTGATATATATATAAAAAAGAATATGAAAAGTTCATCAAATGGATGGAGGAGCACATATAAATGAACGAATTGTGGTAATATTTTATTTAACGTTACAAGGTACTCCTGTCAGATCAATAATAAAAAATTTGTCATTTAGACTTCACGTTTCTCGATTTGTTGATGTTGTCATGGTTACCTTTAAAAAACGCGCGTTTTTTAAAGGGTAAAAAGGGGCACCAATAAAAAAAAAAATTATAATCAAAACAAACTCACATTACCACCTCAACGGTATCTCTATTGTCCCCCTTTTAATAATGATTGTTTCTTTCAGCAATGTCGTTAAACAAAATATTACCTAGGTACTTATAATGAATAAAAAAAAAGCCAATACTGATGAAGCCTCTGGCCAGACGTCTATCTAAAAACTCTCATTTCTCTTATTCAATCTACATCCCAAGAACCTCCAAAAAATAAAAATATCAACAAGATTCAAGAACCATTCTCCCCCAAATATATATATATATATATATATATATATATATATATATATATATATATATATGTCTGTGTACAGTAAAAATCAAACAATTTCGAATTGTTTGAGAACAAATACAAAATTTTTGTTTTTGTATAAACCTTAAACTTTTCAATCGAAAGTTGGAAAATGATTCAAATCTAAATGATGCTTCCTAATATTTCCTAATATCACACAAGGATATATATATATATATATATATATATATATATATATATTCAACTTTCGATTGAAAAGTTTAAGGTTTATACAAAAACAAAAATTTTGTTTTTGTTTCCAATGAAATTGTTACATTTTTACTGTCACATACTTCGTTAGCTTGTTTGGTGTTTCAGAATCAATAAATACAATCTGAAATCTACCTTTCCGACTGGCCGCGTCATCGTATTTTTCAACTCTTTTTCATTATACAAATTTATTTCAATATTTTCTTGTAATACCAGCATTGTTTATATGAAATTGAGTATTCTGACCAAAGAATTTCTTATTCTATTTGTACGCCCATTCCTTCGATAAAATATACTCATTTCCATTTATCATCTTAGATATATCGGGTTGGATCCTTCCAAAAGAATTTCTAAAGGTGTATTCTTCAATTCAGATTCACATGAACCACTCTCCATTTTTTCTCATTAATACGATGAGAAAATGAAGAATTTTCCACATGATAACAATTCAAAGCATGCTTCTTAATTCGATTAAACATGATTCATAGAGCTATGATTTATTTGGTTTCAAACAAGCAAATAACTCAATTATCCACTTTTTCCTAGGAAACTACAAACTCCAAAAAAAACGGAACCTTAATATTTAGTTAAACGATTAAACTTGCTATTAGAGAATACTCTGGTGTTCAAATGAAATGATATGAGTAAATCATTGATTTTTCACTGGAAACTCTATAACAGATGTGCAATGATATGGATTCCTACTCATATTTGAGGAGGAAAAAATTTTATCTCACAAAATGATTATAGGCAGCTATGAGACCACCAGAACTGTGAAAATAAACAGCAACCAACAGAAAGCCTTACGCTAGTCGTCAATGTCAAAAACGAATGAGAATAGTGTCACATTCTCACCATATCTCCATGAAAAAAATCCTGTATATATAATATTGTTATAGATCTGAGGTTCGTGTCTATTAAAAATACTGAACTAATTATTGCCCCATTTATTTTCACTTCGCAAAACAACACAATTATTCACTAGGACAATTAAATGAACCAATCTCAATTCACTGTCCAAAATACCGCTCGAGACACTGGTGATGACGAACGTGGTGGGAACCACACCATACAATCTATCTGGAAATGTTCACTCCTGCCACATCCGAAACAGTTTCCTTTTGGTTGGTTATTAGCGCTGCTGTTCCTAAATTTCACTTCTTCTAATATTCTGCTGAGCATCTGTTTTATACTATCACTTTGTCTCTCTTCTTGAGGTGGTTCTTCAATCGATACCACTCTTACGTCCAGCCTTGAGATATTGAAGGCTGATTCTACCTGTAAGGAACGAACCAAAGCTTCAATGCATTTCCTGGGGTGTGTTAATCTCATAGTCCTTTGTATTTCAACATCTTTCAACCCATCAATGAATATATGTACTTGCAACTGTTCTGTCAAATTATCTGGGACATCATGATGAGTTTCTGCACGTCTGCCTCAAACCCTTGCAGACTTGTACTAGATATCTGCGCCCGTATTTTCTACTGGGCAAGGTACAACTATTCTCGATGTTGGTTGCCGTACCTCAATTCTAGAGCAGCAATCAGGTCTCCATAATTGCATGGCTGGTCTTCCATCGTTTTTCAGACTGTGCTGATTTCGAACACAATTTTATCAACATCTTCCTTCAGGCCTACGATTCTGGATGATCTGCTCGAGAAATGCGTTCTGTTGTTCCCGATTCCTCCTCAATTAGTTTTTATTCCTGTTCCTTCTCCTCGGCAAACTGCTGCTTGATCATTTCCATTACAACCTCCATATCATAGTACGGTGTATTTCTCGTATTCACCATTGATTGTGCTCAGAAATTCAGTAATATTCCAGTTCTAAAACCAACTCTTACGGAGTTCATATCTATTAAAAATACTGAACCGCCCGTCCGTTCGTCCGTATATTGCCATTTCACAAAAAAACACAATAATTCTCCACGATAATTGAAATGAATCACAATTCATTGTGGAAAATAACGCGTGGAACACTGCACTACTGTGCTGAATCAATCCATCTTCAAAACTATACTATACTCCAACTGATAAAAACTAACTGACTAACTCACCGCATCCGCCGTCGCTTATATTAATGCTGGAATATTCTCGCCTGGTGTTTCTCGAGTCACTGGAAAATTCTAGATTGTTCGGTGTGACGTCAACCAGTCAGTCACGCCACATTCTTGGAATCTGCGTGCATAACAACATGCAGTGGCGTACTATATTAGTAACAATATGAAGAAAGGGTGGAAAAAATGGATGTATAACTTTGGAGTAGAGTGCTATTACCGTCTTGGTGTCTGTACACTTTCTGTCCTTGTTATACAAATAACTAATGTATACGTTCGTTGCGTCATCATCCCTACCACATACACATGTTATCAAGTACTCGCGAAGGTAACTTGAAAAACTTCTCAGTCGCTCGATTTCCCCGCCGGTCAATTTTTCCTTCGCCATATTCTTCATGGGTCGAATTTTCATATTAGCAGAGGGAATGGATTTCGACGAGAAATATTTCTGGCGGGGATGTCCCCTTCAGAGATCATTAGATTGGTGGAGACGATTAATTTACCCCCAAAAAAAAGCTGAAAAGAAATTTGAAGTTGCAAATATGTCAGCCCTTTTTGAAACATCCTTCATACCACCCATAAAATCTTAGATATTTTATGTATCAATTATACTCAAAAATTTATTTGACTCACCTTGTACCCGGAAAACCAACGAAAAACAATGTCTACCTGATCCGTATCGTATCTGGGATCTTGTGTCGTGACCTAACTGTACACCTTGAAAAAGATTATTTGATACATGATCCTTGCTTTCATGTTGTTTTTTTAAGTTTATAAAATATTCTCGGAGCTTGTAGTTACGCGTGGGATACAGTGAATACTTGTTCATCAACAATGGATGAATTATTGTTGAAGAAAGGTCTTTGAACTGTTTTTTTAAGTTGGGTTTATTCATATCGATGATATTTATATGATATAATCATGAATTCCAATGGAGTCCTAGGATCCGGCACATCAAATCAAAATAAATCGAAACCTTCGAACTACTCCATGAACGGGCCCTGTTAAAAGCCCATACAACTGCATCATAGTAGCATATCATAGCTCGCATGCGCATCAATGTGCACGAGATATAGCGAGGAATATGCTACCCTTCGGGGGGAACGTTAAGCCAACAGTCCCAAGTTCATGGATATTTGAGCTCGTCAAAAAATACCTCTGGCGACACCAGAGGAGTCTGCAAAAATATTTGGTTGTGGGAAGTCGGTAATGAGCCCTTGTAACAAAAATATGCCCACATTTTAATAATTTAAGTAATTGTACGGAACCCCTAGTGTGCGTGCAGAACTATTTTTCTCAGTTGGACCATGCTCTTTTCCATAACAGCCAAATAGAAAAAACTTTAGTGGTCCATTATTGTTCACTATGCCATAATTTACGTTCAATTCAAAAATGAGTGATAACTGCGTTTCTTTTTTCAAATATGACATGAAAGTCTGGACAGAACAAACAATATTCTCGATTTCATGGAGAAACAGGAAATCGGTTATTTTTCTCAATGTTTTGAGAAAGGATACCAAGCTTAAAAAAATCAGGTGTGGGACCCCAGAACTTTTATCGGTCAATTCAACAGTCAATTTACCGATCAATTGACCAAGTGAGATATTTGACACTAGTCAATTGAGCGGTCCCGCACCAAAAGCGGGTCGTCCTAGTCAAAGCCCAGGTGAGCGGCCGGTAACCCCCATGAGAAAAATAAAACCTTCGTAGCGCCAGACTGGGAACCCGTGGAATACTCCAACTGCAGACTTAATTTGTTTTTTTTGTTGTGTTGCTCCTTGCCGAATTTAGTTCTAATTCATCGGATATATTTTGAATAATTGAATGGCAAAGTTTTGAAATTTGCCATTTTTTTATTTTTGACAGATGTCAGTAGGAGAAATAATTTCTGGTTACAGTTTTTCAAGGGCATTCAAATAATATATTGCAAGTCAAGTTCCGTGCGCCATAGTTTCTGTCATTTTTCAATAGTGACACTTTCGTTTGACAGATGACAGTCAATAACTGATGGTCGCATTCGAAGCAGGAACTGTATTTTCATACCAAATTTCAGCTCGATTGGTCAAACGGTTCGGCAGTTATCGTGGAAGATTACAGACAGACAGTCACACATACAGACAGACGTCCTTTGAAAATTCTCAATCGTTCGGGGGACTCAAAACGGATATTTCCGTCGATATCTCGATTGGTTTTTCGCACAATTACAACTGTAATTCGGTTACATCTATTTTACACGCTTTATATTAGCTTCACTTGTATGTTTGTTTGTTTGTTTATATGTTTGTTTGTTTGTTTGTTTGTAACCGACTCCTTTGGGCGCGATTTTGATCCACTTCCAGACGTCCGAATGATTTGAAATTTGGCAAGTGTACATAATTCCGGTAACAATGCGTTGAGAAATTTTTGTGTGAAGAAAAAACAAGATGGCGGCTTTAAAATGGCGGCCGAGTTTTGTGATTATGGTCCGATTTGCTTCAAATTTGGTATCTGAGGGTTTTCGTGGTCGGAGATTATGATTCTTTTGTCAAAATTGAAAAATTCAAAATGGCGGCTCCAAAATGGTGGACGAGTTTTGTGATTATGGTCTGATTCTATTCAAAATTGGTATGTGGGGGTTTTTGGGGTCGAATATCATGATTCTTTTGTAAAAATTGGAAAATTCAAGATGGCGGCTTAAAAGGGGCCGAGTTTTGTGATTATGGTCCGATTTGCTTCAAAATTGGTATCTGGGGGTTTTTGGGGTCGGAGATTATGATTCTTTTGTCAAAATTGGAAAATTCAAGATGGCGGCTTCAAAATGGCGGCCGAGTTTTGTGATTATGGTCTGATTCTATTCAAAATTGGTATGTGGGGGTTTTTGGGGTCGGAGATTGTGATTACCTAATTTGATAAGATTATTCCATCTTTCAATTTGCAAAAAAATAATAAAAATAATAGTTTAAAAAAAACTGAAAAAACACGCTTTTATAAATAAACCACACTAAAAAGTAGGAAATAAATAATAGTTTAAAAAAACTAAAAAACCCGCTTCTATAGAAAACCAGACTAAAAAAATAGAAAATAAGAAAAAAATTTATTTTATTTTAAAAAAAGCGTGGGGTGCATGGTATCAATAATTATATAGTACATTACACACCGAGGCGATACCATGCACCCCACGCTTTTTTTTAAATAAAATAAATGTTTTTCTTATTTTTTATTTTTTTAGTATGGTTTTCTATAGAAGCGTGTTTTTTAGTTTTTTTATACTATTATTTATTACTGATAATTTCAGGAATTCAAAACTCCTGGCAAAATAATATTCATTCTGTCATTCTGTTCGGTTTATATGCACTTTTCCCTGCGACATTGTATGATCATATATTACTTTTGTAGTTACTTAAGTGCTTGTATAATTTATGTTCAGGAAAATTATGTACCTATTCTCTTCCTATAGTGGGATGTATTTTTATTCATCTGGGATAAGAGATGGAACAACATACTACTACACTGTTGTCCATACAAGAAACTTCAACCAGAAAAAAAAATTTAAAAAAAATTTTTAAAATATTTCGATGCAAAATGGCTAAGAGAGAAAATCAAATAACTATCTGAATGAAAATGCAAATTTTCAATTTCAGATTTTTTCTTTTGAGTTAGGGCCTTTTCAGAATATCTATCAGATGTAGTTCAATGTCCAGCGTGGCTTTAGCCGGGGAAGTAGTTGTTTTCTGGTAGACATTCACAAAAAATAACTTCTTTTAATCGTGGATTTTTCAATTCACAGAAAAATTTTTCTATCAATATTTAATTGAGAATGTTTCCCTTTTCAACATAAATCATCCATATTTCGTTAAACAGATTGAAAAATCACCCTATACTAGCGGAAAGGACAATGAAACTAAGCGATCGAAATAAGGATTCACATCCTTGTAGCGCAAGCGTAACGTAGAAAGCCAGTCTTACAACAGGGAAATGTACATTATTTCACAATACGAATTGTTTTCCTCACGCACAACGATTATCTTTCTACTCTTCATGTTACATAAGAAATATTCTGAAGATTATCCTACGCAGTTCAAATGAAAAAGTATTGTATTTATGTCCAAAAGTAATCCTTTTTATTGAAAATAAAAGTCCAAATAATAATGTAATAATAAATAGGGTTTAAGTTTAATCTACATTTGTCAATTTAAAACTACCTGATGAGAAATGTTGAATATGCCAAATAAACTTAATTGGTACTCTCTTATATCTATGAACTAATTCAAATATACTAGAGGGTTTCATTTCCCTTTTCTATTCAATTATAAACCTCATTCATCAGGATGATAGAAATGTTAAGGAAGATGGGATTCTTTGTCTCCCTAACGTATCAGGTGATCGCTTTTCGGAGAGTTGGACAAATTCGTTTTTCCTCAATGTTGATTTTTGACTATTCAGAGGCTGAAGCTGCTATGCAGGCGAATCATATTTCTCGAACAACCTGTACCAAAAGTACACAAAAAAATAATCTCAAAGAAAAATCCGAATGACTGTGAAAATAAATATCCCTATTAATAAAAGCAATTTATATCTTGTAAACTAAGACCTCAAAACTCATTTATATGATGATAAATGTTTGTTATTTGCAGAGGTTTTTTTTTATAATTAATTATACCTACCTACCCGAAGCTGTTACCAGCTCAACAGCAACTTTTCCTTATGGTGAGCTTGAGTTGAGCCTAGGCTAGAATTAAAAGTAAGAGTTCACCTAATGTCTTCGCTCTTCTTTTCCGGCTATCCAATAGTCACTCTGAACTATTTGCGTTAGTACCTACACCACACTAATTCGATGTGTTATTATCCTCTCGAATCTTCTTGTTGAAAGATCGTTCTCCAAGATCACAAAATTGATACACATCATATTAAAAATATGGAATGTTTCCTACAAATAGCAGGTGCGATGATAAATAAGTACCATCCGCTTATTCAAATGAGAGATGCCAACATAGAATTACCCAATATAATGTTGGAAAAGGCTAATAGGGTCAACGTAGTTCAAGCCAGAATTGAAGCAGAAAATCTAAATATGAGACGTGGTCGGTGGACATTACTCAGACAGGATTATTTCAATGAATTCCCAAAATTAGATTTACAATTGGTACGAGATATAACTGTTGGTATATACCAGGAATTGGTCGTAAACAAATACTGAATTATTATCAAAATGAATTTAAAGGATGAAAAAGAGGTTTTTACGAATGAGAGTTCATTCAAATTCCGTAATGCCACCAAATATCAATTACTCATAGCATTCGAAGCAAATGTAGATGATATTGAACAAATCAATAGTGTTGACGATGTTATATTTGGGTATTATTGCACTTGTAAAACTGGAGCCAGGACCCTTGGATGTTGTGCCCATGTGGCCAATATTATCTGGTACCTTGGCTACGCACGTCATGAACAGTATATAAGGTATCCATCAAATGCCCTTCTCATCCATATGCTGAACATAGAGAGGGACAAGTTAATCAGGTGTTCTGACTCTATCATCATTTTCTGTATGTTGTTCATGTCAACATCCATTTCAGTTCATTGGTGCCCTGTTATGTATTGTTTTTCCGTTCAAAGAATTCCACAGTTATGTTATTGAAGTAGGTAATATAATACATCATCAATCGAAATCAATTGAGAGTTGTCTGGCGGTGAGCCCAAGGTTTCCAACAGGGTGTCATCTAAACACTGAAACTTGAATAATTCTGGATTTCATGTCGTTCTTCATTAGCAACCTATACATTCTATGTAGGTTCGTCTTTTCAATGGAATATGAGCATATTTCGTTTCCTATTTTGTTGTAAATCAATGTTTCTGTTTTAATTATTCGCAATATTTTTTGAGATTCTTCTACAATCATTCGAGTTATACTGATCGTAGTGGATAAAGATTTGTTCGAAATCTTTCGGCAGATCTGTGTCGAACAGAATGTATTTCTGAATATGCTTCAATGACATCAATATCAATCATAACTACTTCGAGGAAATTATCAGTAAAGGGCACTAGTTTTTGATCCACCCTGTATATTTTATGTATCTGCAGAGTGAACTTCCACCATGAACGATTGAGTTTGTAACCGACTTTTCCGGAATTTCAGGCATTTGGATATATCAATAAGCAGTACTGGTGCAGTTTCACGAGAAATACATAATAGATATGTCAGTTTTATTCAGGAGATACTAATATCATCAATCGCAATTGATATTGGTATCCTACAAATATCTGAAAATGAATGAAATTCCACCTCTCAATGTTTTGGAAATCACTGTAAAACTTGTTATTTTTGAACACGCCCTGTATATCGTCTGTACGTGAAGGTATCATTGTTCTCTATAGTGTATTCAAATCGGCCGTATGAACAATCGACGCATACTCGATTTGGTTTATATATTCGAAAAAGTTTCTTCACAATGACCATTTGAAATGTTGGAAAAGTTATCTTTAGCACCCGATATAATCTATTTTGTTGAATTTAGAGCGGTGGTGCAATGAAGAGACATTTGATCAGCATCATGAGTTCTGCATTATATGAAAAATTCGAGCAAATTCACCGAAAGCCAATTTCCCATTGATGCGGTTCGAGGTCCGTTAGCACCTCCATTTTGGTAGCAAGTCAAATCTAGTAATCAGTTACCATGGCAACGAGAAAATTTCCGGAAATTTTACACTTGTTATTGTGTGTTTCGTTGACCCTATTATTGTTTTGCGAATACTGTTTTTGTATTTTTGTTAACAAATGTGTCTATTTTCCGTAAAAAATTATTAGCTAAGGCTGACCGTGCATTTCTACTGAGTAGAATGATGGAGAAAAACTAAAAAAAGCTTGTAAAAATGTAAAATTCATGAACTAGAAAGTTACAATCTTCAATCCAGGTTGACGGTGGACAAAATACCTCTCTTTACCTTGACAAAATTTCAAAAACTGTTTCGATACATAATCTTTTGATGTTTTGGCAGTGCCCGTTACTTCCTTTCGGATTAATTTCCGATCTTCTTTTCCAAAATGAAACATTTTGAAAAACTAGTAAATCCTATGGTTTCACATCGATCAGCATGGCCTTTTCGCTAATTTGATTCCACTAATTCTTCTTTAGAATTATTTTTATTTTTTATTTATTTCCTTAACGAATTTCAAAAAATTATAAATCTTCGACTCAAAATATTAGTGGCTTCGAAAAAAAATCCGGTAACAATTTTAGCACTTGTGATATTTATTATTAAAATTTTAAACAAAATTATGAAAAATTAAACTTTTGAAAGTAACGTGTTTGATCTGTTACAACTTTTCCATTAATTACTATACCATAAATACATATTTGGAGAAATGCCAATAGTTCTACACTTTTCTAGTGGAATAGGGTGAAATAATTCAGAAATTCAGAATATAAAGGTTGACATGAGAAAACCATGCTTGTTGCTTTCGTCAGTGTTATGTAACAATAAATAGCAGTCAGTTTCTAATAAAAAAAAGTGTATCTAGTGATTGACGCTCCTGTAGAAATGAATTAATATATTTTATTTATATCAAAAATAGTATTTTTGTTTTCGACATTTTCCTCCACCTTGTTACATTTAATCATATTTTTTGAATCTCCGATGATATAATGATATTGTAGCTGCACCCCCCGCCAAAAGGGAATGTTTTTATATTTCCTCCCTCCTCATAATACAAAGCAAACCATCTAGCCATGATTCCCCCTTCTCTTAAGGTGCGTATGTACCATAGATAGACCCAGGAGACTAAAATTGAAAAATAACAAAAAATTTACGTTTATTTTTCTGAAGGAAAGAACTATTCGAATTTCATTAAATTAATTTGATGAAAAAATCCTATACGGTGTTTACTTTAATGATGTAACACGTATATACGATTATCGGAGAAAGCGTAGGTTTCACCATCGTCATCCAACAATTTTTCGGTAATAAAATTTAACAAACACTTCGAAAACAAAACTCTCTTTATTCTTGGGTTGCAGAAATAGAGTGGATATTTCCAAAGATATATGAGAACCAAAGGATACCTGAAATGCTATAACATACATTCTAATTGAGTACTCGCTATAATATCCCGCCTCACCAACCCCGTAATCTGATAGCGTGAATGGATTGCATGTTAATATGTGGGAAAACTACGACGCATCTTCCGATCCAAACATAGACAAGAGTTCTAGATCCGAACCAACATTTTCCACCGATCAACGCACTCTAATCGCGTTTCAACCCTGCGCCTACGTCGCGCGCATACATACTTCCTATATTTCGACGACAGCAGGGTTGTTGGGGGATCGGTTCGGGTATCTTCGGGTTGCAAAATAATCACTTTTAGTTCCTGAAAGCCATATTATTGTTCAACAATGAATTCAATTGGTTCAAGCAAGAAACTATTTGCATCATATCATATAAAGCAGACACCTGGCAAGAATTGAAAAACACAGTAGAGACAGACCTTCCTTCAATAAAAAAAATGGTTAGAAAACAAATTACCTACTGTCAACCTGCAGAAAACCTACTACCTACCTTTTAGCTGTAATCGGTCCAACACGCCATCATTCGATAGTCTCACGGTTACCACAATGAGTCAACAGTATATAATCCTGCCTAAATTTTTTTTTAAATATCTGGGAGTAATAATAGACATGAATCTCAAATGGGATTCCCATATTAACTATGTCTGTAATAAGTTACGTATGATTCTCTACAAGTTCAAATATCTCAAAGACATATTACCTTTCCATCAGCTCAAAGTACTGTATCATGCATTAGTTGAGAGCCACTTGCGATATTGTATAGTCGGATGGGGAGGGGCATTGAAAACACATATTCGTCCTCTGGAAATACTGCAAAAAAGGTTCCTCAAGCTGATTATGTCCAAAGACTATAAATATCCATCTGAAGAACTATTTCATGAAGCACATGCATTCGATATTCGTCAGCTTTTTTATAATAATATCAATATAAAATACCACCGAGAAAAACCTATTAATTCAAACCTACCTAATCATAATCACCAAACTCGGAAAAAACACCATCACAAAATCCCACAAATGCAAAAATCTTTTGGCCAGCGGTCATACCAATATATGGCTCCGAAAATGTATAACTCCATGCCTCTCCATATACAAAAAATTGATAACTTGATTCTATATAAGAAAGAGTTGAAGATCTTCATTCACACCCAACCTAGGGGAAAAGTTGCCGATATGGTAATGTGATTTTTAATTTTAAAGCCCTATACTCCGAAACTTTAGTAACGTTCCAATGTCTTGTTTAGTCCAGCTCTATATATGTATGTATCCATGTGTGTATTTATTTGATTCATTCTTCTCTTATTCCTTTATGTCCACATTTTAATCTCATTTTAAATTCATTTTTACTCATACTTACTATTGTAGTATACTATTGTAATCATCAGTCATATGTGTTTCAATAACTTTTTATCATGTGCTCTTATTTAGTTATTTATGAATAATTTTATTTATTGTATCGTGAGGAATGCGAACTACATTGTTTTATTACATATACTAGATTTTAATTATATTTAGTGCATGTTGTTTTATAACATTGTGTTATTATAACTTTTTAACTAGTTATTTTTGTACATTTATTTAATCATATATTTTCTTAAAACTCCCTATTTTTTCGCGAAACAAGTGTTCTACACTTATCGTTATGATTACTTTATTCATTGTAACCATCTTAAATTGTATTTGTATTGGCAATAAAGTTTATTATTATTATTATTATATTATATCAAAAACAGGTCGAATATGTAATAGTTCAACCTTAAAGATCTGATATTTGGTATTGAGTCACCAAGTTCAACTTTACCTAGTAAATGGGACCGAACATAGAACTTTCAACTGAAATACAAATCATTCTTTCAGTTTTTTTAACTTTTATCTTTTGACACGAAAGGTTGTTTTGTAATGTGCGTGAGGACAGCGAGGTTGCCATGTTTGTTTGAGAAAAACCCATGAGGATATCATATAGGGGGGATAAAGAAGGCAATGGACACACAACATACCTCACAATGTCTGTGGATTAGTGAAATAGAAAGTAAATGTTCAGTTGGAAGTGGGTAGGAATTATATATATATATATATATATATATATATATATATATGTTATATCGAAAAATCACCGTATTCTACGCAGTTATTGGCGACGTAGTATGCAACAATGTTGCAAGGTCAAGAAGGACAGCATAGTCAGCATCCAGACACCTGGGCCCCAAGAAGCATCCAGAACCGTAAACAAGACGCTGTTCTGCATCAGCACTTCCAAACTTATAAAAGTATGTCCCGATCAGAGGAGCGTCACTTCTATTCCCTTAGTCGTCCGTGTATTTCCATGTACGCAAAATTGTATTTATATTGTAATAAAATAAAAAGTTTTTAAAAAGAAGTTTTCAACAAATCCACTTTAACATATATATATATATATATATATATATATATATATATATATATATATATATATATATATATATATATATATATATATATATATATATATATATATATATATATATATCTTGTTACAGTTTGGTTCGAAGAACCGAGAGAGAGCAAAATTGATAAGGGAAATTATTCTGAGGAAATCAAGTCCCAAAATACAAATATTGGCATATTCCAACTGTAACTGTGCTTATGCTACATATGAGATTACAAACTAATCCAATACACTATATGTGAGATTACAAATGTATCCAATGATTACATTATATGTGGAATTATAAAAGAATCTACGTTTGCTGAGTCAAACAAGAAGAAAAGTTGATATACTCAATTGAGAACAATAAAGAAAACTTGATAAGATTAGTGTTACTTTGATGCTCAACGATAAATCAAATAAGGAATGTGCCATTTATTTATTACATATATATATATAAGTTTGAGAAACAATATGTGCTCAATGTACTTATAACTCGAAGCGATCTGAGAGAATTTTGAATGATTTTAAGCTAAACAGTCATGCTCAAAATGGTCTAAATAACTCAAAATTGTTGATCTCTTGTACCAACAACAAATAACTTGAATATTTCCTCCAAGTGAAAAGAGAGAGAGTGTGTACCGGGATATATAGATATATGCCCCGAAATACTGCGAATCAAGCAGAAGGTTTGATTCGAGCCAAGAAAAAAAGTTTCGCAATGTTTGGAGTTGTACTTTGGCTATACTTTGCCTCAAAAAAGATAGAAAATGGTTAAAGAATCACAAGTGAGTCTAGCTTCTACTGATCACAGTAAAAATGAATTGAAGCAAATACTCACTAGTGAATCCCATCTCTCCAAGCTGCTACATAGTTCTTCCTAGAAACCATTGTTTCAGGTAGTCCTCAGTTAGGAGATATTACCATTCACTGGGCGTATTTCAGTATCCTCCAAGGTCTTCTAATTTTCCAAGAAGGGCTTTGTGAACTAGAGAAGTTTGAATCACGAACAGAAACGGGTCCATCTTGGGAATACTAGTAATTAGTCTTTTTGAAGACGAATTACTTTCAAAATGTGAATTATACACGTAATGAAATATCTGCTGGTAGCAAACCAGAATTTTCATTACATTTTTCTGGAGTATGCATCTATTAGAAATACATACATCAAATTTGCCAACTATTCTTATTGGTATAGTAAGTGAAATTTCAAATAATGTCATTATTTGGGATTTTTATTAGTCCAGCGGCCACAATACTCTTTGGTACATTTTTTGTAATAGTGATAACTCTGAAAATGATCGACAGATATTCAAAATTTTGGTATCATTCGATTCCTTTCCTTCGAAACAATCTGTTGCGAGAGTGTCCCATAGAGATGCCATTTAAAAAACATGAGATAATCGAAAAAAAGTGATTTTGTCACATTCAAACAGCGGCTGGTGGCAAAGTATTGTAATTAAAATGCTAATTTAATTTTCTCGGACAACATGGCATCGGCGAGGAACGTTCAATATGTAAAAAATCATCGTCCTTAAAAAAATTTTTTTTTGAAAAAAAAAAAAATTAATAAAAAATTCAGCTTATCATGTCCAGAATTTGCTCTAGATTTCAAAAAAGTTAAAATGTACAAGGTGTTCCATTTGAAAAACTAATACTCAGATCATTTCTGGCGAAACCGGAAGTGCTACAGAATTAATTTTTATCTCAAAAATTTTCCTTAAATTTTCGTGCTTTGAATCGGATTATTTCTCTCAAAAATAGGTGTGCCCCATCTCTCAGACTCACCCGGTATACCTGTGTTCATAAACTTATCTGTTTCTTAATTTTGAGATTTTCAAATTGAGGAAGGTTAGCAGATTACAAAGATGGATTATTTTTAAGTTTTTTTTACACTGTTACATTTTTAACCCTTTTAACTTTGTGAATGTCTATATTTTATGGGTTGCCTCTTTTCTTGCTTGACGAGTAGGTGATACTTTGACAATTATTCATTTGAATAACATACAAATAACAACCTTCTATCATTCGCTTACTTTGCAGTCACGCAATGAAGATGACCTTATAGGTCGAAAGCGCTCTGCGATAATTGAAATGAAAATTGCACGAAATACAAAACTTAAAGCTATCGATATAGACGATTCGCTTCCAAACAAAATTGAAATTGCCAAGACCATTTGAAAAACATGGGTATCAGGACACACAGGTATTCCTGGGAATGAAGAGGCAGACAGAGTAGCCAAGATAGCATTGGGAAAGACTCCAGTCGGACCTGAACCGATCTTGGAAATACCCAATAGCATGGCCATCTCAAACATGGGGAGACTGCTACAAAAGCAGTTCATCAAAACATAGTAGGAGGCGCCATGTATGAGGCAGTTCCAAATAAAGGGGCCTTCGAAGAAATTGTCGAAAGATCCTGTCACTCAACAGACGGGATATCAGGACTGCGACTGGGCTCCCAACTGGACACAATCACCTGAACAGGCACATGGAACTTATAGGCATTACAGACTATCCCATATGCAGTGGTGCCTGGATGATGACGAGACATCGTCGCACAACCTTACTGAGTGCCCCGCCTCGGCGCACCAGAGGGAGATCAACCTGGGGAGCATAATTCTGAACCCAGAAGATGTCAAAGAGATTCAGCTGAGTTTCGTCAGAGAAATCGCCCAGCTGATTCTCAGGTCACGTGGGAACGGGCCCAAGTAAAGAGGCCTACGTGCACGGAGTTCTCCGGAACCAGCCCATTATGTGCATAGAAGAGGAAGAAGACGATTCAAAAATGATCACATGAAAACAATCAACATGAATCGAACATCTAACCTTCATGTCCGGACTTCATCAACAAAAAAACCCCAAAACAAATATTCTCGTTGAATCTCCTCTGCACTCAATGTGCAAAAAAACAAATGAAGTCTGCACAAACATTGATATTTACAACGAATCAATAAGTTCCTTCAAAAACAAAGTAAAACAAATATTGTTTAGCGAACAATCACTTCCATATCCCCAATAAACAATTTTGAGCTTATTGTATCGTTCCCACACATGTAATTTTTACCTTTCAGTTTTAGTTTTTATATTTAGCATAGTTATTTCTTAATGAAACTTGCTTCATTTTTTCAACTGTCTTGTAATTGGGTTCTTCCTGTTTAGACAATGAATGATTTTTTTTTTCAACAGGCATTTAAATATTCCAAGCATTTCAAACAAATTGAATCCCTTCAATATTAGCAATTCAATATAGATATTAATATAAACACGAATTAGAATGTTTCCAATTTTGTTCTAGAACCACACACGATATGAAGTGAATAAATTTCAAAGTATACTTGTTTCGACAGTACAAAATTCTCATAATGAACATTTTCACTAAATACTTATAGTTGAATAAAACGCGTGCGAAATTATAAATGGTTCTATAACAAATATTTCTTTTTTACCGTGCTTGTTATTTTGAACTTTTCATCAAGGAGAATTTTGGAAAAAATTATCTATTTGGACGAATTCTACATTCTTTTCAAAAGATCCATGAACTTTGGGATCACCCTCTATACACATTGAGTCAAAATAGATGCATTCGGCCCTATCATAGTCGGGTATGAAAAACTATGTTTTAAAGTGAATCAATCAATCAATCAATCAATTTATTCATCATAAAATATACATATAAATTCAATCACAAGGACCAAAGACAGATGCATGTTTATGACAAGTCACAAATAAACATCAAAACAAAATAAATTAAACATCAAAACAAAATAAAATAAAATACGTACCATTAGATTAAAATATATGATAAAAATTGAGAAATTCATCTTTGCAGGAACATACTTTTCGGACAATATATCATGAAAAGGTAGAAGACGTGAATGCACAAGAGACAACAAAAGAGACAATCGTATATATAAGTATGCTATATTGAATACAAATCAAATCAATTGCATATATCGCGAACATAACACAAATTATACTAAGTACTCATCTATAGTGTAGCAGGCCTTCTGAACTAGCTGCTGTTTCAGTCTTGTTTTGAAAATATTTAAATTGAGGGAGCTTTTAATATGCTCATCAAGAGAGTTGTATAATTTACAGCCAGTAAAAAAAAAACTTTTTTGGTACAACGTAGTCCGGTGATTATCAGGTTGTAGTTGGCCTTTGAAACGTGTATTATGGTTATGCTTCTCAACAGTATTCAAAAACTTGTTTTTATTTTTATAGACGTATGTACAAACTTCCAGTATATACAGTGCTAGTCAAAAGTCCCCTCCCCCCTCGTATCTTTTGAACGGGTATACTTATAATAATGAAATTTGGAGGGTGGAAATAAACGGATGTAGGCTTCTCAACTGGTCATAACAGGTGACGCAATAGTCATAAATGACGTCACAAGGCCACTGTGACCAATAATTTTAAATGGGACCCTATGACAAATGACAGCTCGTTTGAAAGGTATTGAGAATACCTATTCAGTCATATCAATTTTGTTTGGGTTTCGGCTGATTTTGATTGATAAATTGAAGAAATACGAAAATTATAGTTTCGCATTTAATTAATAAAGATTTAAGAACCAGTTCTTATAATAAGTGTTCAAAATGTGCTCCATCTACTTCCTGGCAGTAATGCATCCTATTGCTAAACTCTTGTCGTACTCGTCCCAGTGTGTCAGCGGAAATTGCCCTACATTCTTCAACAATTCGTTGTTTCAGAATGGCAATACTGTCAGGTGCTGTAGCGTAAACCTTAGATTTCAAGTACCCCCATAGAAAAAAATCTAATGGTGTAAGGTCCGGTGACCGAGCTGGCCATTCGATCGAACCTCGTCGTCCAATCCATCTACCACGATATTCTTCATCTAGGTAACGTCTTACTGCACCGTAATAGTGTGCAGGAGCACCATCTTGTTGAAACGTTATTTCCAAGTTGTCGAATTCATCTGGATTATCTTCTAGAATTTCAAGAATTAACGACTCAATATCATTTTGTAACATCTCCAGATACAATTCACCGGTTAAGTTAGCATTGAGAAAAAGAGGCCCAACTATGTGGTTTCCCAAAATACCTGCCCAAACATTTACTTTTTCTGGAAATTGAGTATGTTTTCCACGAAAGATGTGAGGATTTGTGTCACTCCAATACCTCACATTTTGAGTGTTAACATTCCATTGAGAAAGAAAGTACTTTCGTCACTAAAACAAATTGTCTGTATGTAGCCTGGTTGTTGGTTCATTTTATTGGACATAGTTTCACAGAATTCTAGTCTTCGGTCGGGGTCATCATCTGAAAGTTGGTGCACCATTTTTAATTTGTATGGATGAAATTTGTTTTAGCCAACACCCTATGTACTGTCCTTTGACTGACTTCACAGATAGACGCAACTTGGGCTGTGGAAGAAGTAGGGTTTACTACCATTTCTCCAATTATGTCAATTTTTTTGTCATCACTAATTGTTGGTCGACCAGATCGTTTGGCATCTTGAACACTACCTGATGCTTCAAACTTCCGAAGAAGCTCCCTCAAATAAACCCTCGATATAGGGCGATCGGGGTACCTCTAATTAAACAGTCGTTCCGCTGCATGGAATTTGTTTCTACATTCACCAATTATTAAGATAGCTGCTACTTTGTCGACTACAGTACGTACCATTTTGCCTATGTAAACACTTAAACGTCTCGTTAAACAATAGCTTAGGTAAATTTTCAAGGTATAAACACTTTTGACAAGTAGAGAATTCAAAAACGTCAACCTTTTTGACAATTAACCAGAGGCGTACTTTAAAATCTTTATTAATTAAATGCGAAACTATAATTTTCGTATTTCTTCAATTTATCAATCAAAATCAGCCGAAACCCAAACAAAATTGGTATGACTGAATAGGTATTTTCAATACCTTTCAAACGAGCTGTCACTTGCCATAGGGTCCCATTTAAAATTATTGGTCACAGTGGCCTTGTGACGTCATTTATGACTATTGCGTCACCTGTTATGACCAGTTGAGAAGCCTACATCCGTTTATTTCCACCCTCCAAATTTCATCATTATAAGTATACCCGTTCAAAAGATACGAGGGGGGGAGGGGACTTTTGACTAGCACTGTATAAGCTCACAACAGTTAGGATTTTGAATTTTTTAAAATAATCTCTGCAGCTCGTTCTAGTATCGATACTAGCAAGAATTCTAATCGCATATTTCTGAAGTACCAATACTCTATTCACATGTGCACAATTTCCCCAAATCAAAACTCCATACTTTATATGGGAATGAAAATTTGCATAGTACAATGACAGTAGTGTGTACTTACTACAGTGGTTCTTCATAAATTTCAGACTATAACAGCTACTCTGTAATTTTTTACACAAACAATCAATATGACAATCCCAGTGAAGTTGCCTACCATAAGTAACCCCCAATAGTTTCACTGATTTACTACTTACTATTTCATCATTGGAACCTTCAAAAAGTTTGATTTCATCAGTCCTGCCATTACCAAAAAGAACAGTTATTGTTTTACGATGATTCAGTTGTAGGTTATTATTGTTGGACCATTTTACAATATTGGCAAATACCGCTTCAGCAGTAGTTTTCAGCTTATTGAGATCCTTGTCGACAACCAAAATATTCGTGTCATCTGCATAGCAGATAACATGAACATTCTGAACCCTTTGAATATAGAGAATGAGATCGTTAGCAAAAATGTTGAAAAGTAGAGGAATGTGTTTCAGTTCACTTTACTGGACAATTTTTCAAGGTAAATACCTATTAAGTTACATCACCCATGCACTCCGAATATGGGGAAAATACTTTTCTTACGTGTTTTTGCCTCCTGAACACGAATCCGGAAGAAAAATGCGGCGGTCTCATACCGTTTCAGAGTTATATAGGTTTTTCAACTGAAACTAACCTCAAATTCAAGCATCGTTTTCTCGCACAAAAATCACTCAAAATGCCTCCTTCTTATTACCAGCATAAACAATACACCCTTAATCACTTATTTTCGGCAAAAATTTGCACAAAATATCGACGTTTTTATGCATATGAACAATTTTCCTTCATTTGACAGGAGAAGTTTAGTAACTCTGCCTGATTTTTTCATGTTGGCAATAAGCACCGCCAACTTTTCGATTTCAAATGTGAGCAAAAGTTTCTCTTTCATTTATGTATGAAATTGTTGATAGGCACCATTTTGCATAAAAATATGGATTTAAAAAATCGACTAAAAAAAGCATATGAAGCAGATTATAAACCAAGTGAGATATTTGAGAATGAAAATAAATTATTTTTTTAATAACTAAATGTAATTTTTCCAGATGATTATTTATGGTTAATCCAAGATATTATTGGTAATGTGGAACTGTGGCCTGATTTTATTTTATCCACTTTGAATTCACCAACCTTCAAGTATGTCGAAAGAGTTAGAATATGCTCTTTTTTCTATTTAAATGGCATACGAGATCATATGTATCTCTATAGATTTTTAGTTAGAGTCAAAGGTATGGCGATTATGGATCCATATTTCCATACTATAAGAGATTTATACCGATATTGGAATCATGATGAAAGTGGAAGTGAAACAAGAACACGTTATTTTAGTAAATGCCTTATTCATGGAATATATGAAGATTTAAACGGAATGACAAGAAATAGACACCAACAAAATTAATGATTCATATTTGTATTTTTTAATATATTATTTCTGTTACAAATATATTGCTCTGATACAAAACAAACATGTTTTTCTTATGAACTGGAAATATTTATGGAAACAATTCAAAATGCACAGGAAAACACAATTTTAATTATTGACATATCGATGACTTCTCTAGTGGTACATATTCTTCGTGGTGGAGAGAAATTGCTCAATCCGTTGACCAGGTCTATTGTTTCGTTTGAAAATATACTCCGAAAGATAGCCCAAAAAGTGTTCCTTCTTGCGGCCATATTTCGGAGTATTGTCTCTAACATCTCTCCACATCCTCTCAACGGATTGAGTATTGGCACCTACAAAATAAAATTCAAATAATATAATTCACTCATTTAATAAAGAAATACTGACCAGAATCGGGATCGACAAAATTATAAGTATGATTAACTGTCAGATGCTGGAAGCCTTCTTCTCCTAAGCTGTTGTAGGCTCTCCAGCAATCTGACATAATCGTCGTCCCTGGCTCTATCCACTTTTTGATGAGATCGACGAGGGTCCGAGCAGTTCTATTTGGTACAGGCTCCAAAAATACTCTTCGAGAACCTCGTTCGATCCCACCAAAAACCCATTGGCCTTCAACTACCCTCCCGCGGTTGTATTTTCTCTTACCAAACTTGGCTTCATCAATCTCCACAATCTTCCCAATTCCACCAAGTTTGGTTTGATTGTTTTCGACCCAATTCATGCAAACCTATAAATATATTTATAAGAAGATATATAGTGGTTAATTTTCAATATATAATACATACCTCTCTACAATAATTATTCCAGTCAATAATTGTAGGTATTGACAAATGCAGTTCCCTTTGCATGAATTTGACCCGCGGGTGGGGTAGCTCAAGAAAATACCCCATGATTAGAGCCATCTTCTGAATGCCAATCCTCCCCACGAAGAATGTACCACATTTTGCTGATTTCGTAAATGTGCATCTCAATCTGATGTCCTTCTTTTTTGCCCTTTTCAGAACGGTTGTTCTTTTACATCGATATGTCAAAAATTCTCTATTCAAGTTGCATTCTCCTGTGCATTTCGGACACTGAATCGTTTCCATAAATATTCCCAGTCTAATCAGAAATGCAACTAAGGCATTTCTGTTATGTACCAGAGCAGTATATTCGGTCAATTTCATGATTATCAGATAATCTATATTTGTTTACAATCAAATGTAAAAATTGTTGAAATGGTTAGAAAAAACAATTGCACACATAGATGAAGGAGAAACTTTTGCTCACATTTGAAATCGAAAAGTTGGCGGTGCTTATTGCCAACATGAAAAAATCAGGCAGAGTTACTAAACTTCTCCTGTCAAATGAAGGAAAATTGTTCATATGCAACGGTGTAAGAAATATGATTTTTTCGATAAAAACGTCGATATTTTGTGCAAATTTGTGCCGAAAATAAGTGATTAAGGGTGTATTGTTTATGCTGGTAATAAGAAGGAGGCATTTTGAGTGATTTTTGTGCGAGAAAACGTGCTTGAATTTGAGGTTAGTTTCAGTTGAAAAACCTATATAACTCTGAAACGGTATGAGACCGCCGCATTTTTCTTCCGGATTCGTGTTCAGGAGGCAAAAACACGTAAGAAAAGTATTTTCCCCATATTCGGAGTGCATGGGTGATGTAACTTAATATTTACCTTTTTCAAATATTATTTCACCCTCTTATGACCCGAACATTTCCGAACCAATCCCATATTCCCACTAACACAGTCCCGTTGAACTTCCGTGTTTGCCTCGCTTCCTTCGTCCTGCAACTCCGGGAATTTTCCCAATGTGAACCTACCTTCGCATCGACAACCCTAGTGGCGTTCTACGCAATCAGACTGCATCGTTTCCAAATAGACACTCGAAACCAAATTCCGGTCGGCCGTCGAAATTTTGCGAAAAAACCTACGGCCCCACTCGACCAAGTGCAGTTATACCTTTCCCCAGATCTCGCGAAGAAAATTCGGAAAAACCGCCGTGAAAACCACGGACCTACATTCGTGTTCTTCTAACCTGCATTGGAATCGATCGAAAAAATATTGATCCCACAGTGTTGTTTACAGGAGCCCTTTTTCAAAACCCTATGTGTTCTCCATTCAGTGTTCCCACGGTGGTTTTTCTTCGTGTTCGATACTATTTTTCCGTAGATTTTCCGGACGTTCGCTTTATAATCTAGCTAATACCTAGGGGCCTTCTCACCCAAATTTTTCGTAAATTTAGCAATATACTGACTCAAGTTTAATAAATAATTGAAATTTTCAAAAGACTGTACCGCATCAGACTGAATTTGACTGAAAACATCGGATTGACTGAAATTTACACCAAAAATTTTCATTCGATTTTGGTGTTCAATGGGGTTTCATCGTCGAGCGTTTTTTTCGAGTTTGGTGTTTTATACGATTTCGACAATTTTGTAAATTTTTACTAGCATTTATCGAATATTCGTCGATTGTGCGTTGCTGAGGAGTACTTTTCGAGGTGGGCTGATATTTATTTCTGTATATCTTAAAAAGTCATGATATTCTTCTAATGTAGACGCATGAATGAACCCTATTTCTCTATTACTTCTGAACTATCCAAAAAATATAGATCGACAACCTACCCGAAGACTTTTTGAAAGACAAATCTATAGGTCCTACGTTACTGTTGGAACCAGTTACGGAAAACGAAATATTCAACATTGTCTCCCACATGAAAACTAATTGTGCGCCAGGGCCGGACGAGATACCAGCGAACCTAATAAAAACTATTTATCAGTACATTGTAAGTACCTTAGTAAACATTATAAATAAAATTTTCAAAACGGGTAATATTCCAGTGCAATGGAAGGAATCAGTGTCCCCAAACGCCGTAAGCATTAATAAAAATTATTAAAATCAAAACCAGTCCATAAAGCAGGCAGTAAAATAACTTTCAGAATTACCGACCCATCTCTGTAATAAGTAATTTTGCCAAAATTTTTGAACACACGTTAAAAATCGATTAGTTAATTTTTCGAATTTCATCATGTGATAACAAAAAAGCAATTTGGTTTTATTAGTAACTCGAACACAGAAAAAGCTGTCATTCATTTTACGAAAACCATCACTGACTCCTTGGAAAATTCCGATAAGTGCTTGGCAGTTTTCTTAGACTTGGCTAAGGCCTTCGATACGGTGTCACATGACGACCTAATAGACAAACTTTATAGGTACGGTATTCGTGGGCCAACATTAAACATTTTGCAAAATTATCTATCTCACAGAGAACAAAGCGTCAAAATCAACAGTGAACTCAGTTCTCCAAAAGAAATCACAGTTGGTGTCCCACAAGGCACAGTTTTGGGGCCTATATTATTTTTAGTGTATATAAACAGTATCGGCTGTATAAAATCTATTGATAACCTTATCTCATATGCAGACGACACGGCGATTATTTTTTCTGGCAAAACATGGCAACAAGTATATCAAAAAACATCAAATGGCTTGAAGGATATCCAGATATGGCTTAACTATAATCTCCTCAGTTTGAATCTGAATAAAACCAAATTTGTTTGCTTCACACTTCTTAAAAACGATCAACCAATCGAAAACATCCTAAAAATACATACCTCTGAATGTCCACAGAAGAAACAATGTGATTGCCCTTCGATAAAAAAAGAATCAAAGATAAAATATCTTGGTGTAGTTCTCGATCAGCATATGAGATGGGACGAACATGCCCTATATGTTACAAAGCGACTCCGCCAGCTTACTTACAAAATGTACAATTTGAGAGAAATCCTAAACATAAAAAATCTGATGACTGTATACAGATCCTTGGCGGAATCAGTTATTAGGTACTGTATCTCCGTATGGGGTGGTATATTTGACTGCAACCTGCACAGTCTCCAAGCCATGCAAAATGCTCTATAAAGAAACTAAATTATATAACATAAGATGTATATATATCTACCATTGTCTTATTTGGATGTATACTAATAAATATCTTTACCATAGCGAAAATATAAAGAATACTAGATCTACCGAAAATCTGAACGTAATAATACCCATTTTCAAAAAAACTCATACACAACGAACAATTTTCTATTTCGGTCCTAAATTTTACAATACACTCGATCGCAGTTTGAAAGAAAACCGCTCATTTAACAAATATAAAACTGAAATAAAACAATTCATCAATCTTAACCATCTAACACTACTGAAGTTACTATAAAAAAAAAAACTTACGTATATGTATGTATGTATGTATGTGTGTGTATGTGTGTATATATGTGTATATATATATATGTATATATATATGTATATGTGTATATATGTGTCTACACGTGTGTGTAAGTATGAGGATATATGAACGAACCTTAACGTGTAATATACATTTTTATATAAAGATATGGATCCTTACCACATCAACCATTCTCAAGAAAGGAAAAAGAGAATAAACTAGAATTAGTATCGATTTCAGCAGGAATTCCAATTATTCATATTTTCATTGTAAATAATATATTAATATGTATACCATTCATTTTATCTACCTAATATATATCCTGAATTATTCCAAGGAGCTGCACAAAACAAGCACCTTGAGTGCTTAGGTGAACCCTTGGAGTTATAAAGGATAACCGTCATAAATTGTATGTATACAAATATCTTGTTATTATGGTTTACGAATAAATTGAAAAAAAAAAAAAAATTGAAGGGTTTGCTCCTTACCATGTTAAAGGATTTGGTAACATTTATGATTTCGCTCATTTTCATTCATAATTTTTACACTGATAACATAGGTCTTGGTATCAATATGTTTGTTTTAATTTTTATACGTTGTTATGTGTCAGGTGGATAAATTATTCAGCCTGATTCGCTAGAGTGGGATAAAAGTGGAGGAAATAATATTTGCAGGAAATAATGTACAAGTAGGTTGAGAAACATCCCAGTATACCGATTACGTACATGTTATATTTTATGAAATTAAGAATGAATTATTCTTGTATTCATTCACAGTTTTAGAATATATGTATACAGAGTGGCCACTTTTTTAATGGGATTGTATTGGTAACTTGTAAACCATAAGAGTTAGAAGGTCGGTCGAATGGAGAAAAAGTTGCATTCCTAGAAGCATTGTCAAGCAGTTCAAACAAATCGAGATTATCAGGGCCGGTTATTGAGATATCATAAGAAAAGTAAATTCTGCCATTTTGATTTTTCTTTTTTTCTCACTTTATTACGAATATTATCAAAAAATGTCAAGGGAGTTTTTTATTCGACAGTGAATTATCCTCATTTTGACATGATCAGATTTCGTATCCAACGTTTCGTACGCTCTGGGCCACCCTCAACCTCATTTTTTTCAATACGGACCTGCAAATTTTATGACACTTTTCGGAATAACTTTTAACGCTGAATTCAACGATTTATCATACAATGTCATTCAAAGTTGATTTTCAGGTGATTTTGACTCTTATCCAAATTTCTTTGGGTCGGAACTGTATTACATAAGCAAGAAACAAGTAATAATTATTTACAAATTTCAAGAGGTGAAAAACCTAATTCATAATAATTAAACGAAACTATCATTTAATGAAAGAAAAATCAAATGATTATTCGAAAGTAAATGATGAACATTAATGAAGTAAGTGTTCGAAATGTCCACCATTTTGTAAAATGCACTTTGCGGTTCTGGAACCCATACTTCTTATACATTTGCTTATTTCGTCTCCTCGAATACCTTCCAATACATTCTCAATCTTCTCGCGAGGAATCATTATTGTTGGATTTGTCATTTGTTCCGTTGAGAAAAATTACAGAATCGAACTTTATTTTGAGATCATTACGATATAATTTTTGCAAGGCTTGGTATTCAAATTTAAAATCATTGTATTCGTGTCTCTTGACTATTTTATTAACAGCAGTTTTTGATAAATTGCATTCACTTGCCACAGTTCTCGATTTTTTTTCTGGGTTCAATTGAATTTGGGTCAGAACATTGATATCGTTGAAAGACTTGTTTTTTCTTACATACACACAACTCTAGGTTTATTGAATGTACTATTTTCAAGTAGTAGGCCGTGGATAAAAAAGAACATAACAAGAAATGTCATATTATTTGTCACTTCGTTTATTATTGTGTCACAAGAACTTGACATTAAATACTTTTCTGAGTAATTTCAATTTAACTTATTCGATATGGTAAGATACACAAATGAAGAGAAGAGAGATATGTACGAAGTGTACATAAAACTAGATAGAAATTCGTTCAAAGCACAACAAAGGTATGGTGAATTATGTCCTGAAAGAACAACACCAAATATTAAAATGTTTCGACGTTTATCTACAACGTTACTTGCACATAATTCATTCATCAAACCTAGAGGTCTTTATGTACGACGAAACGAGCCTATCAATGACATCTATGTTCTGGCCCAAATTCGAATGAATCCAGGAATAGGATCGAGAACTATGGCCAGTGAATGCAATTTATCAAAAAGTGCTGTTAATAAAATACTCAAGAGATACGGATACCATGACTATAAATACCAAGCCGTGCAAAAGCTATATCGCAATGATCCTGAGAGAAGGTTGCAATTCTATAATTGGTTTCAATGGAAGGTGCGGAATAACAACAATTTTGCGCACAATATCATTTGGGGAGACGAAACGACATTCACAAATTCTGGCATGTTCAATCGAAGGAACAAACATTTTTATGTATTAATCCTCACTTAATTCATGAAGTTAGACATCAATATCGTTTTTCTTTGAACATATGGTGCGGTTTGTTGAATAATAAATAACTGGGGCCCTATTTTATAGACGGCAACCTAACCGGAGCAAAATATGTAGAAATTATAGAAGAAATGTTGGATGATCTTCCTATACGGTATCGGCGTAATAGTCCATGCTTCCAACAAGACGGATGTGGTCCACACAACTCAAGAATAGCCACAGACTATCTAAATCGAACTTTTCCCGATTCATGGATTGGAACAAGAGGTCCAGTAGCATGGCCTGCCAGATCTCCGGATTTGAATCCGCTGGATTTTTATTTGTGGGGATATCTCAAAAATAAAATTTATGATACTACGAACCCGACAATAGAGATTCTTCGCGAGAAGATTGAGAATGTATTGGAAGGTATTCAAGGAGACGAAATAAGCAAATGTATAAGAAGTATGGGTTCCAGAACCGCAAAGTGCATTTAACAAAATGGTGGACATTTCGAACACTTACTTCATTAATGTTCATCATTTACTTTCGAATAATCATTTGATTTTTCTTTCATTAAATGATAGTTTCGTTTAATTATTATGAATAAGGTTTTTCACCTCTTGAAATTTGTAAATAATTATTACTTGTTTCTTGCTTTGATTCTGTTACGTTCCATTCAGTTGAAGATGAGTAAGTTGATTTTCTTATCGAAATGTATTGCATGTTGTTAATTAAACTAAAGGTACCTAAATGTAATACAGATCCGACCCAAAGAAATTTGGGGTCAAAATCACCTGAAAATCAACTTTGAATGACATTGTATGATATATCGTTGAATTCAGCGTTGAAAGTTATTTCGAAAAGTGTCATAAAATATGCAGGTACGTATTGAAAAAAATGAGGTTGAGGGTGGCCCAAAGCGTACGAAACGTTGGATACGGAATCTGATCATGTCAAATTGAGGATAATTTACTGTCGAATAAAAAACTCCTGTGACATTTTCTGATAATATTCGAAATAAAGTGGGAAAAAAAGAAAAATCAAAATGACAGAATTTACTTTTCTTATGATATCTCAATAACCGGCCCTGATAATCTCGATTTGTTTGAACTGCTTGACAATGCTTCTATGAATGCAACTTTTTCTCCATTTGATCGACCTTCTAACTCTTATGGTTTAAAAGTTACCAATACAATCCCATTAAAAAAGTGGCCACTCTGTATACGTTTATGTGAATCGATCCAATGATTGCCTATTACTAAATATGAGTTAATAATTCAATCAGCTTTTTAAATGAAGAATTTGACTCCAATTAAATTCTTACATAATATAAAATATACCTGATCGAAAAACTTGTGAATGAAATGAAAACCTTTGAACAGACTTTAAAAAAGTATTTCGATTTTTTTTTTGCTGTTTACTGTTTCAGTAATATTTGAGAATTATTGAAAAAGACTTCAAACTGAAAGTACCAATGGTTCAGCTGAAAATATGGTTGGTATTACCACTATGACTGTTATTCAACCCATTTGCTGAGAAGGGCAAATGACTAAATTTGCCTCGATACGTTCTGCGTTTTTGATATTCTGGATTCCAAAATAAACTAAGAAAATTTCAAATTTGTCAGTAACGTACCGTTTGAAAATAATTTGCCAAAAATATTTTACAACAAAAGTAATATTGGAAAATTCTAAATACAAAATATACTTCCTTTGATGACGTTTCGGGAATCACCTCTGTTGCCTTTAAAAAATCCTCGTTTTTGGAAAATAATCACAATTTTGAACCGCACTCAAAGTATTTCGTAGTATCTTGCCTATTTGAAATTTTCTCAGTTTGTTTTAGAATCTATAATATCAAAAACGCAGTAAGGTATCGGGGCCAATTTAGTAATTGGCCCTTCTTAGAACAGATAACTAATACTGTTCACTTCCAGGGGGAGAAAAAACCCAAAATATGGAAGACAGAACTATCTTATATAACACGAAAGTTTCAAAATATTCATTCTATCGAGCCAGGATCTCATGTAATGTTACAAGAGCAGCCAACCTACATTGAAAAATAGGTACTTTTTCAATAGACAATACAATACAAAAGATAACAATAAATTTTGATATATGGGAAAGAATGGATGATTTCTGGAAAGGTTTCAGTACTACAAAATAATTGACCTTTTAATTCCCGGCAGGTAGTACTGCCGGTTTCAGAATTGCTGTTCAAACTTCAATGAAATTCGATATAGTAGTACATAATAATAAGAAAAAGGTCCAATTAAATTTTTGAAGAGCTACTGAGCTCCAGTAAAAATAAACTGGTATTTGCAATTTCATACATTTAACAGCCTTATGAGAAATCACAGGTTTCATCGTATTTCACAAAAAGTACTGGTAACTCTAAAATCGACAATACCTACTACCTCGAACTGATGTAAAAACGATACAAAATATCCAAATATTTCACAAAATATAAATGTTTGGAGACTGTGAATTCGTTTGGTGGATTTCTGTTTCAATCAAGGCGCTATTCTGAGCACTCTGATGTTTGTGCTAACCTACGATACAAATAAACTCAAAATTATGTAATTCAAAATTCAAACTCAAAATTATGTGAACTATTTTGATTTTAAAGTATTGTTTTCTCTTTATCGCCAAAAGCAACAAAAAATCTGCTTAGGGAACAAAAATAAAAATATAAATACATTTAATGATAGTATAACTGAAGGATTCTAAAGGAGACTGCTGTGTTTTTTTTTTATATAAAACAAAAAATCACTGAATGACGATGTACACGATTTAAGATTTTGCCATGAAATACGAAGTTTCTATGCTATCTCATCGTTAACCTAAAAAAAAATTATCCAACGCGGAGAGCAATAAAATTGTACTCAGTTTATGAAAAAGTTCTGAAAAAAAAAATGTAAATAGTTTTAAGGACATTAGCACTTGATCCTTCATTGAAGTTCCCCTTCGAAATAGAATCTAGTAATTATGTAGAGCACCAGCAAAATCGAACAGATCAATAATGAATTTCAATTTGCTTTCAATTTCTCCTCAATGTCATGTTGATGAGTTTCCTGTTGTTGTTTCCATAGTAATTATTATAGAAGATTAAGCTATATCAACAACGATTGTAAATAACCGAATCAAAAGTGAGTGAGTTATAAAAGTCTATTTTAATATTTCTGTTACAATTCATTCTTTTATTCACCATCAGAAGAAGTTACATCAATTAATAAAAAAGAAAGTTCTACTACATTGGTTGTAACGCAGCTTATGTAGCGTAATTGACAACATTGCCTCCTGGGATTAACAGTCCACATGAATTACAATAATTTATCTGTGATTAATTCCAATGTTGAATAGTTCGGAAGTAAACAGAGCGAAAAGGGATCATTCACTTCGTCAATATACCGGATGATATAGGAAACCGGATAACATCGTCCGTTGTAGATTCCCAATTTTCAAATCAACTTTTTCAAATTTGGTATGTTATGTAAGCAATAAATTACGATTTGAAATCATAAACATTCAACTTTCCGCATTTCCTGAAAACATGAGGTATACGTTTTTGCTAGAAGATCGTATAATAGTAATTTTTTTATACTATGTTTTTTCGGGACATCTCTGATATTTTGATAAGATTTTCATAAGGAATATATGAAGTAAACCAGTGATTTTTACTACAAAAAGCTGAAAATTCACGAACTCATTGTACTATATCTGACGGACACCAAATGCTGTTCAAATCTGCTCAAAATATTTAAACTATTTTGACCCAATCAGCAATTCCAAATTTCTTGCGCAGTATCTGTTGAAAACCCATATAAATCTTACAATATAATGCTCACAAAAAAAAATCATAATGCTCTGAAGGAGGTTTCATAGTTGATTTTATTTTCATCAGACGATTTTTAAAGCTGCAATATGCATTATGTGAAAAAATATTTTTAGGGGTTTCTTAAAAGCGCATAATTTTTCAAAGTGTTGAATATACTTAAATTGAGCAAAAATTCCACATGATCTGGTAATTCTGATAAACTATTTTCAAGGCATAATCGTGATTTTTATTTTTTTGTTTTATTTCAATCGATATAATTGATTAATTTTTACTATCTTGGCATTACACTTGCAGGTCCAATAAATCAGATGAGACGATCGTAATAAAATAGTTATTTAAAAAGATTCCAAACAAATCTTCCATATATTTTGTTAATGAGTTCAGCATTTATTTTTCCATTGGCTCGCGAAATTGAAACTTTTGGTAAGGGTGAAAAAAAGGAATTTTCATACAAAATATATTTTTTCTGGCTATTTTATCATTGGATTGACATTATTCAATTGAAATGACAAACAAAATCAGGTAGATCCAGATATAATAATTGGGGAAATATAGAGGGTATAATAATTGGTATATTCAGTGGATTAATTAACACTGTTCAGTAAATATATCAATATAATGTTGGCAGTTAATATATTCAGAATGATTTAAAAAATTCAGGGATGATTTGTGCGGTGTTATCTGTATACTTGAAGAAACTCAAAGATCTGAAATATATCAGTTCATTTGAATTTTCATAAACAAAATAGAACTGGAATTTTAAAAACTGAAGTTTTTTTTTTTTTGGCTTGGACATTTCGTCATTCGGCCAGACACAAGTTGAATATTCATTAAAACACGTCGAGGACCATCCTCGGCCCGGCTACGAAATTTAACATTTAATTCTCTCTAATTAAATAGAAAAATTTCTGCCCTGGCCGAGAATCGAACTCAAGACCTTTCGGTCATGAGTCGGACGCTAACCCACCGCGCCAATCCCCCCACCTAAAAACTGAAGTTGAACAAAAGTAAATCGGCCCTTCCTTCCACCTGCTTATCTATTTTCCCGGCAGGTAGTACTGTCGCTTTCAGAATTGCTGTTCAAACTTCAATGAAATTCGATATAGTAGTACATAATAGTAAGAAAAAGGTTAAATAAATTTTTGAAGAGCTACAGAGCTCCAGTAAAAATATACTGGCATTTGCAATTTCATACATTTAACAGCCTTATGAGAAATCACAGGTTTCATCGTATTTCTAAAAAAGTACTGGTAATTCTGAAACCGACAATACCTACTACCTTCCTTCCACCTACTTATCTATTTTCCTAATGTTATATTTTTTCTTCCGATTTTTCGAAAAACTGATAGAGTTAAGAAACATCTTGAACATTCTGAAGAAAACCCTCAATCGGAGGTAACCGGTACACTATGAAACCTAATACACAACTCTTCTTAGCCTTTCTATTTTGAACTAATCGAACAAAAACGCATAATTTGGTCGCTTCAAGTTTACGGTCTGATTCATTTATAATAAAACAAAAATAAAAAATCCCCACTTCTGATTAATTGAAAATATATTAAATAAATTGGAAAATAAAAACACCTCACATATCATATTTCAATTTTGATATTTTACCGTCACACTGGACTAGAATTACCACCATCACCATTGATCAGAGAGAGTCCGACCAAAAATCAGTTATTGTACAATGCAATGTCATTCATGTTTAGTACTTTCATTATATATTTCCATATCATTATTTCCGAATCAATTAGCCGTGTCACGGTAAATGTTTTCCAAAAACTCGATGTACTCAAGGGGACTGATAGAAAAATGGATCTCTGAAAACAACCGTTACGTTCCCCCGTTGCGTTTTTAGCCTTAACCCTTTGATTGCATAGGTCCCTTCCCCACTCGTTCTAAACTGTCCCGAAACGGCTCCAAAATTTCTTCTACCGGGTTGATAATAAAAAAAGTGAAACTGGCTGGCCAGGAGATCATTACCATAGAGCTGCAGGAGGTGGAGGATGCGGCCGCGGCGGAGCCTTCCCCCACACCTCCACCGCCTGCAGCGCCTCAAGAAACGCGACCGGAGACAACACCCACATCCACTGCGTCACAGAGACCAGCTCCGTCGACTTCACCACCCAATACCATGACAGGTAATTTTAATTTTTGCAAATGTACCCCAAAGCTCCAATTTGGGGCTGTCTGTAATGATATAAGTTGAAGAATGAAATATTTCACATTCAAGGTTCTATCAATTATAGAGATATTCATGTCAAGCACGAGATATATGTACCTATTGATTTGGAGATGTCTTAGGGTTTTATTGCATGTCATAAAAAGAAACAGTTATACAGAATGCCAAAAAAAGTATTTGGGCCCCATTGAGAGTATGGAATTTCATTTCTTTTCTATTTTATATTCTACAATTTTCGATATTAAAAAACAAGTTTTACTGTTTTTTTTTAATTGCTTTATTTAACGTCGGCCTATTTCTGCGATCTGGGCTAAACACCGACGCCGGTAAGCCCACTCCTCCCAACCGGAAATTTTGCCGAATCCTCTGTTGTTTCAGAGGTAGGGTTCTTTAACGAGCTCAACATATATGAACGCGGGACCGCCATCTTAACGTCCCCTCCGAAGGACGGCATATCTATTGTCTTATCTCGAGCTCATTGATAAGACGCCTGCAGCTGCGAATATGCCACTACAAGTTTTACTGTTACTCTTATTTTCATTTTGAGTGACTTCCATAATCAACATACGCTTGCATAGGTCATTTTGTTACAACCTGAAACCGTTTCCTATCATATGTCATCCTTTGTCATCTCCAAAATGTACACATTTTCTTATATATATTCAATGGGCGAGGACACGCAATTTTAAAAATATTTTTAATGACTTTTACAGCTTGTGAAAACGATGTTGATAATTTTCTATTTTTTTAATTTTCAAAAACTTTAAAAGATATTGAAAGCCTGCAAAATTCAAATGGCTTCTTTCTAGCGCCATTGCAAAATGTTGTGACGTAATCTCCCGACCAACCAATCCCACAGTTGACAGCTTCAATCAATTTTGCAAAGTTGCCATATTTTCAAATCTCAGGCCGCGCCTCCATTACAGGAATTAATGATTGGCTTCCTCTTTATCAGAAATCGTTTTGATGGACCCCGATGATTCATATAGAGTGCCAATATAAGTAGCTTCAAAATAGGCTGATTTTCAGAAACGAATGGGAACTGCTGTTATTGGGCAGGTATCCTGGGAAACCACATCGTTGGGCCTCTTTTTTTAAATACTAATATAACTGGTGAGGTTTATCTGGAGCTGTTGCAAAACGCAATAGAACCGTTAATCCTTGAAATTTTGGAAGATAATCCAGATGAATTCGGCAATTTGGAAATAACATTCCAACAGGATGGTGCTCCTTTACACTATTACGGTGTAGTAAGACGGAGTATCGTGGTAGATGGATTGAACGACGAGGTTCAACGGAATGGCCAGCTCGATCACCGGACCTCACACCTTTGGATTTTTTTCTGTGGGGGTACCTTAAATCGAAGGTTTACGCCACTGAACCTGACAATATTGACGTTTTAAAACAACGTATTGTTGCAGAATGTGAGGCTGTTTCCGCAGACACATTTGCAAAAGTACGAGAAGAGTTTAAAAATAGGATATTTCACTGTCAGGAAGTAAATGGAGGTCACTTCAAGCAATTTCTTTGAGTAGATACTGATTCTTAAATCTGTAATTAATATCATACTGAATGGAATTTAAATTCTAATGTTTACTAATGAGCCATTGAAACTGCTATAAACACAAACAAAATTAATATCATTGAATAGGTTTTTTCGATACCTTTTAAAAGAGGTGTCGCTTGCCGTAGGGTTCCATTTAAAATTATTGGTCACAATGGCCTTGTACGTCATCTTTGACGATTTTATCATCTATCATCACTAGTAGGGAAGTTTACAACCTTTAATATTCAGTTTCCAAATTTCACTTTCACAATCGTTCCAAAAATAAGAGGGGGGGGGAGAGGACTTTTGAGAAGCACTGTATAAACAGTCAAGTCAAGAATATAACTGAAACAAATGTAAGTGTTTATAATGTTTCAGGTGAAATCAGAGCACGAACATAATACTAGAACCTTGAAAATATCCAGAATTCTGGAACGGCTAATATTAATACGTCGAAAATCTCTGCAGTGGTAATTTCTGGAAGCTGGAGTTTTTAATACTGATTGTGGAATTGAAATGGAATGAAACTGTTCCAAGTCATTGGGACTAGTTCAGAGCTAGTAGTCTGGTCGGGAAGAATTAATCCTGCGAAAAATCGTTACAAGTAAAAATATGATCAATAGCTCATTCGATCCGGAATAGCCTCGAGAAAAAGATGTCTTTCGTAATTTTTTCTGCAATAAAAAATTACAATTGTTATTAACAAAAAACTGAATGAAAAAAAGAGGGGTCCAGTTTTTTGAAAATTTCTCAAAAAGTATAAGCCACAGGTCAAATATTCAAAAAGATTCTGAAAGAGCAGGAAATTTCAGCTAGGAAGTTCTCGACTCCCGAAATCGTAGGACCAATATTTATAATTTTTATTTAACATTGAAAACAGGCTCCCGCGCGGCAGTTTCGGCATACGCGGGCCACTGCCGTATTGAAGTCTCGCTTTTAAATAATTTTTTTATGCAACTAAATATTTATAGAAAAATTTCAAAAAATTCAGGTATTATCTAGAGACTCCAAAGATTATGACCCCGCGATTTAAAAAGTTTAATAACCATTTTTCAAAAAGTTATGTTATTGTTAACTAACAGTTTTTTTGCTGGTTTTCGCTCTCATAAAAGGCGGTATAAAAGTTTAAATAATTATCCTGAATTTTTTTCCTCCCTTGAAGTTCTTTTTATCAATATCCTGAACAAGATGGCGTCAAAAAAAAAATTAAAAATTTCTTTATTTATTAATTTTAATTTTTAATAAAAAAAAAAAAAAATTAAATAATAATATTTAAACAATTTTTTTGATAATTTTAAGCCAGTTATGATTTTATTCCCATTTTTTTTTTTTTTTTCCATCTTTTATAAAAAATTTATAAAAAATGGCTAATTCAATATTTTAAAAAAAATTTTTTTACCTCATTGTTAGCCTGAAAAAATAATGATTTAAAAAAAAAATCTCCTAATAACAATATTTATTGTTTATAATCGTTTTTTTTTAATAACTATTTTTTAAATAAATTTTAAATTTTTTCATTTTTTTTATTTTTTTTTTTTTTTATTAAACAATTTGTTATAAACAATTTTTTTTTCTTGTTTAATTTTTTTTCAATAGAGAAAAAAATAAGAAAAACAACAATCTGCAACAATAGGGTAGAAAAAATTTTCTTCTATTTTTTATTTAATTTTATAATTTTTCTGTATAACTAAGTCCAAACGTTGACTTGATTTGTCAACAAACAAATGGCTATAACTTTGCAACTATTGCAGATACAGTTTTCGACCTTCGAGTCATTTTTGTGCAGCATGAGTTGAGCTTTCTAATTAATTTTTAATTCAATTTTTATCTGCTATTATTTTATAGTTACACGCATTTGTTTATACAAATTTGCACATTCCATTCCTTATTAGGCTTATATCTCATAAACAAATAAAGTTATGACAATTATGATTCAGGACTTTTTTGTTGTCTGAGACTTGTAACGATTTTTCGCAGGATTAATTCTTCCCGACCAGACTATAGTCCTTGCTTGATTTGCAAGCTTACCAAAGCGAGTTTTTGGAAGATCTGAATTGAATTGCAGGATTGATATTTTCTATATCGGTGATGGTTCGAAGAAGCTTCTTAGATAGTTCATGAGAAATAGATTGCAATGAATTTCAGCTTCTGGCACCGCCGTTAATCAACAGGTGCGTGGAAACAGGGGCGGACCGCAAGCCTGTATGCGGAATACCTACAAGCGATACCCATCTTACTTAGGAATCGCAACGATTCACGTTGGAATAACTCCGCTATGGTCGTGTTTGAGTAAAATAATGTTTGTTGGGAATAGCGGTACATCTCGAAGCGCACTAGGTTACCAGCTCCTCGGTGAGGTTACAGTTACTCGGTGTCCGTTAGTTTGTAACACGACTTTGCCGCGCCTCGCGCGAGCCGAGCCTTCTTCTTTTTCCCTCTTCCTCCTGTCTGAGCAGTATTTCTCCAACGCGTCAACTCCAGACATAACATTGATTTTTCCATGCGGGTTATAAGGGGTATTTCGTGTATATGTTGGGAAACTGAGGATTTATGGCAAGGTACATGCCACCTATACTGGGGATCTTGTATTTCTAGTGAAGATTCAAATCAAAATCAAATCAAATTTATTCAATTCAAATAATCAATTACATAATAACCATTTTATGTGCAATTTTACATTCATCAAATTCTCGAGAATCACACCTAAGCATAGAATATGCTTGTACTGTGCCAATTCTCTCAAATTGGATGATTACTAACGACTATAAAAAATAAAAAAATTATTACGGTGCGGTTTGAGGTATCAAACAAAAATTTATGAGTAGCGGGGAGAAAGGGAACAAAAGTTCATATTATAGATTATGTAATATGTATATAATATATATTGGAGTGAGAAAGTAAATGCAGTGAACCAAAGGAAAGAGTGAGAGAGGGTAATCCTGAATGAATACTCTTATGGAATTTTTGTGTGATATGATTATTTGCGTCAGTTTAGTAGTAGTAGGGACTTAAAAGATATTGTTAAACACAGTTGCATTTTCAGCGAGGTATAATTTTAAACTTTTTTTGAATTTGGGAAGTGTGTTAATATTTTTCTGGGAGCATATTGTAGAGTTTAGGACCGAAAAAGAAAACGAATCTCTGAGTGTGAGTCTTGTGAAACAATGGAAGTTGTATTTTATCGGTGAATCTACTCACTTTGGATTTGCATTGGTTATATTTTTCCATGTTCGAATAAATCCATGTCAGGCTTTGGAAAGTATATAAGGATCTGATGTTTAGTAATTTGGCGTCTCTGTATAGTGATTCACTTGTATGCAATCTGTGTTTCTTGAATATTATTTTTAATAAAGTGTTTTGCACTGTTTGCATGCCGGTCATTGAACTATAAAATATTCCACCCCAAGCTATTATACAATACCGTATCACCGACTCTGCCAGAGATGTATAACAAATCATCAAATTCTTCCTATCAAGAATATCCCGTAGATTATAGAAGGTGTAAATAAGCTTTCTCAGTCTTTTTGTGACATGACTTATGTGTTCGTCCCACCGGAAATGCTGGTCCAGCATAACACCTAAGTATTTGATGGTTGAGGTCTTATCTATTGTTTCACATGTGCATGGTTGATGTGAGTCGCATCTCGAACTTTTTATCTTTAATTTTATTTTTTGTGGCTGATCAGTGTTTTGCAGAGAAAATGTCATAAATTTCGTCTTGCTAACATTCAAAGTAAGTAAATTATAATCAAGCCATGTCTTAATCTTTTGGAGCCCGTCTTCAGCAAGTTTATAGACATTTTCCCATGATTCTCCTGTGTATACAATAGCTGTGTCATCAGCATAGCAGATGAGGTGACCACAAAAGTCAGTCATTTCCGTGATACTGTTAATGTAAATGAGAAAGAGAACAGGTCCAAGCACAGTTCCCTGAGGAACGCCAATAGTAACTTCTTGTGGAGTACTCAACTGTTCATCAATTTTAACTCTTTGTACTCTATTTGTTAAATAATTCTGCAAAATTTCTAGTGTCTTATCTCGCACACCATATGTATATAATTTTTCTAATAGGAGACTATGGGATATAGTAAAATGCTTTGGCCAAATCAAGGAATATGGTTAAACACTTCCTCGATTTGTCCAAAGCACCAACAGTTTTTTCAACAAGATCCATAATAGCATTTTCAGTGCATAATTTATTCAGAAAGCCGTACTGATGTTTAGTTATGACGGAATGTTTTTCAAAGAATGATAATAACCTTTTTTTAATGCATTGTTCGAAAATCTTTGCAATATTGTTAATTACAGAGATTGGCCTGTAGTTGTTTAATTGATTTTTTTTACCCGTTTTATAGACTGGTGTAACTACTGATTCTTTCCATTGTCGAGGCACGGCCCCTGTTTGAAACGATAAATTTATAATATGTACCAATGGTCCTATGATCTGTGCATGCGTATTTTTTATCATTTTAGCAGTTATTCCATCAGGTCCTGGAGAGCAGTTATTTTTGAGTTTTGCGATCAAGATAATTACTTCATTCTCATTCGTAGGTTCCAAGTACATAGTAGAATTTATAGATGTGTTTTTAAGAAAACCGTTCGGCAAATCACCTCTAGAGATTTTTTTTAACATGTCCTGCCCCACATTAATGAAATAGTCGTTAAATAAGTTTATTTTCTCATCATTTTTGATTATTTTTTCACCATTGGATTTTATAATTGTTATGTTTTGTACATTATTTCTAGTGCTGCTTTTATTTGAAATATCTTTATTATTTTAGTTCTTGTATTTAATTTCTGCTTCAATTGTTTTGGTGTTATTCCATGTTTTCTTAAGATAATCCCGAAACTTTATAGAATCTATGAGCTCAGTGGTAATCCAAGGTTTGATATGTTTGTTCTTGTTTTTACCTAATCTTGTTATCTTAGTTGCCCTAGCTAAGCATTGCTTGAATTTATCGATGAAAAGATCATATGCAAGTTGTACTTCTTCACAGTTCAGAATACTCAACCAATCCTCTTGTTGTAAGAATAAATTTAGCTTCGTATAATCAGTTCTCTTAGTGATGTCTCTTTTTCTGTTTATATTAGCATTATTTTTTTTCCTTTCGTTTATCGATAAAAATACAGGGTAATGATCTGTCATATCGACTAGAATTATTTTTGGTTTTATTAGAATTTCGTTTCTATTAAAATTTTCTTTCCTAATAAATATATGATCAATGATAGTACTTGATCCTTCCGTTATTCTAGTAGGCTCATTAATATATGATATGAAACCGTGTTCAGTTAGGATGTTTATATATCTTACTGTATTTTGAGTAAGGGTGTCCTTCAGATTAATGTTAATGTCCCCCATGAAAATCTCAATATTATTTTTATTAGATGAAACTAAACTAAACATGAAACCTTCCAGAAACATTTCGATTCTACCCTATTGTGGACTGTTTGAAACGTTATTTGAAACGTAACCTAGACGTTTTTTCCAGGTTTTTCAAATATTTTTTAGTTGCAAGAACGTTTGAACGGAACCAAAATGAAACGTTCCAAGAAAAAGGCACCCATGTAAAAAATTCATATATATATATATATATATATATATATATATATATATATATATCGATACATGCTTCTACTGATGTTTTTGATTGTGATGCCTACACCTATTTAGGTATACACCATAATAAATATCACGATGATAGAAAATCACCATGGCCAATCAAAAAGCTGCTACCTACTACGAGAAACCCTTTCAATGTTCCAATTTCCAACAGAGAGTCAAAATAATGTTTGGCTTTTTTCGTCTTAGATCGATATTCCTATTGAGGAGTCACTTATTAGGTATTCGGAGTAACATGGCGGGAGGTAAGAATAATCTCGGTATCTTGGATAATTGCTATATGAATAGATGAGGTGATGGTTCAAATGAGCTGAACAAATATGATTCGTTTAATCGAAATAATATTTCCACTGAAGAACCCAAAAGTTATTATTACTAAATGTCAGATGGCTCTAATTTTGCAATGTTACGCGGATTTAAAACACCGACGAAGATGCACGAAAGGTTCTTGCACCCTCAGCGTGTATGTTATTATGCGATGCGCCGAATCCGAATCGCCATCTTTTCCACATGTGTTCTGTGACATTTTCCTGTGTCGATTCCCGAGTTGTGTCGTGTTCGGATTTTCGTCCTTGTTTCTTTTTCATTTTAATTATTTTGTGTATTTGTTGGGAGTCGGCTGTTTATGATGTATATTGGATACCATCATCAGTTAATTAGTTTAGTGTTATTATCAATCATGAAGGTAAGTCATAATTCATTGAAATCAAAGAGATACTTACGAAGAATTATTCGGCAGTCTGTAAATCAATATGGCCGCATGACGCCAATAACGGAAACCAAAATATTGAGTAAATCTGCAAATATTGTATATTCGAAAACCTCGAAGGAATAGGTACTCAGGTTTTTACCGCATACACAAAATATTCTAAAGAATTTTTTTTTTATGGAGAGAATGGTTTGAGAAGATTGGCTTTTTACACCACCATATCCACAAAATGGAGGAAAACCTATATAAAAAACACACATTTTATATTTTTCAATTCACTAAACTCCAATATAATTTTGAGACACTCATAATTTATATGAGATTTCCAATATTTTGTTGGTGTTGTTTTTAGTCTTTTATGAATGGTGTGGCATGGAAATGTAGTGAATCATACAATCTTTAAAGCGTAATATGAACATTTGCAATATTTCTAGGATGTGATCATGGAAGGATTTTGAAGGACATTTGGACACTTTAGAAAATAGTGTTGCTGTTAGGACCATTTTGAATGATCATCGGCGAATTTTGGAAAATATAGGAACTAAAGAAGATAGACCCACCATCATAAGTAGAACTGATAGCAAAACCAGAGGGACAGAATCTATTTTCATTTCTTTTATTTGTTTTGTTATTACAATTTTGTTTGTTTTGTTATTATAATTTATTATATGCTTACGGTATATGTCAAAATACATGTTTTTTATTGAAAATCGTACTGTATTTCATTTATATATTTATCTAGATTTCAATAGTACTTTAGATGCAATTTTTTAGTTTCCGAACTTGGTACCTATAACAATTCCTGAGAATCATCTATCAAAGAATTGTATATCTTGTAAAGTGGGTGTTCCAAAATTTGACAAATTCCTAGCCAATGATTAAATATATGGGAATCTTATAAGTCTTTAATAAAACGTTTATTCATATTATTACATTTCGCTTATGGGTTTCTAAGTCACTGCTTAGATTTGAAAAATTCAAATTCTGTATAGAAATTATAGGTACTGAAATGATCACTCTAAAATTTTGTTTAAGAGATTTGCAGCTCTTCAATATTTCAGGATTTGGTCTATAAAAGTTTGAAACCATAAAATATCATTCTTATTTTAGAGACATTGCACGAACCTAGGAAAAAAGTATTTTCGAAAAGGTAAAAAAGTATATACAAAGTTGGAAACCCTTATTTCAAACGTGTCCAGGACAGCTTTGTTGAAACGTGTCTGAGACAGTTTTTTTGAGACGTGTCCAGTACGGTTTTGTTGAAACGTGTCCAGAACGGTTTTCTTGAAACGTGTCCGGGACGATGTTGTTGAAACGTTTCATGAAACTTCACTGAGGTAGGACATTTACATTCTCTGGGACGTTTCCGAAACTTCAGAGAGACTTAAGTGGAAAGGTTTCAGTTATCCATAACACATTTCTGAAACGTTTCTGATACTGAAATATGTTTAGTGGGTACATGTACCTATACTGGGGATCTTGTATTTCTAGTGAAGATGAAAGATTATCACCTTTTTATTAAAGTTTTTCTTCGTTTTATCTTTTGGAATGAGAGTATTACATTCCATGAATGCGAATATCTGGTGGTGGATCTAGTTTTATCCATTTTGACTTTGTTTTTTTCTAGAGTTCAGAGAAGCCATAATGCCCTTCCTGGAATTTGAATATGGTGGGCAAAATATTGATAGATAAACAGACACATTGAACAAACTGAATTTTCAACGGATTTTCATTAAGAATTATAATCGAGGTGACTAATAGACATTGAAATGAGCCGTGTAATACATATTTCTAAAGTTCGGGGAATATTTGATACACTGAGTTGAGGTGGCTGGATTATCCTCCCTAGTGAAACCTAGCCAGAGCAAGTAGAGATAAATCATCCGAAAGATAAGTGCCATGGATGGAATGTGTGATAACGGTTTTTCATAAAGGATTCAATAAATTGAACCAGAAATGGTAGATTCAGGTGAAAACATTTTCCTGGCAATACCACGAGACGTTGAATTATATTCACTGAAATCATAGCATATTCCATTAATATCAATGGAATTAGCATGTTTTCGATAAGCTCGATTATGTTTATTAGTCGTGTTCACTACAATCCGCATACCGTTGGTTTGGCTCATCAGTATGAAGCCAGGTTCATAGAACTTGGTGAAGTGAGAACACGTAAACAAACCATCATCGAGCTTTGAACACCTATAGGTACGCCGGAAAAGATGAACCTATAGGTGTTGCAAGCTCGATGATGGTTTGTTTACGTTGTGCTCACTTCAGCCAGAGTTCTTTGACCTTTGGCTGGTTGACTACTCGTCATGAGGCCAGAGCCTGAAACCGGTATGCATTGTTAGGTGAACACGACATAAATCAAACATAATCGAGCTTATCAGAAAGAAACATTTGCATTCAATGTCCATGATATTAAGGAAGATGCATGGATTTTCAGGTGAATATCATTCAACGTTCTGCATGATTTGCCAGGAAAGTAGTTGTTTTTCACCTGAGATCTACCTATTTCTGGTTCAATTTATATTGAATCCTTTATGTAAGAAACCGTTTAATTCGATTTTCTATTCATTCCACTTCACATGGCCCTTATCTTCATATATGCTAGATGGGCTTGCCATCCTACTGAGAAGGAATCTTTATTTCAGAAACCTATTGAGGTGGAGATTTTCGGAGTGTTTCTTTCTGTCACTAGGTACCGCCAGTTGAAGTTCATCTTTTCCGGCGTACTATAGGTGTTACAAGCTCGATGATGGTTTGTTTACGTTGTGTCTCACTTCAGCCAGAGTTCTTGGACCTTTGGCTGGTTGACTACTCCGTACTGATGAGGGCCAAAAGCCTGAAACCGGTATGCGGATTGTTAGGTGAACACGACATAAGATTAAACATAATCGAGCTTATCAGAAAGAAACATTTGCATTCAATGTCCATTGATATTATATGGAAGTATGCATGGATTTTCAGGTGAATACATTCAACGTTCTGCGTGTATTTGCCAGGAAAGTAGTTGTTTTTTCACCTGAGATCTACCATTTTCTGGTTCAATTTTATATTGAATCCTTTATGTGAAGAAAACCGTTTAATTCGATTTTTCCATTCATTCCACTTCACATGGCACTTATCTTTCACTATATGCTAGATGGGCTTGCCACTCCTACTAAGAAGGAATCTTTTATTTAGAAACCTATTGAGGTGGGAGATTTTCGGAGTGTTTCTTTCTGTCACTAGTTACCGCCAGTTAAAGTTCATCTTTTCCGGCGTACCTATAGGTGTTACAAGCTCGATGATGGTTTGTTTACGTTGTGTCTCACCTCAGCCAGAGTTCTTTGGACCTTTGGCTGGTTGACTACTCCGTACTGATGAGGGCCAAGAAGCCTGAAACCGGTATGCGGATTGTTAGGTGAACACGACATAAATTAAACATAATCGAGCTTATCAGAAAGAAACATTTGCATTCAATGTCCATTGATATTATATGGAAGTATGCATGGATTTTCAGGTGAATATCATTCAACGTTCTGCGTGGTATTTGCCAGGAAAGTAGTTGTTTTTCACCTGAGATCTACCATTTTCTGGTTCAATTTTATATTGAATCCTTTATGTGAAGAAAACCGTTTAATTCGATTTTTCTAAATCAACCCGAGTTCGCAGGCATTAGTTGTTTGCATAACCTACCCATTATTGATGAGGGCTTAAAATCCCGAAATCGGTATAGAACCAATGATTATCAAACCAAATTACTCTTCTCTATTTTAGTATATATAACTATACCACCTAGCAATGAACAACCGAAAAACAATATATTTTTTAGTTACTCTAAAATTAATGAAGAAACTCTGAAGACATTATTGAAAAGTGAGAACTAGGAAAATATAATGGAACTAAATGAACCGCAACGAAGCTTTAATCTATTTATTGAAAAATTACAAAAATACATTTCAAAATCCATAGAAAATATCACATGCAAAAAAAAATATCGCAAGTTAAAACCATGGATAACCACGGGGCTGATCAACTCAATAAGAACTAGAGACAACTTGAAAAAACAATTATTGAATTAACACACGGATGCACTAGAGAATACATATAAACAATATCGAAATAGACTTAACAAGCTAATAAAACCACAAAAAATTAATTCTATAAAGGAAACCCAATGAGATAAAGGGAAATTGCAAACAAATTCGAAAATAATAAACGATATTATCACGAATAGACAAAAACAAATAGAAAACACTACAATCATACAGGAAAATGGGAAACCAATAAAAATTCATTTGAAAAAAACAAAAACTTTTAATGACTACTTTGTAAATATCGGAAACAAAATGGCAACGAACATTGAGAATTGCAACCTACCGAGAAATTTCCTGTACGACTTGTCTGTAAAATCATCCTATTAATGAAAATTAAATTATTATATTAATATCCAACCTTAAAAATAACTGTAAAATATTGCGTAAAAGTAGACTGTTTTCAACAAAGACACTATATGACGAAATAGAATTAATAAATATACGACAACTATACACTTATCGATCGTTATTATGGATGTTCTCAAACAATGATAAATTCAGCGTCCAAAGAGCTAAGATTACCAGATCCAGTGAAAAAGTTTTACTTCAAACTCCACTATATACCCAAAGGTTTTTGTTGTTCTTTGGCCCAAAATTATACAACCTGCTACCACCATCTCTAAGGAACATAACAAATTAAAAAAATATTAAAACTGCTCTCAAACATTTCATGCTTTAAGACCCAATTTGTTTTATCTAATTGGATAATAATTGAAAAAAATTGATCTTATTGGATATGAAAAATTTACGCATATTAACCTTGCCTTCCTCCTGAAATGTCTATTGTCCTCCTCACACCTTCCACTAGAAAAAAATCTCTGTCTTGTACATATTTACATTGTTTCTTACTTGAGTGAGTTACTCCAATGATATTAGTGAACAGAAACAGGACTGGCACTCAGTGTCTAGGTAGCTGTCATTAATATTCCAGGAGATGAAATATATACAAAATTATTGTAAAGTGTACTTTACCAAATTTCTGAAAAAACCTTGAAACAGGCGTCAACCCGAATTGGAATGATTAATAGATATCTGCTTCGCAGCGAGCATCTGCGAAGTAACCTCGTATTGACATGATTGCACTATTATTCACGGCGCGAGACTTGGCGAACTCGGCTTGGGGATTGTCGAGTCTCGCGTCGTGAGAACGGTCGACTCGAGTAGGATCGAGACTTGACAAGCGTAGCTCGAGGTGCTCGACCATTCCCATGAATGTCGGTAAATTCCCAATATCAAAGCCGAGGCTCGACTAGCTGGCTCATGCTGTATGGCTTGTTGAGCGGTCACACGGCGCGAGGGTGTCTGTCCACAGTGTCGGCTACGACTGGAGCCCGGTCACTTCGGAGATGATGTTTGGTGGTGGCAGATCATAGTTGAGTGTTGTTTTTATTAGTGTGTATAAACATGGAATGGAATTCAGAAGCATTTATTGAATTCTCAGAATTATATGCGAAAAAAAAAATGTATATAATACGTTGCTGCACATGCTATCCTCTCACATGTATCCCTTCATAGGCTCGTGTAGGAGAAATTATACACGCCGTGAGACCGATCAGGCTCGAGATTGCACAAACCTCACACCTGTGCACCGAGCACAATCCCCCAGGCCGAGCTCGCCAAGTCTCGCGCCGTGAGATGCCGGCTTAAAGCATGTGTCTCACGGCGCGTGACTTGGCGAGCTTGGCTTGGAGGATTGTGCTTGGAGCACAGGAAGTGAGGCCTGGGCCATCTCAAACCTGATTGGTCTCACGACGTGTATAATTTGACTGGCTCGTTGTCTATCAGTGACTTGAGAATCGTACACGAGCCAAGGAAGGTAGCTGTTGTCCAGTGCAGTAGTTATTTAGTTTACAATGGATAGCATGTGCAGCAGTGTATTAATATTTAATAATTTTTGGTGTTTGGGTCCCATATAAATCTAAGAATTTCACTTTATGTTAATACACAATACTCTGCCACCACCAATCTGTCTCTCTGAATGCCCGCTCTCCCGCCGTAGCTTATAGTGTCGCCAGGCACCCTCGCGCCGTGAGACTGCTCAACAAGCCATACAGTACCAGTCAGCTGGTCGAGCCGCACGTTTTTGATTATTGTAGAATTACCGACATTTCATGAGAACGGTCGAGCCACCTCGAGCTTAGGCTTGCCAAGTCTCGATCCTATACGCCAGTCGACCGGTCTCACGACACGAGACTCGACATTCCCCAAACCAAGCTCGTCAAGTCTCGCGCCGTGAGACACCGGCTTTAGATGTAATCCAACCTTCATCGAGTAGTAGTTTCCTGATGTATATTTGACCCACTGTACTGAGTATGGGTTAGCGTTCAGTGAGGCCTCCAGCACATGTAGTAACTGAGCTGTCTATGTACAATAAATCTAAAGCAATTGAATAACTTCAAAAATAATATGTACGTACTCAATTATAACATCTATTAAGTCAGAGACGGAGAGAAGTGGTTCTTTCTGATCAAGGTACACAAATGAAGGTACACGTCTCGTCGATAAAAGTGGCAGACATTGAATTCACCATTTTGAGTTCATTAAGCAGGTATCCAAATTTGAAGCTAGATTACGACATGTAATAGGTTTCAGTAATATAACAAATAGCTCAAGTGAAATTTAAGGTAGTGCGGATGTGAGTAGCCGACGACTTCAAAAAAATATTTTGGGTTTTGTCAACTTTTTAGTAATAATGGAATTGAGTTGACGCTCAAAAGAAACGTCAAGCAGAAAGAAAGCCCAATTATCCAAGAGATCTGTAGGATCGCAATGCGAAAAGCTCATTGACCCTATATATGTGAAGACAGACAAGGGCTATTATAAAATAATTCCTAAGTATGTAAGTTCAGTATGCAAAAATTGCATTCACATTGGAAAACTAGTTTCTTTAAGATCACCATACAGAAAGTTGGTTTCTAAGAATCAATTTTCGCTCGTTTCCTGCAATTACAAGAGCACTCTGGGCTATTACTTTGAAATAGTTGGGATGAGTATGACTTTGTCTATTGAAATTTAATTTATTTCCAGGGAAAAGGAAAAAGCCCAAAAAACCCGGTTAAGACATTGAAAAATTATGTAGGTTGACAAAAAAAAATCTGTTGATCAGTTGTCTCTTTCTTATTTATCTGATGCATTTTTGTTGTTAATGCATATGTTTCAAATTTAAAAAAAAGTTTGCCGTCGCGAGGATTCGAACACTGGACCTCTCGCGCTGTAGACTGGCATTATACGCCAGGTCCCCTCGATACTTTGAAATGAATGGATGTTCAGGCATATGAATTCATACTTACGTGATTCGCAAGTATATTATATCATCATCGTTCTTCTAGGAATAAGTGTACTTTTTGATAAATCTGACCGCCATATTTTTTGAACATTTCTTTCGGCCAGTCAACACACCAGCCTTTTTTGAGCAATCGTCAAATTATGTGAGATTCAAGGCAAACATTTTTTTACGGTCAGATATTCAATATTGAATGTATTCTGGTCACACTCCGATGCCTCAATCTAACGATAAGTCATATGACCATCTTGCAATATTTAACGCACAACATCATTTTTTTCTGGAACCACAACCGATTTGGGACGGCTTTCACGAAACTCCTCAATGAGCAAATGATGACCACGATTTAATTCAGTAAACCACCGATATACAGTGTTTTGATGGTGCTCCATCGCCAAAAGTCGAATTGAGTTGATCCACGTCGAAACTTGTAAAATAAAATCGCGCGGAAACGTTCACGAGTTAATTCCATTTTTTGGCCAAAAAAATTTTTCAAGCCACTGTAAACAACACAAATAGGACCTGTACGTCAAAACGTACTTCAATTCAATTTCAATTCAATTTATTTATTGATGGCAATGTACAACATAGTGAATATAATCATAGTAATATTAAATGAGTATTATTAAATATATAACTTTTCAACCCAATTTGAGTAGCCTGCTACACCTAAACACTTAAGTGCTTGTGTTGTGCTTTGCAGCACTCATCAAAAGGGGGTTGTGTGTGAAATATGGTTGACGCTTGATGGGGGAGAAATTGAAGCTAAAGGTGTTAGGTTGGTTTTTTTTTTGTTGGGAGTATGAATTTTTTTTGGAATATTTGAATTTGTTTAATTTTTCAATTTTTTTAAATTCTAGTGTCAGATAGTTATAAAGTTTTGGACCATGGAAGTGTACAAATCTTTGAGAATGACTCTTCTTGAACAATGGCAAATTCACAGACATATTTTCGCATGATCTGGTGTTTTTTTTGGTTGGGTGTGTCATATTCATTTTTATGGAGGAACATCCAGATCAGGCATGAGAAGGTATAAAGGCTTCTTACATCGAGTAGGTTAGATTCTTTGTAGAGTTTTTCAGTAGAAAATAACTTTAAATATTATCTTCAAAATAGTATTTTGAACTATTTGTATACACCCTAGGTTGCTATTGTACATTCCCCCCCATGCAGTGATGCAATACCTGATAACAGATTCTGCTAATGAGTAGTATATGGTTAGCATATTTTTTTTGTCTACTTTATCTTTCAAATAGTGGAATTTGTGGATGAGTTATCTCAGCCTGTTTCGTATGTAAAGGGCATGTTCATCCCATCGAATGTGTTTGTCTAAGACAACCCCTAAATATTTCATTTTGTCGGTTTTTTCAATCCTGGGGCATGTACATGGATCTTGATTACAATAAAATTTGTGTATTTTAAGGGTTTCATTTTCTGGTTGATCATTATTTTGTAGTGAGATAGTCATAAATTTTGTTTTGCCAATATTCAAACTTAAGAGGTTGAGATCAAGCCATAATTTTATATCTTTCAATCCTTTTTCAGCTGCTGTAAAAACCTCTGACCAAGTATCTTTAGTGAAAACTAAGGCGGTATCATCAGCATATGAGACAAGGTGACCCTGGAAGTTTTTTATGTGTGTGATGCTGTTGATATACACCAGAAACAGTATAGGCCCTAACACCGTCCCTTGGGGCACACCAAGAGTCACTGTAGACCATTCACTTAACTGATCACCCACTTTGACCCTTTGTCTCTCTGTGATAGATAATCTCGCAAGATACTCAGTGGTATGCCTCTTACTCCATACCTGAATAATTTATCTAGGAGTATGTCGTGAGAAACTGTGTCGAAAGCCTTGGCCAGGTCAAGAAAAATTGCTAAGCATTTTTCCGACCTATCCAGGGCATCAACACATTTTTTTGTGAAATCAAGTACAGCATTTTCTGTATTGGAATTTTGTAAAAAACCAAACTGTCTGTTGGTTATTATATTATGTGTATTGAAAAATCCAATTAGTCCCTTTTTAATACTTTGTTCGAATATTTTCGCGAAGTTATCTATCACAGATATTGGCCTATAATTTCCTGGATCACCTCTATCCCCTGTTTTGTGAACGGGAGTTACGGTAGATTCTTTCCATTGGGAAGGAATTTTTCCTTTACTATATGCGAGATTTATTATGTATGTGAGCGGTTCAAGAATGTGTCTATGAATTTGTTTGATTGTTTTGTAGTTATTTTATCTGGACCTGGTGAACAGTTATTTTTAATTTAGAAATTATCTCAATCAGTTCATTATTTTCAACAGGCTGCAGAAATAAACTAGTATGGACAAACGGTTCTTTTAAAAGGTATTGGGAACATCTGGTTTTTCATTTTTTCTGCCATTTTCATGCCCACAGATGTGAAATACTCATTTAAAATATTTGCTTTTTTTTTATTCTCGTTCGCTAGTTCTCCGTTTGGCAGTTTCATGGGAATATCTGCAACATTCTTTTTATCCTTGTTGTTATTTGTTATCTCATTTATTATTTTCCACGTTTGCTTCGAATTTCCTTCGGTGGCATTGAGTTTCTGTTTATAGTATTCGTTCTTAGTATGTTTAATCAAATTGTTTAGTCTGTTTCTATAAACCGTGTATTCTATTATTAATTGTTCTGTTTTGTGTTTTAGCATAATTTTTTTTCATTTTATCTCTTTTACGTGTTGATATTACCAATCCCTTTGTAATCCAGGGTTTTAGTTTTCTTTTTTTATATGGTATTTTTATTATTTTGGTTGATTTGTTTAAATATGTTTTAAGTTTGCCAACGAAGCTGTTATATGCGGTCTGTATCTCTTTGCAATTGTGGGTTTCTTGCCACGTTTCTTTTTCCAGAAGGGAATCTAATTTTTTATAATCAATTCTCTCATAGAAGTTTGTCGTGTCACTTACTATAATTACTTACTTACTTAGTAAGTATACATATATGCCGACAAAAAGGTCAAACTTTACGATGGAGACGTCAGTTGTCAGATGGCAGCGCCAGAGGATCGCCCATTCCCGAAATATATACGGTATCTCTCGCAGAAGTTAAATATTCGTGTTAGATGTCAAGGAACCAGTACCTTTTTTCTAATAAAAGTGAGGCTTGTCTTTTAAGATCAAAAACAGAAATTCAAATATATTCCTGTCAATTAAAATGTGAAAATATGTATACATCGATACTTGAAGTTATGGCTACTTTGGCTATTCAAATCATTGATTGGGATATTTTATAGCTAATTTTGAAATATAATTCTATTTACAACTTAGAAGAGTGTTCCTATATCCTGAGTTACCTGGTATAATCTCGCATTGTTTTCCAGGAAGTACGATAGCTTCCTTGCGGTAATCTCAGTTCCATTAAACTTTTTGCCAATAATTCCTTACAGAGGCCACATGACATACAAGTTGAAAATGAGTGATGTACTTGGATTTTTAACCGTTAATCGCCCAGCTGCACGGTACAGCAGATCACGTATGCCGTTTTATTCTGGGATATAAAGTTCAATGGTAAACCATATGAATGTAGTCAATAGATATGCCTATTCCAAAGTGAATGGAACTGAACTCTGCCGAATTTTCCGTGAAAAATTACTGTTGGAAATATTGACTTGCAAAAACTCAACTAACATTATAGGAAAATGATACGAATTAGAGATGTACAATTGACTTATTTCTGACAAAATGTATTACTTCAGTAATGTACCGTTCAAAAATAGTTTGCCTAAAATAGTTCACAATGAAAATAATATTAGAAAATATTAATACAAAATATACTTCCTTCGATGACGTGTTGGCAATCACTTTCTTTTCTCAAATTCAAGTTTTTGTCGAATAATTATAATTTGGAATTGCTATTGAAGTTTACACCACACAGCGTCACATGATGTTCAATTCAACATGATCTATTTGGTACGAAATCACTTCAGTTCCACTTCTTTCCTCAGAAGGGACATCCATATTGTGTTAATATACGTGCTGCTAATTTCGACCAAATTTTCTATTATTCCTCAGATGTTCTCCTTCTTAAATTCTACCGTATAAATATCACCACAAAGACGAAGAACACTGTGAACATTGATTTTGTTCGTTTATTGGTTTTGTTTGGGTTACTTCCGATCTCAAAGTATTATGAGTTTTGAATACCAGGAATGTATGTAATCCATTACTTTCTGGTTCAATTTTATATTGAATCCTTTATGTGAAGAAAACCGTTTAATTCGATTTTTCTATTCATTCCACTTCACATGGCACTTATCTTTCACTATATGCTAGACGGGCTTGCCACTCCTACTGAGAAGGAATCTTTTATTTAGAAACCTATCGATGTGGCAGATTTTCGGAGTGTTTCTTTCTGTCACTAGGTACCGCCAGTTAAAGTTTATCTTTTCCGGCGTACCTATAGGTGTTACAAGATCGATGATGGTTTGTTTACGTTGTATTTCACTTCAGCCAGAGTTCTTTGGACCTTTGGCTGGTTGACTACTCCGTACTGATGAGGGCCAAGAAGCCTGAAACCGGTAAGCGGATTGTTAGGTGAACACGACATAAATTGAACATAATCGAGCTTATCAGAAAGAAACATTTGCATTCAATGTCCATTGATATTATATGGAAGTATGCATGGATTTTCAGGTGAATATCATTCAACGTTCTGCGTGGTATTTGCCAGGAAAGTAGTTGTTTTTCACCTGAGATCTACCATTTTCTGGTTCAATTTTATATTGAATCCTTTATGTGAAGACAACCGTTTAATTCGATTTTTCTATTCATTCCATTTCACATGGCACTTATCTTTCACAAAGGTTGTTGTTGAGGGTCTTGGTGCTGTTTTTTATTTTATTTGATTGTTAATTTTATTCGATTTTTCATATTTTATACTTATGGATGATTTGAATTAAAATTGAGGTATATATAAGTGTGTGTCTCTTTCCTGAGGCAGTAAATTCAGAAGGATCTGGATATTTTTTAATTGATACATCTTGAAAATATGTTGATGCTTTTCTTCTATTTCTCAGCTTAATTTTATCATAGGTTCCTTTTCATTGATATTATATCCGAAACTTCAACATCTCATTGAAAAATTACATAATATAAATTGAAATAAAAAAACAAAAACTAAATAATAATAATATTCTCTTCACCAGATCCAAATTGAATGCGAATAACTCAATGAATTCGTATAAGTATATTTAAACATTACTTATTTTCAATTAGGAAATGATTTCTATCGACAAAACTTTGGGATGGCAAAGGATTCCCAACTATACCCGGAAGTAATTTCATGGAAAAGTCTATGAGCACTTTTGAAAAGGGAAACATTCTTAATTGAATATTGAATAGAAATATTTTTTTGAGTTAGGGTCCTTTATAAATATCTATCAGATGTAGTTCAATGTCCAGCGTGGCTTTAGCCGGGAAAGTAGTTATTTTCTGTTATCGTGTATTTTTCAATTCACAGAAAAAAAATTCTATTCAATATTCAATTGGGAATGTTTCCCTTTTCAATATGAAAACTCCACAAGAGGTTATCTTGAACGATGGAAGATAGTGACTGAAGTTTATCTTTGAGACGCAGATGAGTCCTCATCTGTTTTTATGAACACCCTGTTCATGTTTTCAAACAAATCAATATATAGATACTTACCTAAAATGCTCTAAATATTGGTGAAGATATGTCAATGCCATTTTCATAATTTGGCCACATGGCAGGCAAGAATTAGAAACTTTTTTATAGTTATGTCAATAAAAAGGAACCTACTATCATTTTTATTTTCTAGATGTATTAATTAAGAAATATTCTGATAATTTTTAATCTACCGTTTTCAGAAAGACATACTTACAGATAACTCAATTTCAATTCGAATCACTTTTTATGGCAGAGCTGAATAAATTGCTTCAACTCAACAAAAAAATTCTGAGATGTGATTGTTTTTATAACGAAAATTCTTAAAGTCAATTTATTTTCGAAAACTATCTAAATACGTTTTTTTTGTAAGAGATTTATGTTCTTTTTTTTGTGAATATACAAATCATGTTTATCAAACATAACTTGAGGAACCTGCATGTCCGCATCAACCCATTATCATGAAATCGAACTGGCTAATTAGGCATCCCATTTCTAGTGAATGTAATAGGAGTGTGTTTAAGCACGTTGAACAATTCTCAAAAATGGCATAAAAATAACACAAAAATGCAGGTAATTGAACTCAATATTATGATTTTGAAGGTCTAGATTCTGGCAATTCGGCAATTTGTAATTCTATGCATCACCTATAGGCCATTTGCAAGGGCTTGTGAAGTTTCATTTTTCTTTACCCAACCACCAAATTGTCCACAGCTGCTCCACAATTATCAAATTCTCTGCGAGGATATTCGACTCATTTGTAACTAATAGTGGTATCCTAATTAAAACAATGATTACGCTTAGATAACAACATATTACGCTGACAGAAATATAAATAAATATATCGATAAAAAAACAATATTGTGACTGTTCACGCTCGCGATATCCAGTTCGGTCATTCATTTTATTCCCATCCTTATCTGGCACGCCTCTCGTTCCTACACGAGCAGTGAGCTTGCGGCGTTGCCAGAGTGGCCAACAAAAAATCGCTAGGAAAATACAGAAATTATTCAAACGGTAAATTGAGCACGTTTTCAAAAAGTGGAAGATAAAAAATAGTCCATGAAATACACAAAGAGCTGAAAAGATAAACATTCTTGGAGTATTCATTGAAATTTATTTTTAGGGTTCCGTGCATCAAAATAAGAAAAAATAACTTTCATAAGATCACTCACGTACCCGTGCTTGCATTTGTCTGCCACAGGCATTTATTCAACGTTGAAATTGGCCGTAATGATTAAGCTCATGGGCCCGTCAGAACTAAAAAAAAATTTTTAAAAGTGTTTTTAACCGCTTTCTTAGGCTTTACCAACCCTCAGAAGTTAATGAAAACTTGTACGAGTTAAGATAACGGGGGCCTTACCTTTTATAGAGGGATCCGAAACCACTCTTGGGGCCTTAACAATTTTTTTACCGTAGGAGTCGAACCCGCGTCAGGTGGAAACAGTGGATACAACACCGAGCCACTAGCCCCTAAACATTTATATATGCAGGAAAAATTTAAATTTACCGGAAGTTCATTCAGAGTCAACAGGAAAAGTAAAGCGATGATTCCAGATCTTATGGTTTTTGGGGATTCTATAATATTATATAACATTTAAAAGGGAATATATATATATATATATATAGAAGAATCCTTTTTAAATTCGGGTATGCAGTATATATATATATATATATATATATATATATATATATAAATATATTTATATATCAGTTTCTACATACGCTTTAGTAACTTTACCTGTATGTTTGTTACGGAAAATTTTATATTAATTTTCATTCACTTCCAGACGTCTGAATTATTGGAAATTTCACACACGTATTGAGAACCGATGACAATACAATAATTTCATATCTGTGACCTGTATTCTTGCCAAGATCGTCACTAAAAAAGTGCCTTACATTACAAAGAATTGGTGACTGCGCTGGTTTGGTCTCAGCACGTTCACCAAATGTTAGTAAAAATTTCATTCAATCCCATGTGGACGAATCAATCGAAGAGTTTTTCTCCCGTAGTCGGATAGTTCAAAATGAACCGAAAAGTTGAAAATAAAATTATAGTTTAAAACAAAAAACAAGCTTTTGTGGCAATATGCACTAAAAAGGTAACATGAAAATTATAGTTTAAAAAACTAAAAAACACGTTTATATAGTAATATGGAGTAAAATGTTAAAAATAATAAGAATAAAGTCATTGCACAAAAAAGCGTGGGATGCTCTTCGATTACTTTTCATAATGTATCTACCTTTATTACAAAGTGAAATGATTGGTGAGTGAGTAACATGTTTTAGTGTCACTTTTTCTAGCGGAAAAACGATTAAATAATTATCCTCTATCCAATGGGTTAGCATTTTGGTTCTTCTCACGACGGATGTCAATTGGGCGCAAATAGGACAAATTACGTCACATAACAGCCTGCAGAACAAACCATATTGCAATAAACAACAATGATATTCAATGGATATTATTATTATACACCATGTATAATCATTATTTGTGCACCATGATAATAGTGAGTATTTCAATACGTTGTCTGTATATGTCCAGAAAAGATATTTGGAGGGACTAAATAATACTAACGTTTCTGGTCCGTGGTAATTTGCTCATTGTAGTTATGATGTGAAGGACTATGCATTATTTTTTATTTGAAAAGTGTGTATACACAATAAGTAAAGATAGCCCATCATCTGTCCATTAATAAATTACCGAAACAGATCTACCACATCACGAAATCGTGCCAAATTGAGGAAGGTGTTATTAAAAAAAACGCATATGACATTTCCACATTAAAACCTCTAGCCAATACATTTATTCATCTTGCCGACTGAATTCATAACAGAATGATGATGAACTTACATTCTATTGGATCTTATTTTCAAACTACGGAAGTCAAAATAATTATTGGGGTATTTTTCAATTGTTATTTTCTCCTGATTTTCTGAACTAGGCTCAATATTGAACTATCATCCTGTATTAATAACAAATAGAAATAAATATTTCAGAACTATTAGTATATGATCAATGTATTCGGTAATTTGCGCATAAAATAACCTGACAAAAAAAGGAAACTGATTGGAATATAACATTAAAAACGCAAATTAAAGGAACATCATTCTGAATTTATTGAAATGGAAGCAAATTACCCAAAATTAACTTTACCGGAAAAATAATTATGTGTATTAGGACAGTCAACTACGAAAGATAGAATCAAAATATTCAAACAAGATATCCTGAATTATGCCCAAGTTTTGGTATAATTTTTGTTAAAAAATTGCACAAATAACCCCTTCACCACACTTACTTCACACCTATTTCGATAACTAAGTGTTCATCAGTAGGTTAACTACACTAATAAAAAGGTATAAATGGTAACATTTTCTTACAATTTATACCTGGTGTTTCTATATGGGTTATTTTATACCAATAGCTGTTCCTCAAGTTGCTAATGGGATCTTGATGGTTCTATGGGGATCAAAGAAAACAAAGTGAAATACATAGGCCCATTATCCTCATTAAGTTATTATGGTTTTTGTGGATCACTATACTCTCCAGGCAGTCTGATTTTCTAGTGTCGTTGATCATCTTCAAATCATGAATATTAATTTCGTGAATAGATTCGATCATATCGTCCGCCATACTTACTTATTCTCCCTTCGGTAGGTAGCATAGGCCAAATGTTGGTGGAACCTTTTGGAAATTGAACGTTTTGTCTAACCGTAATAGAATAAATTCCCGACTTATCTAATATGTCCGTTTTGTCTTTCGGGTTTGCCATGAATGGTGATCGATGATTGCCAAACTTCCCATTGAATGCTGATCGTTTTCAAAATGAAATCAAAAAGATTAAGGAAATAGCAATAATTAATGGATATACACTAGACATTATTGATAATCTCTTGAGAAAGAAGCGATTCACACGTTTAGTGAATGAAACCACGACTCTGAGAAAAACGACGGAAAGAAAAAGATTCGTGAGAATCCCTCTCCATCCAAACCTCACAAGAGGTCTCAACACTATATTCCGGGATGTAAATCTTCAAGCAGTTTATAGCAATACAAAAAACTTGCAAACATCATTAGGAAACCCGAAGGACGAAATGGACATATTAGATGAGTCGGGAATTTATTAAAGTAGTAGTAAAAATTGTGACAAAACGGTAAGACAAAAAGTTCAATTTCCAAATGGTTTCACGAACATTTGGCCCATGCTACCTACCGAAGTATGAATAAGTCAAGTGTGGCGGACCAAATGATCGAATCTTGCCACAAAATCAATATTCATAATTTGAAAATGATCAAATCGATCAACAACACTAGAAAATTAGACTACCTGGAAAGTATAGTTATCCACAAAAATCATAATAAAAATTTACTTAATGTAAGGCCTAGTATTCCACTTTGTTTTCTTGGATCCCATAGATCCATCAAGATCCCATTAGCGACTTGAGGAACAGTTGTTAGTATAAAATAACGAATTAGAAACACCACATATAAATTGTAAGAAAATGTTACAATTTATTTAGTGTAGTTAATTAACCTACTGGTGATGATAATTTAGTTATCGAAATGCGCATATAGGTGTGAAGTGAGTAAGTGTGGTGAAGGGGTTACTTGTGCAATTTTTTGATTGTGTGACACCACAGCGTGAAGCCAGTCTTTATAATTTTGGTTAGTAACAATTTTCTACAAGTTGAGATTTTACGAATCTGTTTTGATATTTTCTATGTTTTCTTAACACAATACATTTATCACAATTCATCATTATTGCAGATATGTCGGTTGAAGCGTTGGGTAAATTGTACATTCGTCCTAGTTGTTGCACAATGAGTCCAGAAAATGGCTCTAATGTACCTGCTATAGTCAGTTTTTTCATTTTCTTGTATTTCTTTATGGTTTGGCTCCATTACTGACATAAGTTCATCAGATCTACTCGTATGTTGTGAACTTTTTTGTTTGGCAAACTGAACTATATCATTTGGATAAAACGATAGGCATATGTAATGAAGGGAACGGTAATTCAACATCACATATTTTTCTTGTGGATTTTTTTTCTGGATTGTTTTAAATCTGATCTGTAAACAATTGATATTTGATTTTAACTTTTTACGTTCTACTCGTACTACATAATGGCAAATATTTTTGGTGGAATTATCCTGTTTATATCATTTGGGAATAGTAATAATGATATTACTCTCATCACTTCAGAATTATTTCCTGATAAACTGAAATTCGTTCGTAAATTGTTGTCCAAATATAACTGTATAATGAAACAATGTAGGTATTTTTTATATAAAATCTCATACAGGAAACCATATATTTATATTACTCCGTTTTATATTACTTTTTACATCTCGAAGCTCTTGGTATAAAATTTTGTAATCTCCCGAAAACTCGGTGAAACCGGCAACCCCGCCGACAGAGGAATGAGTCAGGCGTACTTCGCGAGTTCGTAACGTCCGCAGTCGTTACTGCCATGACGTCATGACTTCCGTGTACGTCACTCAGGTCAATAAACTGCCTTGAAAGGTCGCGAGGTCGAGTCTGTGCTTCGTCTACTGAACGCTTGACGGCGCTGCACTCATTAACTTGATGTTTATTTCTACCAGACTACGAGGACAGAGCCAAGAGGATTGTGACAATCTATGTATGTATATGAAATTTCTTCACCTCGGAGGGGCTAAACTATTGAACCGATTTCTACAAATGGAATATCATTGGATTCGTCCTAATGACTAGCGTGATGACTGTTTTTCTAAAATAATCTCACATGGCGGGCGTACAACGCTATAATTCTATGAATGGTTGTACGCGAATGGTTTAATTGCAATTTTTTCCACAAATTATCATTCTTGCACAACATGGCGCATTCTATTGAAGAAAGTGGATTTTATGAAATGTTGCTGACAAATAGATGACGTTTTGACCTCACGTACCTATATGGTTTAATCGTTTGTCACGGATTAGCTACTTTCCGTCTATTCTATAAAGATAAATGTAATCGTTTATAGTATTTATAAGTTATAGGTGTCAAACTGTTGTCAAAATAGCATTAATTAACATGAACTATAGATTCATACAAACGAGTATACGGGCAAACAAAAGCATGAATTGATTTTAAAATGTTAACAGCAATTCACTACGATTTTCAGTTTTTGTGTACGTTTCATAGAAAATATTTTCAAATAAAAGTTATTGAGTTCAAAAACCTCTATGATACGACACGTAATTGGTATGCAAATTAATGTTTCAGATTTATTTTTAAACTTTCAATAGCCAAATTTTGAAATCACGCCATTTGGTTGCCTTCATATATTCCATATATGGAACTATTAGGTTCTGGGGATCAATAGGTAGTATTTTTGTTGTAAATAATAATAATAATAATAATAATAATAATATACTTTAATCAACAATAAGTTATCAAAACCATTACAATGATGTCCATAACAAATTGCCGAGAGCGTCAGTGAATGAAAGTATACACAGAAGACAAGAAATATAACATAAATTATGAATAAAACACGAATACCGACGAACCACAGATATATAAGTGTATACAACTAGACATACAGTGGTCCCATCAATCTCTTAAGAAAAAAATTCGTCAAGTGTGTAAAAGTTCTTTTGGGTCAAGAAGTCTTTGAGCCTATTTTTGAAAATGAGAATATTTGGCGCACTTCAGGTAAATTATTATAGATTCTGCAGCCATTGTAGTACAAGTTTCTTTGGTAAAACTTGGTTGAGTGCTTTGCCGGAAGTAAATTGTTCTTAAATCTGGTAGAGTAATTATGCTTCGATCTATTGCAGCTACACAATGTAAGATTCTTATGAACATAGCACGATATTTCGTATATGTAAGTATCAACTACGGTTAAAATTTTATTATTTTCATAAGACTCCCTGCATGAGTGTCCCCAGGGAAGATTACAGAGGATTCTCAACGCGGATTTTTGTAAAATTAATATTCTTGAACAATCAGTGCCAGCTCCCCAATTCATGATGCCATATCGAATTTGAGAGTGAAAATTCGCATAATACAGAGTGAGGAGTATTTTTTGACTGCAGTGCTCCTTTAATGACCTCAGGGCATAGCAAGCAGATCTCAATTTACCACATAGATGAAGATGAAATGAAGTCACTTACTGAACTCTGCCTAAATAAAGACAATTTTTTATTAATATTGTTGACAAATGGACGACCTAACCTAATATATGGTGTCACAGATTAGCTGTTCTATAATATTCCATTCCAGAAAAAAAACGACTGATGAATTATATGTGTCAAAGGAAGATAAACTGTTGTAAAATAGCATCTAATTACCCCAACGAAAAAGCCCAATAAAAAAGGACAAACAAAAATAATGAATTGATCGAAAAATATCAATAGTAATATACAGCGATTTTTTGTTTGACTGTACATCTTGGAGAAAAAGTTTTATTAGAATGAAGCATATACCATTATTGATATGGAAATGAGAATTCTTACGAATTCTTTCAATGGTCGCTATTTTAAAACTACGCGACCGATTTGACTCATTTTGGGTTCCGGGGACCATGATCGGTAGAAGATTTGTGGTGACGTCTGCAATAGGACCTGAAAATATCGATATGTAGTGAGCATAAATCCGTAGGACTAGTGACTTTATGTGATGCTGGATGTTTTATTTGTTATTGCCTCAAATTAACGAAATAAGAGTTTAGAAAAAAGTTTTTAACAAAAAATTAAACCGACGAAAAAATCAACTGAAAAGCAAAAAATGAAATAAACCTTCTTAGTCTAAATGATAATTGAGCTCCTAAACTAATGTGAGTAACTGATTTTGAGTCGGCGCCAAGCAAACAATTATCGAAGATCATTATCTATGAAAGAAGTCATCAAAACGCAGCCGTGCATCTCGCTGCCATCATTTTACGCTTCACCTAATTCAATTTCTAGTTTGTTTGGCGCCGACTCAAAATCAGTTACATTAGTTTAGGAGCTCAATTATAATTTAGACTAAGAAGGTTTATTTTATTTTCTGCTTTTCAGTTGATTTTTTCGTCGGTTTAATTTTTTGTTAAAAAGTTTTAATTTTTTACTTTTCCTTTCCGTATTTCACCTTACTTCAACTATTACCAGTTAAATAATATGATTATCTACTTTTACTATTTGTTGTAATATAAATTATTTTCGTTGTTCTGGTTAGTTTATTTCATTACATTGTATATCATTCCATGCTCTCATAAAATATACTGATTTTGACGGAACAAGAATAATGTCAGTAGCGATCTGTCATTGTCAACTACGTAAGTGTGTGCTAATGTTCACTAGTGAAAAATCAATTATCCCCTATTTTTCTACCCGTAAGGGTGGCTAATTCCTTTTGAAATCCAAATATAAGGTATACCCTATCTATTAAAGAAAGAATCATCCAAATCCAAGAACCCAGTACAAAGTTATGCGTGATAGAATCGGTTAACGGACCAGAATTCAGAGGGTGAGTGATCAATATCCTTCATTTCGCTACCCTTAGGGGAGGATTTCACCTTTCAATTTCAAATGGGACCAAAGTCGAAGTACACCCTATCCACTGAAAAAATTTTTGGAATCGGACGCCTCAGTAAAAAGTTATGCGTGATCATACATAGAAAAATATGATGGAAAAATATAAAATATACGGGTCGAATAGAGAACCTCCTCCTTTTTGGTTTCGTCGGTTAAAAATGGACATGTTTCAAGTGAAGGAAAAGGCAATTTCCTTAAGGCAATTGATCCTCGGCAGATTCGGCAGAAAGTTACATATGTATGTATTTCAGTGAGGAATAGTCGCTTCATCCCACTAGCCAAATTTTTTAAACCAACGCAACGGTTTGAAATCGATATTTTTAATATAACAGAAATACGAGTATTATTCTGAATTGAATGCTTTCATTCAAATCTGCAAAACTTAAAGTGGTCATGGAAGGTGATTCATTTAGATATTTCAAAGATATTCATAACATTTTAACGTAATCGTACATGAGGAGGGTTGTAGATCATAAGAGGAAATAGTTTCACAACTTCGGGTATGAATGATATAATGAAAAAAAAAAAAACTCATTCAGTCGGAAGTCCAGGGTGTCCAGGGGTAAAAACTTCAAAATCTCGGTCGCGGGAAAGCACAGCGAGAAAATCTGCAATGGAATTCTAAGGAATTTCATGTAATTTTTTTTCATTTATTAAGTTTTGAAAACGAAAACGGTTATAAACCCCGATCCCACATATTTTATACGAACATAAGTAATCAATAAAACTTGTATTTTCGTGCGGGGTATGTTGGATATGGAAGATTTATTTGCCTTCCTTCTTCTTCATTTTGTGTAAAAAATGATATTTAAAAATCGAATAAACTCTTTTGTCAGTGGATTGCAGATTGTAGGGGGTCGATATGGCTCTTCAGCCTCTCCGTACCTCAACATATATGATCTTTTTTACATTACTCTTCATCTATTCAAGACCCGGAATTTTGAGTAAGATGTTTAGAAACCTTAGTGATTGTACTCATACCCAAAACTGTGTGGGATCAAACTATCGATGTATTTAGCCAATCTGATTTAATAGATAACAGAAACTTCGAATGACTGCTGAGTAAATACAGCAGATAGTGCACTTTCCTCAATTATTATTTGTAGTCAAAGCTACCACTGTCGCTGTGAAATTCGTTCCAGTGCTCAACGTTTTATTGTTGAATTTTACGATTGTCACATATTTTTGGTTGTTGAATGAAAAAAATCAATCAGAAATATCTTTCTGCAGTTTCATAGACGAAGAAGAAATTTGACTAATCATCAGAGGTACAAATAAATGTATATATATATATATATATATATATATATATATATATATATAATAATTATATATATATATATATATATATATATATATATATATATAAAAGAAAGGCTCCGAGAAGCGAAAAATGTATAAGTCAATTATATAAACTTTTATGTCACAATTTTGAAAACAGAGGTCGGGAAAAAATTTGTTAGTTAACAATTGTATAACTTCTTGAAAAATGAACATAAACATTCCATTCCAACGGGACTTGATATTAAATACTATAAAAAATGTATTTCATGTGGTCGCTGCTACCCTCAAAAGCATTTTCCTCAGCTTTGCTATCACCATTTTTTTTTTGTAAATAACTTAAATTTGCATTTTTATTCGGATAGTTATTTGATTTTCTATTCCAGTCTTAATTGAGGACTCCTATAGATGAATGAGGCAATGAAGAATGTTTTCCAAAGAGAAGTACTCATCAGAAGTGACTTGTAAAAATATTCCTTTTTAATATTCAATTCAATTGTTTCCCTTTTTTGTGATCATGTACATAACAGCAAAATGGCCCATTCACTTCGATATACCCTGTATGATTAAAATTTCTAGAATAATAAAAAAGCAAACCGGTTTGACCACACCTTTATGTGGGGTGTTTGTACAAAAATATCTTCAAAGAATCTTTTAAATCTGCTAATGTTCATACAACTCGAGAAGAAAGTTATTAATTCATATATTAATCTACCAACATGTGCGTACACACTATAATTTAAGAGGTACCTGACAGTAAGCGTGGCGCCCAGTAATAACGTGTAGGTTGGAATGTGTATGTGTAATTCATTAATATTTTTTATTGGGGTATTTAAATTTTTCATTCAAAAAAAAATGAAAAACTATAAGAATATTTCGACAAAAACTGTGAGAAATTACCTATCCCTCACCTTTATCTACAGAAGCAGTAATTCTGAAAAAATTACAGGAGAAAAGGCAATAATATAGAACAGAAAGTATCTTCGGTCTGGGCGACTTAATAAAAACAAAATAGATTACATAAAGTATTTATTTATTTATATTAGAAAAACTCCGAAAATTCCGACAAAACATGAAAAACAACAAGAAATTGTACACGCACCGTAGGTATCCCACGATACGTATTCTATTCTTAACAAAGATTTGAGAATTAAAGACTAACAACACCCACTCCATTAATTCAAAGGTTGTTCATATTTTATGCTTGTATATCGTTTTCTGCTCGCGGTCGAAGAGGACTACATCGGGCTTGTTGGCTTGTATTTGCCTGAGGGTGGGGAATGAGTAGTTCCAATAAATTCGGCACTTCTCATTCTCCACAACGGACTCAATATCCCCCGGAGCATATGGCAGCACTGGTGTCTCATCAATACCGTACGAGTGTCGTAGATGGTAATACAGCACTCGTAACGCCGCGTTCTGACGATGGATATAGGCTGAGACCGCGTATGTTGTACATGCTGACAGCAAGTGCATGATGGTCTCCGGCGCTCCACGGCAGGCCCTGCATCTCATGTCAGGGACCTCTATACCCATCACGCGACTTCGGTAGACGAGATTGAGGAAAACACCGTCCTGGCAAGCCATGATGAATCCCTCAGTCTCCGACTTGAGTCCACCCGACCTAAGGAATGCAAAGGTCAGCCTTTCGGATAAGCCGTGGTCCTCAATATGTTTGTAGAAGATTCCATGCATCGGCTTATCCTTGTGGAGCTGCAGATGTATAGTATTCTCTGCAGCTTTTATGTGGACTCTTCGTCGAGCGGGCTCCAACTCGGTGATAGAGTCTTGGATTTCCCGCTCGGTGTCGAATACAAGACCGAGTTCATCGGCTGCACGGATTGCTGCCTTAAAGAGAAACGCTCCTGTCCCTGTGATCTCATGGTCTTTGACCATGCAGAGAAGGGAATCCAAGCTCCTGATGACTTTACAGGCTCCATCCAGTACCATCCTGTTGTGTAGACACTCCAAACTCAGATGTCCACGGCCTCCTTGTTTTAGGGGGCAGTACAACCGAGGAACGGACGATTTCAGATGCAAACTACGATGTAGGTGCATCATTTTGCGAGTCTTCATGTCAATTCCACGCAGCTCTTCCAGGGTCCACTTCACTACCCCAAAGGAGTAGATTAGTATCGGAACGGCGAGCGTGTTGGTGGCAGAAACTTTGTTCATGCCCGACAGTTCTGATGACCAGATCTGCCGGAGTTTCTGCTGATACTTGCCGCGGGCAGCATTTTTTACCACCACTACCTCTTGGGTGCAACGTTGTTGCACTCCTAGGTAGGTATACGCCTCTCCGGCATCCAGATGGTGGAGGATGCGTCCTCTCCGTAATCCTCACATCGTCCTCTTCTGAAATGAATCAGTGCACATTTATCCATCCCGAACTCCATACCGATAGCATGCGTGTACTCTTGCACCACCCTCAGATATTGCTGGAGATCTCCCTCACCTGAGGCGTAAAGCTTCAGGTCATCCATATAAAATAAATGGGTGATAATGGCATAAATGAGATGCAAAAAAGGAGAGGGCTGAGGAAATCTCCTTGGAACATACCTCTCCTGAAGATAACCTGTTCTGTTTGGACTTTGGCTCCACCTGATGTTATGGTGTAGCGAGTCCTCCAGAGTGGTATCAATTGTTCAATGCATCTCGCTATTTGATCGGGTACCGCAAGGCATCTGAGCAAATGCAAGATCAACTCATGAGATGTTGAATCAAATTCCTTGCGGTAATCGATCCAGGCCATCGAAAGGTTGCGCTTATACTGCACGGAGTCCTGCGTGATACATCTTTCGATCAGCAGGTTCTCCTTGCAATCAGCTACACCTTTCTTCGACCCTTTCTGCTCATATATCCGTTCGTACACCGTGTCAACCGCGAGGAGTACTCGCGTGTACAAAATGCGTGTAAACAATTTGTAGCACGTATTCAAGCATGTTATCGGTCTGTAATTCTTGGGATCAGACAAATTTCTGTTTTTGGAGATTAGCACGGTTTGCCCCTCGACAAACCAAGCCAGAATCTGCTGCTTTCCACTGAGCCACGAGTTGAAAACTCTGGCTGAGTGGTGGTGGGTACTGGGGAACTTCTTCTACCACAAGATGCACAACCCGTCTGGGCCTGGAGCAGCAAAGTTCTTCGAGCCCTGTAGAGCTTTCCGAACTTCTTTCGGGGTTATCGGTTGGCGCAGTTCATTGGGATGAGGTTGCTGAAACCTCCTACAGAAGGCTCCAAACTGCGTCAGGGCTGGAGTGTCTATGTTGAGTGGCTGCGGATATTCGTAAATCTCCTTCCAGAAGTTTTCCACCTGATCAGTGGTCGGCGGGTTTTCCACAACAAGCGGCGGTTGCTGGAATAAGCGGAAGGGTTTCTCGCGGAACTGTTTGTTTTCCGCGATTCCTCTCGCTCGCCGTATTAGTGTTTTTTTCGCAGCCACTAGCATTCGTATCCCATCGAGGCAGTGTTGTTTGGTGGTTAACAGCACTCCTTGATTCAATGTGTGATGGACTCGTCGCAACTTAGCTGCGATTCGCCGCACCGTAAGCGTAAATGGCCTATTGGCCACTACGTAGTCCATCACACATTGGATACGAGATGCGTGTGGTCTCGCCGATTTTGGCTTCCATCTTCTATATGCGTCTCTCATGCTTTCTAGTCGAAGACGTATTATTCTGCGTACCCGCAGGGAAAAGCACAAGAGCAGCATCATACACGGCGGTGTTGATTTGCCAGATGTTAGCCTCTTCTGGAAGCGCTTCACGAATCTCCGTATCCACTCGAGCCAGGTCTTGAGGCTTCAGGGGCTTCAAAGTGCGGAGCACCCTGCGTGTTCTGATACCCTCTATTGGTGGAATATTGATACCTGCCACCTCTTCGACTGGTTCGACTCGTGGCACTTCTGCCACTTCCTTAACCTGTCTAGGAGGTGGTCTCACATGGCCACGGCCACGAAGGTGGGATACATAATCCCGTAAATTTTGTTTGGAAAATGCGGCATTCTTCCCTTCGGGTGGGCTCGTAGCAACGCAGAAGGCCGTCTCTCATTTCGTCTGTCCACTCAGAACGTTGTCCATTGCGTGGGTCGTCATAAGGCTGTCCGTCGATTTGTGCCCCACCACCTTGCCGTTGACCTCCATCCGGATAAGGTCGATTGTCTGTCTCCTCCTTCTAGGAACCAGAGTATGGTCCTGCGAGGGGGTTAACCTGGCAGGAACACGGCCGACACCAGAGGAAATATTTCCTTTTTCCTCCCGGATGCGCTTAAGCTGCCGGTCCGATTTTGCATCCTTGGCTGGGTTAAGTGGTGGCGCCACTCACCAAGGTCATTGCTGGTGTTTTTTGACCTACCCTGCTTATTATTATTATTATTTTCCAAAGTTCAGTCGCTACAGGAATCTTAGTTTTTGAGTTACTACGGAAGATCAACTGTTTATCCTGAACTCTGATCTCCGTCATCTTCTTCAAAGAGCTTTCCATCATTTAATTTTTCAAGAGAGTTCCTAACCAATTCGTACAAAGCTAGTCTACTTTATTCTTTTTCCATCTTCAGAAGTTAAAAAACGAAAAACTTGTAATGTGCCAGTAAAAATCTGAAACGTAATCAAATAACACGCCCACCCACAAAAGAAGTCAGTTAGTCAGTAATGATAAAATTCACTATTTATAATTGTTGAGTATTTTTTAACTTTTACACTTTTGTCCAGGTTTTTGCCTCAAATACTGCACTGTGCTGCATATGTCTCCCGCCGGCCACTTACCCCACACCCTACCTCACCACCCCAGCCGGCGCTGAATCTTCGGATTTGTGAATTATTAAATAACTTGAGACAATTTATTTGCTTTTTATCTACGAGAAACTTTTACGTATCCATTTACGTGATACTTCAATCATTTGCCTGGACCCCTCGACAAAAAATGACTTGCCAGAAGTAGTAGTAGTACTTGTAGAAAAAGGGTTATTATTAATGTCTATATTGCTAGTCCCGCTACATATTTTTCTCCCAGTGTATTTATATATATATATATATATTTATATATATATATATATATATATATACATATATATATATAATATAATAATAATAATAATAATAATAATAATAATAATAATAATAATAATAATAATAAATAGTTTATTGAATACATTTTTTTTACATATGGCTTACATTCAATAAACCGCAAACTCACTAAGGCATCAAGCCTGTGCGTGAGACATAACGCTTTATTTATTTTTCATATAATATGAGATTTTGTTCATGTTTATTCATTAAATATAATTATAATTATATGAGACCTGTCCGGTCTCAATATTCACAGAAATCCCTAAAATATATATATATATATATATATATATATATATATATATATATATATATATATATATATATAATCAAGTGGAGGTACAATAATGATATAAAAAAAAATAAAAAATAAAATAAAAATAAATATATATATATATATATTTTTTGTACTTTTTGCCAAGTTTTTCTGATTATCTAACTTACTATGCGCGGACTATGATTTTTCAATGGATGACTGTTCCGCTGAATATTTGTTTTTCGGCAGCAGTTATGTTTCTCCTTATCCGATGTTACGCCTTTGTCTGAAAATGAACAACACTTTCGAAATTTCGCAAGAACCGCTTGTCGGCAAGCAACGAAAACAGCAATATAACCGTAAATGGATCCAGAATGATTCAAACAAACCGAAACTCGATATCCTTCTCTTGTACGAACGATGAATCTTCGTACGAAAATATTTTTTTTGCAAACAATACAATAGTTAGGTTCGGAAGAGAAAGAACAGACATCCGATATTTAGTTTTATCCGATCTTAAAATGTTTCTTTGTTCCAGGTAAGCGATCGTGACGGCTTGCGCAAGGACGAAGCGTTGCAGGTAAAGGTGATGATTTAATTTTGTACTGAGTACTCTCTTCTTTGTAGATATCATATAAAATATTAAAAAAATCTTCGATATGTTTGAAACCCTATAATATTCCTTTTTTCAAAGAAAATGTATTGTTTCATGTGTCGTTTCTCAATGGTCTCTTGATTGATTTATATTGAATGCACAGAAAATCATTATTGTGGTCTGAGACATCCACTGTAATTTCACTTAGCTCTCAGTGAAAGGTCAATATGAAATAGCTTAAAAATATTGGGATATTACAAGGAACTTCCACGATACTCTCATGAATAAACGATATTAGTTTGCTCATATGTCGTAAAATCACATCACCTTTGATGTTTTGAGTTTGAAATTGGAAAATCATAGTGTGATTTGTCCAATAATACAATGATAGCATATTACTGTTGTTAAATAATTAAAACTTGTAAAATCACAACAATGATTTGAAATATTATTTTGAATTATCGTGGAGCAATGCGATTTATCTTGATCTTATCCTTTTACATTGCATTTTTCAGTTGCTGATCCACAATTATTATGAACTCCCCCAGAATTGTGTTTTCACTAGGTATGAGCAATCATCGTGAAAATTCACTCGGATTGTGTTCTGCAGATTACTATCTATTATCTATAACTCCTTATAAGTGAACATATTATGGCAGTCCTATGGATACTTTTTTGGAGGGGGGGGGGGATACGTCCATTGGCTTGTTTGGCCCTGGCCTCCGATGACACTTGATCCTATTATTTGGCACCCCTGGATACGGTTGGTTTTCCGATCCTTTGTTGGTCTGCTTTCTCGTTACCTGCAATTCCTTGATGTCCTGGCACCCAAATCAGCTTAATGCGGTTTCATTCTGCCAACATGTTTCATTTCTCTCTGCATGTTCTTACCAATTGGTACATCAATTCCTGGTTACTCAAGTTCTTTCAGTGCCGCCTGGATGTTTGAAAGAATACGGATCTGCCCCTCTTTTATTGCTGTTCTATTATTTTCCTTTTCTACCTGGAACACATTGGTGTGGTTATTCAGTAGCTGCAACCAGTCCATTTTTAGGAAATACTCCGGCTGCCACAACATCATCCGTCTTAGACCCTTCTGTGTACCAGAACTTTCCCTGTAGAATGGTGTTGGGTTCTACTTTATTCCCTTCAGTTCTGTCTGATATAGATACCCTGAATGATTTGTCAAAGGAGAATCGTTAGCAATGTGATCTCATCTCATCTAGCTCAACTCTGGTCACATTACTTACCATGCGTATGTATCCTGTTCCAACCAATTATGTTGTCTAGTGTGTTTCTCAACTGAAGGCACCTAGCCTTGTCTCACCGTGTACCATCAAGTGGAGGGGATACAGTCCTAGCAGGAAATTATTTATATCTTGTCTAATTTTGTTATAGCGCTTCTCTGTTATGTCTTTGGTCACCACACCAAGGAAGCGTACGATATGGCCGGCTTCACCACCATGTTACAGATCCAGTGCACCAAATGTGGTCTCAGTCTCCATTTTTCCCAAAGGAGCACCTGGCCACGATTAGGGTAGTATCGGCTTTTCTTGTCCCATTTTTCAGATGTTGGTTTCAGGTCAGTTTCGCATGCAACATTACCCCAAAATATTTGACCTCTTCCTTAGTTAGTAGACTTCTTAAAGTTTTGTGGGACCTCGGCCTTCTAGTTTTCTCATCTTCTCTTGCGCATGATCCCTAATCGTGGTTTAGTATTTTCTCTACGTTGTCGGCGTACGCAACTTTTTTCTTTCAGAGACCTCAGCAGTCCGTCCATGACCAGATCCCACAGATTCCTGGGGATATTCTCTGGCCGCCCGGGTTGCTCCATTACGGTTATGTGAATCATTCCGTTACTTTGCATTGAGTACATGGTTCATCGACCCCTTTCTATCTAAGAGATCTGATGATTGAGTCTATAGAAGTATTCTTAAAAACTCCTTCTACGTCCATGAAGGCCGCTAGTAGTATTTTTTGTTTTCCAGCGTGTTCTCCACTCGGTCTCTACCAGATTATGGAGTATTGTTTCTGTTGGACGTATTGGTCGCGTGAATCTTTCAACCCAACGTAAAGATACATTACTATTGTTATATATTCTTCATTGCCGACTGTTATTATGGCTCTTCGAATAACTTAATTGGAACCACGCAGAATTGTTCAGACAATGAACAATTCTGGAAGACTAGAAGCGATGTTTCAATTCGTTCTGAAAAGTCTGTTCAATTGAGAAAAGCTGTAGTAGTAGCTGTAGTTTTATGAAAACATGTTTTCGCCTTTGAGGAATCTAGCTCATTATTCAGTGGCCAAAAATAAAGTCAGAGCATTAACTCCATTTGATACATCGAATCGAATAGTTGAGAAATCCCTGACACAAAATCGTTTGTTTACATGTAATATGAGTATGAGTATGAGGTGATTGGAAAGGTGTAATAATATGCGATCACATTTATCATTTCCATATTGATCTAAATCACAAAAAAAACAATTTCCCATTTTACATTCAAATAAAACTTTTCGAAAAGATGATTTCTTCTCTATTTTGAGCTAACAAAGGCTGTAGTAGCCTTGTTCCAATCCGAGAGTATTTTCGTAAACGACTGAAATAACATTATAGAATCGGCAATATCAATAATAGAAGTATTTCATTCACAAATACAAATCAACTGATTTGATACAAATTTTCAGTTGCATTCACTGGAAACTATTGAATATTGCACGAATATGTCGATTTAGCTGAATCAGGTAACCAAATATGGTGCAAATGATAACATCTTATATATAATCCGGGCATGGATATACTGAAAAGGAGAAACACAATTTCATTGATCCGAGAACCCAACAATTTCGGAAATATACTCTAGAAATGTGGGGAATTCACAATATATTCACTTATAATACCACAAGAGCTTCAAAATTATCGGGTATTTCCCGATAGGTTCGTTGCAAACAAATGAAGGAGTCAAGTTTTTCAGGTTAAAAAATCACGAGCGCGAAGCGCGAGTGATTTTTCCTGAAAAACTTGACGACTTTATTTGTTTGCAGGGAACCTTGAGGGAAATGCCAGATAATTTTGAAGCTCGTGGTATTCGGGGGATTATTTTTCCAAACAGTGGTCATTGCATCCCAATCTTTTTCCTCCAACGCTGCTGCACTTGCCCTCCGTTTTTTCGGAATCGATTGTAAAGCCTTACGCTTGGCATCACGAGCTCCTCGAGCGGTCTTGAATGCAGCATCCGAAAATGGGTTGATTTTGATGTCGAAATCGTTCAAATACTTTTCTTGAAGTAATTTGGCAGTCTGATTCCACATTGTTTTTATTGTACCTTCTTTATAGTCTTCTCCATCCATTTTCTTCATATTGTAAGCGTAATCTTTCATAATGTTTGCCAATTGCGCTTCACTCGTTTCAGCACTCAATGTGTATTCCCTCTCAGTACAAAAAGTAGTAAATTGGTTCCAAACTGTTTTTTGCCTTCTCCGTATTAATGGGAACATTTCCTTTGACTTTTTTATCGATGGTGGACAGAGAACAAACTCCAAATCGACTCATTTTCATGCAAAATCTCCAATTGTCACAATTGAATTCAACCTGTCAGTTTGAAGTGTGGTTAATTTGACTGGATCATGTTTTGTTTTTTATATATAGCAACTACCAGAGAAAATTTTCAAAAAATTATCACTTATAATACCACAAGAGCTTCAAAATTATCGGGTATTTCCCGATAGGTTCGTTGCAAACAAATGAAGGAGTCAAGTTTTTCAGGTTAAAAAATCACGAGCGCGAAGCGCGAGTGATTTTTCCTGAAAAACTTGACGACTTTATTTGTTTGCAGGGAACCTTGAGGGAAATGCCAGATAATTTTGAAGCTCGTGTGGTATTCGGGGGATTATTTTTCCAAACAGTGGTCATTGCATCCCAATCTTTTTCCTCCAACGCTGCTGCACTTGCCTCCGTTTTTCCGGAATCGATTGTAAAGCCTTACGCTTGGCATCACGAGCTCCTCGAGCGGTCTTGAATGCAGCATCCGAAAATGGGTTGATTTTGATGTCGAAATCGTTCAAATACTTTTCTTGAAGTAATTTGGCAGTCTGATTCCACATTGTTTTTATTGTACCTTCTTTATAGTCTTCTCCATCCATTTTCTTCATATTGTAAGCGTAATCTTTCATAATGTTTGCCAATTGCGCTTCACTCGTTTCAGCACTCAATGTGTATTCCCTCTCAGTACAAAAAGTAGTAAATTGGTTCCAAACTGTTTTTTTTGCCTTCTCCGTATTAATGGGAACATTTCCTTTGACTTTTTTATCGATGGTGGACAGAGAACAAACTCCAAATCGACTCATTTTCATGCAAAATCTCCAATTGTCACAATTGAATTCAACCTGTCAGTTTGAAGTGTGGTTAATTTGACTGGATCATGTTTTGTTTTTTATATATAGCAACTACCAGAGAAAATTTTCAAAAAATTATCAGTATAATACCATGTAGGTTGTACCACGTGACGTCGAATGGTGCAATTCTATTGGTCGATATTTGGGTCGGAAAAATAATCAGTATAATACCATGTAGGTTGTACCACGTGACGTCGAATGGTGCAATTCTATTGGTCGATATTTGGGTCGGAAAAATAATCATCTTAAATCAACGGCAGTGTGATTTTCAATAGAAGAACTGTGGTTATTGTAAATTCACGGTATAATCAATTTTTGTTTCAGCGTATTTCGTACCTAGTCAAATAGTTATTTTAAAATATTTACCGACGACAAAATTACAATGGATAAATTTCGGAAACTTGAACTCTGAGACTTATAACGGCATGCAAATAATATATTTTGCTCAAATATGTTTTCTACCAACTATGGTGAAATGAAATAAATTGAATTCGGTTATTTATTACTAGCTGACTTAATATAATGGTCTGCTTCACAATTTCGATTTCAGTGATTTGAATCATTACTCCTACCACTTGACAAAAACATCTTATTCTGGTATCAAATGTTCTACTGAGTATAACTCGATCCTTGTTAATAGATATTTTTTTCATCTCATTAATTGCTTCAATCATTTCTGTATTTCTTCTTGGCCACAAAACATTTAGAGGATTATTTTCAGTTTTCGTCCTAAAATATTTGTGCCACTGAAAAAATCGCGAAAATAATTTAATTACTTGTGATATAATGAGAAAAAATTACCCTCGTCTTGAAAACACATTCAATTCTCTCATATTAGCCGGTTCTGAGATTTGGTGGTTATCGAATCTAATCAAAAAATATAATCCAGTTTGTATTAGGTTCGTATAAGGTCATTTTTTCCACAGTTTGAACATTAAAAACGAAAGAAAGCAACTCCTGAAAATAAAATCTGCAAATTCTTAATGTACGTAAAGAACGAAAGAAATCATCGCACACACACGCTGTTACTCAACACCTTCCAACTAGTATAATTTGTAAAAATATTCAAAAGTGATTGATGAATGTTGCAAGCCTGTTATACGAATGTCTGTTTGCTACTGCGCAATTAATCGTCCGGAACTAAACGAATTGATTGAAGTCAATCAATTCACTAATTGATTTGTTAAATATGAATTGGCGTATTATATCTGATTTCCTCAGTAATTATTATCAGCTAAGCCAGGAATTATGTTGAATTCTATCAAATTCTCTATCGCAACGATATTTTATGTGAAATGTTTGACTCGAGTAAATAATCGTGACAAAAGACAATACTAGCCGGTAATTGCCAGATCCCAGTCTATCGTTTCCAAACTATTTCATTCTACAAGGGTTCGGTGAAAATGCATCTTTGAGTTGAAGAAAATGTTTATTAGCAAAAATATATAATTCTAATTAGCAAAACAAGATTTCAAAAGGAGTTGAAATGAAATACGCCAACAGATATACAACAGAACAGCAGAACAGCACATGAGGTGCAACAGAACATCTCAGTGTAACAGAGCGCAAAATTATGAGATTCTTCTAAGCAAGATAGACATTGCGACTGAAGTTGTGAACTATCTATTTAGGGGATAATAAATTGTGGTAGAAAATCTAGTGACAGACGATGAAATTGTCAACAAGTACAACTGTTTTTGATTACCGTTATTTTACCTAAGATCAATTATTTCAAGCAGTTGTGCTTTAAAATTTGTAGAAGAATATTGCCAACAGATTTTGAGATTTAAATCTTTTCAATTAGTGCAAAAATTACACGAAGAGACACGGAATTGAAACGGACTATTTCTTTTCAAGAGAAGAAACTGAAATAAATGCCGAAGGTATCCCATTGAAGATTTTCATCTGTACAATTCGACCAACGAATGGTTGGCCCCTCATCTGCCCAAACCCGCAATTTAAAACAATCAAAACAGTGCCAAGATCAGGGGCAACCACTTGTTGGTTGTACTAAACTGAGTTTGGAACACCAACACGTGATGATACCCTGCAAGGTTATTTAAAAAAAAAGGAAATATTTTTGGCAAAGAATTGAGCTAAGTGCATTTGATTGACTACAAAATAGAGTTGTACAATTTCTTGTGAAGAATTTGAAAGGGGGTTTCATTTGAAGATATATCATACATATTTGACTCCTAAGCGTTTTTATAAACCTGTATACTTGGCCGCAACATATCATTGGAGCGTAGTTCCAATATCAGAATTTTCCATGGAAATATAACTGTTTCTGTATTGAATATTATCAATTTCTTCAGTGAAATTTCCTAAAAACTATTAATGAGTAATACAATCTCAATGAAAATAGAACATTAGAGAAATGAAATTAACATTTAATTTGTAAATATGATACCAAAAAATATCAAGGATCATACAATAGAACATATTGTTGAATATACCTCGTTTTTGATATCTGAAAAAAATAATGTATTCATTATCGTTTCGAAATACCTCGCCCCTGTTTTTTTTTATTTTGAAGTTGGAGGTTATAAATTTGGTATATTTTCATTGCGCTTGAATACGAGCATTTTGGTGTAATAACCGTCTATGTTTTCATATTTTTTTTATCCAATTGTTGCTCTGTCATAAAATACGGATAATTTTTGAAATAATTCGCGGATAACATCCAGATCTGTCAACAAAACAACAAGTACAATATTTCTATAACATGAATCGGGCCAATAAAATACAGTCTATGCACAGACAGCAGAGGTTTGTGAGCTTGTTATTGCTAACACCAATCTCAATAGTTAAAAATACCCAGAGTAGGCCATGCAGACAACAACTGATGACTGCGAACCCAAATGGCTTGATTCAAACTTCACAGCCCAGTCCGCGACGAGAACTGTCATTCGGAAAAGTACGCCTGGCAGCGCCATCTCAACTCCAGCGCAAGCATTACCCATAGAGGCACTCCAAAGATGGAGGCAGAAATCTGTAACACAAAATCCAGCGAGTATGTTTATATACAAATTTATATATGAATATAATGAAATTTGTATAGGAACTAGAGGCGATTGAAAAAAAAATCTTTGAAATATGGCGGACGAATCTTGTGATTATGGTCCGACTCGATTCAAAATTGGTATGTGGGGGTTTTTGGGGTCGGAAATTATGAGATTTCTATCAAAATTCTTAAATTCAAGATAGCGTCCACAAGATGTAGGACGAGTTTTGTGATCATGGTCCAATTCGATTCAAAATTGGTATGCGGGGGTTCTAGGGGTCGGAGATTATGAATGTTTTGTCGAAATCATAGAAAGATGGCGGCCCCAATATGGAGAACGAGTTTTGTGATTATGGTCCGATTCGATTCAAAATTAGTATGCGGCGGTTTTCGGGGTCGGAGATTTTGAATTTATAAATTCAAGATGGCGGCCCCAAGACGGAGGAGTTTTCTGATTGTGGTCATATTTCATTCAAAATTGGTATGTGGGGGTTTTCAGGTTCGGAGGCTATAATTTTTTCGTCAAAATCTATAAATTTATGATGGCGACTTTAGGATGGCGGACGTGTTTGTTATTATAGTCAGATTCTATTCAAAATTGGTGTGTGGGAGTTTTTCAGCTCAAAACTCACACTCAAAACTCATAACGATGCTCTATTAGAAATGAACAGATTAAGGCGAACTAACTGAAATGCAAAAAATTAAATAACTAATAAAATATATTTTTAAAGGCAAGCTTCCATTTAAGCCGTATACCAAAACGTATGAATCATCGCTGACAATGATTTAATTATTTTTTCAAAAGCTTGTTGGCGAATTGTAATAAAATTAATACTTCGACAAGTTGTTACTTATGAAGACCTCGCTCGACAAGGTTTTTGAAACCAAATAATTCAAGAAAAAATAATTAAATCATTGTTAGCGATGACTTAAACTTATTCTATGCGTTTCAGTACACGGCTATAATCTACAAAATACCACACGAGAGTTCGATAAAGTAGAAAATAATTCTCCAGATTTCTTTGTCAAACTTGAGCCCGTCGGGCTCTCGTGTCTATTGCGTGGCAAAAAGTTTTCGAAAATCTGTCGAATTATTTTCACTTTATTCTCATTCTCTTGTGATATTACAACTGAAAATATATCCCATTAATTGATGACAATTTCAAAATCAATTAATAAAATTGTGAAATCTACCTTCCGACTGGCCGCGATATCGGGTTTCTTGTTTATTGATGCATCATGGCGGTATTTAATTATTATACGGAATGAAAAGTGCGATATGTGTGTGGAGTAGAGGTAATCACTCTACAGTGCTTCTCAAAAGTCCCCTCCCCTTCTCTTATTTTTGGAACGATTATACATAAACGAATGAAATTTGGAAACTGAATATTAAGGGTTGTAAACTAGTGATGATAGATGACGAAATCGTCAAAGATGACGTTACAAGGCCATTGTGACCAATAATTTTAAATGGAACCCTACAGCAAGCAACACCTCTTTCAAAAGGTATCGAAAAAACCTATTCAATGATGCTCATTTTGTTTGTGTTTATGGCAGTTTTAATGGCTCATTAGTAAACATTAAAATTTAAATTCCATTCAGTATGATATTAATTACAGATTTAAGAATCAGTATCTACTTGAAGAAATTGCTCGAAGTGACCTCCATTTACTTCCTGACAGTGAAATATCCTATTTTTAAACTCTTCTCGTACTTTTGCAAATGTGTCTGCGGAAACAGCCTCACATTCTGCAACAATACGTTGTTTTAAAACGTCAATATTGTCCGGTTCAGTGGCGTTAACCTTGGATTCAAGGTACCCCCACAGAAAAAATCCAAAGGTGTGAGGTCCGGTGATCGAGCTGGCCATTCCGTTGAACCTCGTCGTCCAATCCATCTACCACGATACTCCTCATCCAAATACCGTCTTACTGCACCGTTATAGTGTGGAGGAGCACCATCCTGTTGGAATGTTATTTCCAAATTGCCGAATTCTTCTGGATTATCTTCCGAAATTTCAAGGATTAACGGTTCTATTGCGTTTTGCAACAGCTCCAGAAAACCTCACCAGTTAAATTAGTATTCAAAAAAAGAGACCCAACGATGTGGTTTCCCAGGATACCTGCCCAAACATTCACCTTCTGGGGAAATTGGGTATGTGTTTCACGAAACAGGTGAGGATTTTTGTCACTCCAATACCTCACATTCTGTGTATTTACATTTCCATTTAGATAGAAAGTACTTTCATCACTAAAAACAAATTGTTTTGACATAGTCTGGCTGTTGGTTAATTTTAGTTTCCATATTTTCACAAAATTCTAGTCTTCGGTCTGGGTCGTCGTCTGAGAGTTGACGAACCATTTTTAATTTGTATGGATGAAATTTGTACTGTACTTCGACTGACATCACAGGTTGATGCAACATGAGTTGTTGAAGAAGTAGGATTAACTATTACTTCTGCCAGTATATCAATTTTTTTCTCATCAGGGATTTGTGGTCTGCCAGATCGTTTTGCATCATTAATACTACCCGTTGTATCAAACTTACGAAGAAGCTCCCTTAAATAAGTCCTCGAAACGGGGCGATCGGGAAACCTCTCATTAAAAATGCGTTCTGCTGCATGAAAATTTTGTCCAGTTTCACCAAGAATTAGGATCGCTGCTAATTTATCACCTAAAGCACGTACCATTTTGCTTCTTGAAGCACTTAAACGTTCGGCTCGCAACAGTTTAACAAATTATTAAAATGTACAAAAATATTAAAAGTACCAAAAGCTGCTAAAACAGTTAAACGTTCGATCAACAATACACAAATTATTAAATGTACAAAAACTTGGACGATTACAAAAACGTCGAATCAGGAAGACTAACAAAAACGTTAGCTTATTTGACAACTATCCAGAGGCGGAGCTTGAATTTTGAATTTTAGTATTAACTGATTTAATTCATCACAGCTTTGCGTTTTTCAAAAGCGAGTTGCCAAAACTACCATAAACACAAACAAAATTAGTATCAGTGAATAGGTTTTTTCAATACCTTTTAAAAGAGGTGTGGCTTGCCGTAGGGTTCCATTTAAAATTATTGGTCACAATGGCCTTGTGACGTCATCTTTGACGATTTCGTCATATATCATCTCTAGTAGGGAAGTTTACAACCTTTAATATTCAGTTTCCAAATTTCACTTGTTTATGTATAATCGTTCCAAAAATAAGAGGGGTGGAGGGGACTTTTGAGGAGCACTGTATATACGTTTATTATATTTACTTTTTTATGCGGCAGAAAAATTTGGTCCTCAGAGGATTATAACTACCAACTTCAACTCTTAAATTTAAATCATTTTATGGTATCGATTATAATTTAAAAAAATCCTGATTGAATCTACCATTACAACAAAAAATCTGGAAATATATTCTGCGATGACGTTCCAACGGAATTTTTCCTATTCTATTTGCTTTCATCGAGAGAGTATTTCAGGATTAGCTCAAATGATTATAGCACAACCACAATTTTCAGAATCCGCCTTCCATTTCTTCATATTTTTCAGCGATAATTCCTATCTGTATTCACAATATTCATGAGACGATGTAGGATGAAGATGGTAGCCTTGTTTACCCAACACATTCATTTTAAGTGGATGGTTAAAAGTGTCGCAAACAAATAATGACTGCAAATTAGTCAGCCAGTCAAGTTAGCCGTGCATAAAAATCGTGAAAGATCGTCCCGTTGGAATTTTTGTCATGCGAATTTTACTCGCGGCTAATTTCACGTGATGAAGATGCCGCATAAGTATGGAAATAGATTCGATACTTAAGCGGCATCTGGTTTTATCGAAAGTATGCGACATGGTCGTAGTCAAGTGTTGTCTTACAAAGGTAGGTAATTTTTTATTCAATTTCAACTGTAACCCTGTAACTTGGGAAAACCACTGAAAATTTAAAAATATACATTTTCCGACGACCTACCTGAAATACGTATCATTTCGCACTGTAAACTAGTACACAAAACAAGATATTTCGCACTAGTGCGAAATGAAATATTCATCTCCACGCTCTGCGATTGGTGCGATTACCTAATATAGTTAACTATACTCTGATTTTTACTCATAGGTAGCTGTGACAATGACATATCTACAAACGAATTCATAACATTATAGTGTCAATGTGAAATTACCAAACCCAGAAGAAAACTACACTGGTCATTCATTTAGGCGTTCTTCAGCCACAATATTAGTGGATAGTGGCAGTGACTTATTGACTCTGAAAAGGCATGGCGGCTGGAAAAGCAGCACAGTCGCAGAGGGTTATATTGATGAATCAATCAATAAAAAAATTGGAAATATCCAATCAAATAATAACCCAATCCATTGAACATGCAACAACCTTCACACCAGAACTATTCGGAACTAGCTCGGAATCACAATCAGTCCCTACTGCGAGACCATCAACCTCCACTACAGTTTTGGAAACTAATAATAATATTATGACGGGAATTAATAATCAAGCCATTGAAGGTTTGATAAAAGAAAATAATAGTATTCCGTTAGTACTGAACAATTGTTCAAATATTACAATTTTTCCAATATTTCATGAATACAGACCAAAATGTACCCAAATATTTTTGTTAAATGTTCAATAAAATTTGTTCTCTTTGTGTGATACATCTTTCTTATATGCTTCTTCAGGCAATTGAATTGGTTTCCTGTCAAAATGATTTGTAAGTAGGTAATACAGTCATGCGAAATTGAAATCCGATATAGGTACCTATGTTTTTCATGTAGGTCGTCGGAAAAGTATAGTGTACAACTCGTGCGGAAATTGGATATTTCATACTCCTATTTTCCGCACTAGTTGCACAATATACTATTTACTACAAAAAAATCGACTCCAAAATTATACTACGCAAAAGTGGAATCACTACACAGAAATTAATAAAGGAATTGGTTTAAGTTTATTGATTTAGTTTTAGTTGATTGATCCAGATGTACAGCTTTCAGTAATTCTCATTATAGTTAAGTTCATGACATGAACTTTTAATTTCATGTGTCGTATATGAAAACTAAGTTTCTCAGTGTAGCATTATAGTCATTTATGTACCAAGGGTATTAGGTAGATGTTTATGCCCTGAGGGCTACTATTTAACATACTAGTTCGTTATAAAAAATACAAGCTTTTATACAAATGCACTAAAAAGGAAAACATTATTTATTTAATTGTCTGACCTAGGTTATTCTGTAAGTGGCAGATTCAAAAGCTTGCTGCGAATATGAAAGAGGTATTATTGCCCAGCAAGCTTTTGAATCTGCTACTCACAGAATAAACTAGGTCAAACAATTGAAGAAATTATTTTTTCCTTTTTAGTCCATTTGATAAAAGCTTGTCTTCATTTCTTTAAATAATTTGTATTCAATTCTTTCTAGTCATTCATGGAATCAGTCATCTTATTTAATTCTGATAAAAATTTATAATCTCCGCCCCAAAAAACCCACATACCAATTTTGAATGGAATTGGGCCATAATAACAAAACACGTCGCTATCTTGGAGTCGCCATCTTAAATTCATAAATTTTAACAAAAACATGATGTCCGACCCCAAAAAGGCCCCCACACCAATTTTGAATGGAATCGGGCTATGATCACAAAAATCGTCGCCATCTTGGAGCAGCCATCTTGAATTCGTGGATTTTGACAAAAAATCATGATCTCCGACCCCAAAAACCCACACATACCAATTTTTATTGGAATCGGGTCATAACCACAAAACTATTCGCCGCATTGGAGCCGCCATCTTGAATTTAAGAATTTTGACAAAAAATTCCTGATCTGTGTCTCAGAAAACCCCCACATACCAATTTTGAATGGAATTGAACCATAATCACAAAACTCGTCCGCTACACTGGAGCCGCCATTATGTTTTTTCTCTAGCCAAAATTCCATAATGCATTGTCACCGGAATTATGAAAACCTGCCAAATTTCACGTTAATCGTAGAACTAGAAGTTCATAATTCAGTTGCAAGATTTGAACTAAACATACATACATACAAATGTGAAGTTAAATAAAAGCTTGTAAAAAAACCTAAAATTTAATTTGATTTTAACTTTTTTATGTTATCATATCGTTGCTGGGGAAATGCTGTATTCACTTGTTTGAGAAACCAATTTTGCTAGCTGAAAAAAAAGCGGAAAAAGCAACACAAAACCTGCTACCGAATAAATCGAGAGACGCCTACTACAGAGAATATGACAACAGGATGGCAGAAAACTATGTAGAACATATTAGGTAATGGAACTGTGCTGCTTGGATATTTCGGCGAAACATATTCTCCGAGTTCCTTACGGTCCAAATATTCAATGGTAAAGAACACTTTAATGGTAAATAAGAATATTAGCATGGCTAATTACCATAAGGTAAGCGAATATTTGAAGCAAGTGTCAGAAGGATACCAGCCAAAAAAGCCTAGAGAAGATATCTTAAAATATATTCATGAGACGCTTTTTAACCGACGAAACCAAAGAGGAGGAGGTTCTCTATTCGACCCGTATATTTTATGTTTTTCCATCATATTTTTTTATGTATGATCACGCAGAACTTTTTACTGAGGCGTCCGATTCCGATAATTCTTTCTTTAATGGATAGGGTGTACTTCGACTTTGGTCCCATTTGAATTTAAAAGATGAAATCCTCCCCTAAGGGTAGTGAAATGAAGGATATTGATCACCCACCCTCTGAATTCTGGTCCGTTAACCGATTCTATCAGGCATAACTTTGTACTGGGTTCTACGATTTGGATGATTGATTTTTTAATAGATAGGGTATACCTTATATTTGGATTTCGAAAGGAATTAGCCACCCTTACGGGTAGAAAAATAGGGGATAATTGATTTTTCACCAGTGAACATTAGCACACACATACGTAGTTGACAATGACAGATCGCTACTGACATTATTCTTGTTTCGTCAAAATCAGTATATTTTATGAGAGGATGGAATGATATACAAAGTAATGAAATAAACTAACCAGAACAACGAAAATAATTTATATTACAACAAATAGTAAAAGTAGATAATCATATTATTTAACTGGTAATAGTTGAAGTAACGTGGGTAAGTAAGTAAGATTTTAGCCACAAAAAATTGAAAAATAAAAACTTTTCAACAAAAAATTAAACCGACGAAATACGGAACTGAAAAGTAAAAAATAAAAACTTTTTAACAAAAAATTATACCGACGAAAAAATCAACTGAAAAGTAAAAAATAAAATAAACCTTCTCAGTCTAAATGATAATTGAGCTCCTAAACTAATGTAAGTAACTGATTTTGAGTCGGCGGCAAACAAACTAGCAACTGAATTAGGTGAAGCGTAAAATGATGGCAGCGAGATGCACGGCTGCGTTTTGATGACTTCTTTCATAGATAATGATCTTCGATAATTGTTTGTTGGGCGCCGACTCAAAATCAGTTACTTACATTAGTTTAGGAGCTCAATTATCACTTAGACTAAGAAGGTTTATTTTATTTTTTGCTTTTCAGTTGATTTTTTCGTCGGTTTAATTTTTTGTTAAAAAGTTTTTATAATGAACAAAGTTGCATTAATATTTGGTGTATTTGGTGGATGTCGACGACAAGAACTTCTGAATATGCTAGTTACTCACGTAGAAGATAGAAAATCAGTTCTCATGGTAAACGTACCAGAGATAAAAACCGATAAAAACCGCGTTTTTAACATTATTGACGAAGACTAAATGAACAGTTTGAAGCTGAAAAAAAACTGTTTCTGACCTAATACAGACAAGGTCGCTGTAATGTACGGCCAGTTGAAAAAATCACATTTGGAAAAATCCCCTCCATCATTGCGAAATAACTGGGTTTCAGCGATCCTGAGAAGTATACAGGTCACTTTCTGTGTCGAACATCGGCAATTCTTCTGGCAGAAGCTGGAGCCAGTATGACCACTTTGAAGCGCCATGATGAATGGAAGAGTACGTCGGTTGCTGAAGGATATTCAGAGGACAGTTTGTCTTAAAAAAATTAGGTTTCAAGGATGCTGGCAGGCATTCCTTCTGGATGTGGATTTTCCTTACAGAAACTTGATACCTCGACAATGAAACATGAATCAACCTTTACTGCAGACAATCTAACTATCAACGGATCTTTCCAGAATTGACAGATTTATGTAAATTCTACTAAATAATATTACATGATACTTCATTAATGAAGCTTATTAATAAGTTGAACATTTGTTGTTGTCTTTATGCCCGCGCGGGCCAAAAATTGCACATTATGGCCCGCGCGGGCATACATTACACTGTTATGTAGTTGGTAACCAAGCAATAGAAACCCAGTAATGAACTAGTATGACACGAAATATATTACTTGGATTCTATGGATACTATGGCTACCAGAGTGAATCTTATAATAATTATTTTATTTCCAGTTTCTCAATGAAGAAATACTTAAAAAGGTACACATAATATCACGTACTCTTTGACCATAAAGGCTATTTTTCAAAAAGTAATGGTCTAAAATTATTCTAATATGTTTTCAATCCCCAGAGTGACATATTTCATAACTGAGGATATTTGAAAATTTTAAATAATTCCCAAGCTGTTGTTATAGAAATAGTTAGGAAGACCCTAATCTTGGGTGAAGTGTGGCATAATAGAAAATCACTTTTTAGATTAATAAAAATTGATATGTTTCTTGGGTTTCTCTCTGCGTATTGTGGCTCTGGTCCCCAAAAGGTACGATCTCACAACGTTTCGGCATAATCGCATTTGCCATTTTCTTGTTGATTCAATTTCAACTGATCTCATCATGCCATTCACCTTAATATATACTGACGGATGATAATAACCACACAACACACATATATATATATATATATATATATATATATATATATATATATATATATATATATATATATATATATATATATATATATATATATATATATATATATATATATATATATATATATATATATATATATATATATATATATATATATATATATATATATATATATATATATATATATATATATATGTGTGTGTGTGTGTTTTGTGATCATAACTGGCTGCACAGTGTGTCACGCCTGATGGCACTTCTTCGCTACGTGTATAGCAGGAAGAACTCGTTGATAGATCCGTTGTAGCCGTATAGTTAGATTCAAATATGGCTATGTAAATACATTGAATTAACAAGAATATAGTCACATAGTAGCAATTTATCATGTTGAGATTAATGAATATATTTTTAGTTCTCATTCAAACGATTCAGTGAAAAAAATATAATAAATGTCCCAGTTAGTGACAAATATTTTGAGGATAAGAATTGTACTAATATTTGTATAACGCATATTGCCGAAAAGTCATTCTATTTCACTTGACATACTGGCTTAATAAATATTATTTGAATAAATATTAATATTTTCTGTATATTAAAAAAAATAATTACGGTGCGACAAGAAATGATTCCTGAAAAAGGGATGTTCGACAAGTTTCGAGCTTGTGTGTAAGGGTTATCTGACTGATCTGTCGAGTTGATAAGATATGTGATTTCGGAGAAACATCTGCCACCAAACATTTCAAATAAATTCGAGTGTTATTTCTAATATAATAACTTCAAATCTCCATTTGAAAACAATAAGTAAGCACAATAACAACAACATACCTACAAGTTTCTTTCAAAAGCGGTTTATAAAAAATCAGCTAATACTCCTCACATGAATGGAATATCACAATATAGACTTCGGGAACCAAAATTGAGAGAACGCAGACATCCAAATGACCGTTTTATAACTGACCTATTTAATCCATGTCCTTTATAAATTACGGAATAATATCAGTAGCGCTGCATGTGTAGTAAGATGATGTCAGACGTAGTAAAACTGACCTTGAGTATATTTGTTACGATTTCCCATTAATTATTCTCCTTGACTGTTTATTCTTGAAAACTTGATCGTTGAACGGAATTTGCGCCACAAAATTTACTTCTACAAATATTTCGGGAAGTATTTAAGTCAAAACTAAATAAAAATCGAATAATTCAAACTTGGCCACGACATTAATGTGATTGTATTCGAAAAAATCTTCTGACTATACTCAACTGTCATATGACTTATTTTGAGAGAAAACATGAAAAAAGCGCAATAGCACGCTTGCCCAAATTTTACTTAAGCATCAGGATAAATTCAATAATTTTATTTGGTGAATGAAAATACAGATATAATATATATATATATATATATATATATATATATATATATTATATATATATATATATATATATATATATATATATATATTCTATGGGAACGAAATTGATATTTATTGGAATATGTTTAAACATCGATTTATAAAAACGTGCGCACAATGAAATTACAAATGTGGATATATTCAGGACTGTGCCTATTTTGGACGTATATTTTCAAAAATAGATATTTGCATACCTTCTGGACATACATAAATAAATAATGTCCAGTAGTGTACTAATTTTAGATAATAATAATAATAATAATAATCTCTTTATTTACTCAGATTGATCTGTACAACCACAGGAGCAGGAGTACAAATGAAAAAGAGGAAAACGTCAATGTACAATATTAAAAAAATAAAACTATACTAAGATAGATGTCACATAGTTGTAAAATCGAAAATGGTTAAAAAAATATGTATATAAAAACATAAACAGATGTATACCACATAAATATAATAATAAATAATTCCTTCCTATATACACATATAGTATTGGATTACAGATAAAACTCATCTATACTGTAGCAGTTCTTTGACAGGAGAAGTTGCTTCAGTCTTGATTTAAAGATATGTACATTTTCAGAATTTTTCATGTTATCGGGGAGTTTATTAAAAAGTTTGCAGCCCTGAAACTCAAAACTTCTTTGGTAAAGAGCAGTGCGATGTTGACTAGGTAATAATAAGTGGGAATTCCGGGTAGAATGATTATGATAGGCTCTGTTAGCAGCTAGTGTATTTCTATTTCGGTAGATATATGTGCAAGCTTCCATTATGTATACTTCTGCTAGCGTTAAAATTTTCAAATTCTGAAAAGTTTGTTACAAGTATCTCTATAGCCCAACTTAGCAATGATCCTAATAGCATACTTTTGTATACAAAACACACGAGACACGGTAGAGGATGTGCCCCAGTTCAGGATACCATATCTAAGATGCGAATTGAAGTTTGCATAATAGACAGTCAATAAAATACTTTGACTACAATGGTTGGAGAGAAACCTAAGAGAATAACAGGCTTTTCTAAGTTTTGGGCATATGTGCTGATTTGAACGCACAAGCAGAGGACATTACAAGCAGAGGAGAACTCCTTCCAGCTATAATAATTATTAGTTGACTAAATAAAACCAGAAAAATCGAATTTAAACGGTTTTCTTCACATAAAGGATTCAATATAAAATTGAACCAGAGAAAGGTAGATCTCAGGTGAAAAACAACTACTTTCCTGGCAAATACCACGCAGAACGTTGAATGATATTCACCTGAAAATCCATGCATACTTCCATATAATATCAATGGACATTGAATGCAAATGTTTCTTTCTGATAAGCTCGATTATGTTTAATTTATGTCGTGTTCACCTAACAATCCGCATACCGGTTTCAGGCTTCTTGGCCCTCATCAGTACGGAGTAGTCAACCAGCCAAAGGTCCAAAGAACTCTGGCTGAAGTGAGACACAACGTAAACAAACCATCATCGATCTTGTAACACCTATAGGTACGCCGGAAAAGATAAACTTTAACTGGCGGTACCTAGTGACAGAAAGAAACACTCCGAAAATCTCCCACCTCGATAGGTTTCTAAATAAAAGATTCCTTCTCAGTAGGAGTGGCAAGCCCGTCTAGCATATAGTGAGAGATAAGTGCCATGTGAAGTGGAATGAATAGAAAAAACCGAATTTAAACGGTTTTCTTCACATAAAGGATTCAATATAAAATTGAACCAGAGAAAGGTAGATCTCAGGTGAAAAACAACTACTTTCCTGGCAAATACCACGCAGAACGTTGAATGATATTCACCTGAAAATCCATGCATACTTCCATATAATATCAATGGACATTGAATGCAAATGTTTCTTCTGATAAGCTCGATTATGTTTAATTTATGTCGTGTTCACCTAACAATCCGCATACCGGTTTCAGGCTTCTTGGCCCTCATCAGTACGGAGTAGTCAACCAGCCAAAGGTCCAAAGAACTCTGGCTGAAGTGAGACACAACGTAAACAAACCATCATCGATCTTGTAACACCTATAGGTACGCCGGAAAAGATAAACTTTAACTGGCGGTACCTAGTGACAGAAAGAAACACTCCGAAAATCTCCCACCCTCGATAGGTTTCTAAATAAAAGATTCCTTCTCAGTAGGAGTGGCAAGCCCGTCTAGCATATAGTGAGAGATAAGTGCCATGTGAAGTGGAATGAATAGAAAAATCGAATTTAAACGGTTTTCTTCACATAAAGGATTTAATATAAAATTGAACCAGAGAAAGGTAGATCTCAGGTGAAAAACAACTACTTTCCTGGCAAATACCACGCAGAACGTTGAATGATATTCACCTGAAAATCCAATAAAACCAATTCATTATGTTACTATCAGAAAGGTGAGTGTCCCAATTCCTACGAGACTCTCAACCAGCTGTGTACTATAATTTTTCTGCGATTACAACGATATTACACTTTATATAGCGCACTCTTTTAATGCAATTACAAGAAAAACACTCGAATGTAAAAAACTGAATGCAAATATGTGAGATTTTGCATTTTTTTTTAGTTTGACAGCTTCAAAACTGAAAAGTCTTATTCAAAATTTATTTGAATTCTCATTTATATTCATATTCCATGGAGTTTTCTTTCATATCGAATGTTTAGCTCAGGATACAGGGGAACAACCTTCCAACAATTTTATCTTGCTTTTATCTCAGAGAAGTACTCAATTCATTTTTTTATAGATCATAATAAATCAAATCGGATATGGAAGGGTACCTAAAAGTGAGTAGGACTTTCCCGATCGTTAACACGGATACAATGTGTAGTAGAAAAGTAGTTTTCTCGAGTGAGTAATATTATGTCGAGCAAAACCCAACAAACATCGATTGAAAGATAATAACCCAAACCCGTTCCAGAAGGCTAAATCAGTGACATAAGGATATGAAGGTATATAACAACTTTCCAGCTAGGCCACAACCAAATTAATAATGAATATTTTAGAATAAAAATATTTTGACAGTTTTCACATCCATGTGGAGAGAAAAACAGGGCAATAGAATAGAATATATGAAATATTTTCCAAAAATATTAACTATAATGGGGGTATGTCCGATGAACAAACTTACTTATCTTTTTTCGGAAACGATAAAATAAAATCTTTGAGACAAAGAGATACATGACTGCCACTTTTTACAAGCTTTTATTAACCTTCACATTTATATGAATGTTTAGTTCAAATCTTAGTGAATTTTGACCCACTTCCAGTTGTCCGATTTTCGTGGAATTTGGCAAGTGTTCATAATTCCGGTGACAATGCATTATGGAATTTTTGCTGGAGAAAAAACAAAATGGCGGCCCCAATATGGCGGACGAGTTTTGTGATTATGGTTCGAATCAAGGATTCAAAATTGGTATGTGGGGGTTTCGAAGACATCAGATATTTTTGTCAAAATTCATAAATTCAAGATGGCGGCTCCATATGGCGTCGAGTTTGGTGGTTATAGCCGAATTCCCATAAAAAATGGTGTGTGAGGGTTTTCGGGGTCGGAGATCATGACTTTTTGCCAAAATCCACGAGTTCAAGATGGTGTTCCAAGATGGTGACGACAAAACTCGCCAGATTCCTTCAAAATTGGTGTCTGAAGGTTTTTGGGGTCGGACATCATGATATTTTTGTCAAAATTCATGAATTCAAGAGGGCAACTCCAAGATGGACCGATTCTATTCAATATTGCTGTGTTTTTTTGCAGTCGGAGATTATCAATTTTAATAAGAATTCGATAGAATGACGGATTTTATGAATGGCTGAACGAACTTTAATAAAAATTATCAAAAAAACATTTTAAGACAAGGTTTTGTACTGATGCCCTAAGAAGAAAAAATAGTTTCTTCAATTGTTTGACCTAGGTTATTCTGTGAGTAGCAGATTCAAAAGCTTGCCACGGATACAAAATAGGTAATCTTGCGCGGCAAGGTTTTGAATCTGTTACTCACAGAATAACCTGCGTAAAATAATAAAAAAATGTTTTTTTCCTTTTTAGTGCATTTGTATAAAAGTTTTTTCAATAATTTTTATTCAGATTTCCATTATACTGCACTTATTGAATCAAGAGGCAAAAATGAAAGCATTATATAGAACCACTATTTTGGGAAAGGCAGCGATATAAAGCATATGCCGGATGAACAGATCATTTAAAAATGTATGCCACAAACTCTCTAACTATAAAACTGTTCATTAATCCCCGCAAGATTTCTCCCAATGAATGAGAGAATAGGGATTGAAAAAAAAACTTTAGAACTTTCAAATGATTTTTCTATTCTATATCAATCTTGACACCTGCTCTTCAGTGGAAAGCTCGAAGGCAATACCCCATCTCGTGTACCTACTCTTTTATTGATATAGTGCTTTCGCATAAAAACTGACATCTGCCGTGAATGCGAATAACTCAATTTGTTTTTTAATGTCTGGAACGCATCTCATATTTCGGCGCACCATTTGAAGCAACTTGGCAAATGGCGTTCAAATTAGCCGAAACACACTTCTTTTATTTCTCACAGATGTGAACATTCTTTTAACGTTTCAATTAGTCATAGGTTTATTAAACGCATCATGAGCACGAGTAGTTCATAGGTTTTTTCTGCAATTCTGAAGTGAACTGATGAAACTCTGGTAAACAGATTATGAATAATAATTAATAAAAAAATGATAGAGAGATAAGTGCCATGTGATGTGGAATGAATAGAAAAATCGAATTTAAACGGTTTTCTTCACATAAAGGATTCAATATAAAATTGAACCAGAAAGGTAGATCTCAGGTGAAAACTCTGGTAAACAGATTATGAATTATATTCACCTTAAAATCCATGTATACTTCCATATAATATCAATTGACATTGAATTCAAATTTTTCTTTCTGATAAGCTCGATTATGTTTAATTTATGTCTGTTCACCTAACAATCCGCATACCGGTTTCAGACTTCTTGGCCCTCATCAGTACGGAGTAGTCAACCAGCCAAAGGTGCAAAGAACTCTGGCTGAAGTGAGACACAACGTAAACAAACCATCATCGATCTTGTAACACCTATAGGTACGCCGGAAAAGATAAACTTTAACTGGCGGTACCTAGTGACTACTCCGTACTGATGAGGGCCAAGAAGCCTGAAACCGGTATGCGGATTGTTAGGTGAACACGACATAAATTAAACATAATCGAGCTTATCAGAAAGAAACATTTGCATTCAATGTCCATTGATATTATATGGAAGTATGCATGGATTTTCAGGTGAATATCATTCAACGTTCTGCGTGGTATTTGCCAGGAAAGTAGTTGTTTTTCACCTGAGATCTACCTTAAATTAAACATAATCGAGCTTATCAGAAAGAAACATTTGCATTCAATGTCCATTGATATTATAAATCCGTTTTATTCGATTTTCTATTCATTCCACTTCACATGGCCCTTATCTTCACTATATGCTAGACGGGCTTGCCACCTCTACTGAGAAGGAATCTTTTATTTAGAAACCTATCGAGGTGGGAGTTTTTCGGAGTGTTTCTTTCTGTCACTAGGTACCGCCAGTTAAAGTTTATCTTTTCCGGCGTACCTATAGGTGTTACAAGCTCGATGATGGTTTGTTTACGTTGTGTCTCACTTCAGCCAGAGTTCTTTGGACCTTTGGCTGGTTGACTACTCCGTACTGTTGAGGGCCAAGAAGCCTGAAACCGGTATGCGGATTGTTAGGTGAATACGACATAAATTAAACATAATCGAGCTTATCAGAAAGAAACATTTGCATTCAATGTCCATTGATATTATATGGAAGTATGCATGGATTTTCAGGTGAATATCATTCAACGTTCTGCGTGGTATTTGCCAGGAAAGTAGTTGTTTTTCACCTGAGATCTACCTTTCTCTGGTTCAATTTTATATTGAATCCTTTATGTGAAGAAAACCGTTTAAATTCGATTTTTCTAAAAAAATGATAGTCACATTTTTCATTGAACTCAAAACGTGAGTTTACAATTTCAATAATATAATTTTGTGACCGATCGATCACCAACAACCATGAACAACGTATTCATCCACACACTCCGAGTACTTTTGGTCTAGTTTTTCTTTTTTCTGAAACTACATGAATTTAGCAGTGGCAGGGGGAGTAGTTGCAGAAAAAGTGTTTCACCACATGAACGCGCTTCACCACCATTTAAGATTTTTTACAACTGGAAGTAGTTTCGAAGACCTCATAGACATCTTCAGTTCCCGAACCTGATTACTTGGAGGCAATGAATTCAAAAATGAATCGAAAACAATGATTTTTTTTGAACAATTTTTTTTCTGCAGACTGATCAGCCTCTTTTAGTTCGATAATTACATCTTCATAAGATGAATTTTTGTTATCTCAAAATACTCTAGAGACTTAACCTTCCAAAGGCACGGATAGCTTCTATACAGTTTAATTGGAATATAAATTTATAAATTATTTGCCTAATTTCGGTTATCTTTTTTTCAAACCAAACAATATGACTTCCAACAAACATAATAGGTACAATTTACGATATTTCAACCTCCGAATAAGTCGGCGTCCAGTTTGGCGAAAGTAAATTTAACGTAATATTTACGTCAGATTTACCAATATGGGGAAAAATATTGAAGTAAAAGAGAAGTCGTCAATCGGGATATTAAGACATTTCGCGCAGTAGGTCGCATGTATATAAAATTGCCTGATTTGTTCGAAATTATGAACAGGATTTCATAACATCAGATGGGAGTCATCTGCGACTGAAAGATAAACTTTAGTCACTATCTTCCATCGTTCAAGGTAACCTCTTGGGGGTATTCATTTGCAAATTGAAAAATCCACGTCAATAATGAAGTTATTTTTTGTAATATCTGACAGAAAACAACTACTTCCCCGGCTAAAGTCACGGAGGACATTAAACTACTTCGGATAGATATTGAGAAAAGACCTTAACTCAAAAGAAAAAATCTAAAAGTGAAAATTGCATTTTTATTAGAAAGTTTCGTTTCTAACAATTCTGTAGTTATGTAGATGTAGTTTACACACAATATAAATGATATAGGGCTCAGATTGGAACAGAAGCTGAAACATTTTTCTTCTTCATATTCAACATATAACAATTCATATTCAACATATAACAATTCATATTCAATATATAACACTTTTACGATAGACAAGACAAGAGTTTTGGAGGTGAGTTATGAGGTGAGTTATGGAGGTGAGTTATGAATATGAGTTATGAATTTTATGAAATGCCTTGCTGAAATCAGTTTTGATCACAACATCAACTTATCTGAGAGATAAGTGCCATGTGAAGTGGAATGAATAGAAAAATCGAATTTAAACGGTTTTCTTCACATAAAGGATTCAATATAAAATTGAACCAGAGAAAGGTAGATCTCAGGTGAAAAACAACTGCTTTCCTGGCAAATACCACGCAGAACGTTGGATGAGGGCCAAGAAGCCTGAAACCGGTATGCGGATTGTTAGCTGAACACGACATAAATTAAACATAATCGAGCTTATCAGAAAGAAACATTTGCATTCAATGTCCATTGATATTATATGGAAGTATGCATGGATTTTCAGGTGAATATCATTCAACGTTCTGCGTGGTATTTGCTAGGAAAGTAGTTGTTTTTCACCTGAGATCTACCTTTCTCTGGTTCAATTTTATATTGAATCCTTTATGTGAAGAAAACCGTTTAAATTCGGTTTTTTCTATTCATTCCACTTCACATGGCACTTATCTCTCACTATATGCTAGACGGGCTTGCCAATTTCCTACTGAGAAGGAATCTTTATTTAGAAACCTATCGAGGTGGGAGATTTTCGGAGTGTTTCTTTCTGTCACTAGGTACCGCCAGTTAAAGTTTATCTTTTCCGGCGTACCTATAGGTGTTACAAGATCGATGATGGTTTGTTTACGTTGTGTCTCACTTCAGCCAGAGTTCTTTGGACCTTTGGCTGGTTGACTACTCCGTACTGATGAGGGCCAAGAAGCCTGAAACCGGTATGCGGATTGTTAGGTGAACACGACATAAATTAAACATAATCGAGCTTATCAGAAAGAAACATTTGCATTCAATGTCCATTGATATTATATGGAAGTATGCATGGATTTTCAGGTGAATATCATTCAACGTTCTGCGTGGTATTTGCCAGGAAAGTAGTTGTTTTTCACCTGAGATCTACCTTTCTCTGGTTCAATTTTATATTGAATCCTTTATGTGAAGAAAACCGTTTAAATTCGATTTTTCTATCAACTTATCTGTTATGCAAGGTATTTGAGTACACCCATGCTGATGTTCAGAAAGTGGAGTTTCGACATGTCCATATATGATAATAGATTAATTCATTTCAATTGGCTTCGAGAAAACAGAGAATAACACATTAGTGAAGTTTTCCATTCTTCTTTCGTAAGTCATCATTATCATGGTGCATAGAATCAATAGAGGGCGTAGAAAAACTCCAGGTATAATTAGATATTGTCTGAGCCAAGAGTAAAATTTTTCGTTAGTTTTTCAGAGGCAGCAATTGGTATATCCTGGATCGAGATGTTGAGACGGATGAAGTATCATACCATTATATCCATTCTTATTGAATTACTGAAATGAGAAGCGAAAACATTAACAATATCATTTGGTGTTGATACATTGCAGGCACAATATTATAAATCATATCCAGAGTTTATTTTGAAATTTCCTTTTCAACATGAATGTCCCCAAGAAGTTATCTTGAACGATGGAAGATTGTGACTAAAGTGTATCTTTGAGTCGCAGATAATTCCATATCTGATTTTATGAACACCCTGTTCATATTTTCAAACAAATCACAGTTTATTTTGACTAGAAACTTTGAAGGTTGGATTTTAAATTATTCGCGTCTATAATCAACTTTTTATATAATTCTCAGTAAATTATTGAACTTTCGATAGTATTTCAAACATCTGCGCTTCCCGAACATTTTCAAAAAGCAGTTTTCATATTCTTTCTATTGATGAATTATTTGGTGTGCCACGACGACTATTTTTCAATTTAATTAAATGTTATACAGTTGGGGTTTGTTTGTTGAGAAGATTCGTTCATGCCAACAGTGATTTGAATTTGAATAAAATAACTCGAAAATGCAGAGGTAGATTATGAACAAAAAAGTAAAAAGCATTCATGTTTTTTTAACCAACATCAACCCAAGTTTCTGATTACCACCCAGTATATATGCATTTGGAAAGGCTTTCTCAACCAGATGAGCTGATGAAGAACATCTTGATGTTTTAATCGTTAATTTGGTTTGAAAAAAGAAGAGAACCCGCTCTCGGAATCGCACAGAAAAGAAACTCAAACTACGACAGTATTTATGTATCCTGGAATAAAAATTTCAATTCGCAAAAATCAACAAACCCGGTCTAATTTTAAATGAGCGAGAGTCGTTCGTCAAAAGAATGTGATTTAAATGGTACTTGGAAAACCATATGAAATATGCGGAGGTGATGATTTCGTTCAGGATTCCTGTCTCATTTTCTGAAAATGATTAGTGAAAGACCGCAATGTTGTAAATTGCAATAATTGGTGGTGAATTCCGCATTCATTTGAATAGCAACGGTTGCAGTGTGAAACTGCTACAAGCTCGGAAATATTGATAACGAATTTTGTCTATTGGATAAAAAATGAGTTATATGAAGGAATCAACAACTGAATGAAAAACAGGATTTAATGAAAATACTAAAAATAGAAAGAAATTCCTGAGAAAAATAGAGAGGGTACAGATACAGGCAGAACCTAGGGATTTAATCCATAACAGAGTAGTGGAAGGATGATTAGGATAGTTTGGACGTGGGCATGTGAGATGAACATTTTGAACAACTTGCCCACTGTTGCAAAATATGGACCGAGTGAACCGTCACAAGAAAAACAAGTACATTCCACTGGCATTACACCTAAAGGTTGGGAGAAAAATCATATTGAACTTGACTAAATTAAGAATTTCTGATCATTTACAAGTTGTTCATTAACAACTCTACAAAGAATACTGAACAAAGAATACTGAAAATGGCAAGAAACCAACGTACTCAGTTTATTAGCTCAAAGCTTTTTCATTTTCTCAAACTTGATAGATTATTTTCATCATTTTTGGCAGATTTCTTCAAGATCTGAATTTGGAGATAATAGAAGATTTTGAAATATTTGTAGGTCATTGAGGAGACAATAACAAGCTGCTATAGCTTTGTAGGTAGAAAAAATGTGCCAAAGAGAATTTCTGGGAACATGCATGCCATATTCTAAAATGGGTATCATATATCATCGAGCGTTACAAACCAAAGTTATTTTTTTAATAGAACGCCCCATATGTCATTACATAGTAATTTCCTACCGCAACGGTTTTTTCAAAAATTGTAGGTTTGTATGTGCCTATACTGAGTGTTTCGGGAATAATGCTAAAATTCCGCCTAAAATATATTTTTTCAACATGTTTATTTGAGTTTAATATTAATTTTGTCGAGGAAGATTGAAAAAATATTTTATGATTGATTCCGTTTCCCATACAGGGAGAGTAGAAAACTTTCTCTTATCTCTAGAATCTCTTATCATGTCTGGATTGTTCTGAAGAAAATATATGCCCTAAATTGAGATTAAGCCCATTTAAAAAAAAAAAATACCTACAAAATACAACATGAGCAAGATTTTTTTCATCGACTTCATAGCGTTTCACTGGAAAAAGGCTCCCAAAATCAATTCAGCTGAAATCTAATAAAATCCAATATCACACGATGGAGCATCTGCTCCTATTTATCACGTTTTTGAATGTTGTAATTGAGTTTTTATTTCTAACCATTTCCAGTACACCGTGTCCTCTTCCGTGTTTGATAAGACGTGTGGATCGTTTATGCAAGCAAGGGTGAGTGAGTTTATTTTCAAACGGATACGAGATTTTGGAAGGGGAAGGAATAATAGCACTTTTTACTGGTATTTCAAATCAACATATGTACGAAAACCAATTGTTGCTGCAAAAACAACGACATCCTGGGACTTTTCATGGTATATAAAACGATTATCCTTCCATTACAAAGTTGATATACCAGTATCACTAGCGTAGAACTCAATATAGATTTTTTTTAAACTTTATCGGCCTCAACATTTGGTTGATGTTTCCTTCTAGGATTCATAGTGCCACTTGCATTTATTTCGTTATTCTTCAGCTAAGTGAGTAGTTTTATACTATTGAAATAATTGTCAGAGTATGCTTTGTAATTATTTTCTACCAAGTCCTTACATAATTTCTTACAGATGAAACCCTTCCTCAGATTTTCTCATTTAGAGATCAAACCTCCAAGCATAACCTCTTTACTGTTTATTTTTGGCATATATTGTTCAAGATAAGAAGATAAGATCTTTATTTTCCAGTAGACAACATAACAACGCATAGGAAGAGTCATACACTTAAATCTAGGTAAATATAAAAACATAGAAACACACAACAATTCCAAAATTCAGAATTTCAATTTTCAGATAAATCCAAAAAGCTGAAACCGTAGGTTTGAAGTAAAAATTATCAACCTCAATTAAAATTGTCCTAAGAACATTCTAAAGAAACATGACATCTCAGAATAAAAGCATATAAATAAAACATTATGGTTCTATGACATAAACTCTTTAACACTATACAGACACTTTTCAAGTAGAAATTCTCGCAATTGTTTTTTGAATATTTTAATACATTTACGTTCTTTTATATATTTTGGCAGTTTATTAAATACCCTGGGCGCCATAGAGGGAGGAGAGTTGAATGAAACGCTAAATTTATTAAAAGGTACATGAAGGTCATTTTTTGTTCGGGTATCAAATTGATGTCTGACTTTATTGGTACTGAATAAAGTACCTCTATTCTCAAATGCGTAAACAGAGAGTTCAAAAATAAATAAAAAAGGAAGTGTTAAAATTTTATGGTACTTGAAGACATCCCTGCAACTTGTACGCCCCGATATACCAACGAGAGAACGCAAAACTCGCTTTTGGGCAATAAAAACCTCGTGTGAGGATACAGATAAACCCCATAGGCATATACCATATCGCAATCTACTTTCAGCTTGTGCATAGTAGAGTGCAAGCAGCTGATTTATTTCCAACACTTCCTTAGTGGTTCTGAATTGATATGATAGTGAATTCATTTTTGATATCAGTGATTGACAGTGACTTTTCCAGTTTATACATGAATCAATTTGAAAACCTAAAAACGTTATAACGTTACTATTACTAGAGACATATTGCGCTGAGTCATCATCTGAGCCGAATGTGATATCTTGACACATTTTTTTACGGTTATGAAACCTTATGGATTGTGTTTTTCCAACATTTAGAAACAGCTGATTTGCAGTATACCATTAGTGCAATCTGGAGAAAACTGTGTTTGAAGGAACTACGTCCTTTCAGGCATATAGTTTCATCATCATCATCAATGTTCGTGGAAATTCAAACCTCTCTGAAACCGTTCGCAGTGAAGATATAAATGGGAATAGTTTGTATATCTTGCCATAATAAGAGAAATGTTTCTTTGATATTGTACAGTTGTTATTCAAATGGAAATTACTATTCATCCAAGCAAATGTATTAACTGACATCAAATTGCATATAAAATAATCATAATCATAATCATAACCATAACTTGCAAAATAAAAAATATATCCAAGATGGCTATTATTACTATTTCAATATATTTAATCAGCTTTCAATTTGCTACCATTTTGAATTGGGAATCCTAAATCCACCTCAATCATTGTATAATAACTCAATGATTCACAGAAAATAATATTCAATAAAGAGAACATATTGAGGTTTTTATTTGAGAAAAATGTGCTGTCAATTTTCATTTCTTGGCAAATTCAACTAATCTATCTATTACTTTATTTATATTCAGTAAAAATATTCACCTATCGTATCGCTTATCAAAGAGAGGTCTTCTCATCCTGTGTAGAAAATACAGAAAAAATATTATGAGTATTACCATACACGAAAATGAAATAGAACTCGAGAGTCTCTATTAAAAATTAAATAATTTCATGTTATATTTAAGTAAATATTTTATGTTTTAGATAAGATGTTATTTCGACTTTAACTAGTTTTCACTCTTGAAAGCAAACGAATACCATCATGAACCATTGTCCATTTCAGATCCGATAATGATTGAAATCTAATCGATCTTGAATGAGTGTAAAATATTTATGCAACGTTTTTTTGCCGACAGCAGCTATTATACCACCCCCATAAAAGTTTAAACTACTTTCGCTCTCATACACGACAAGGATTAATTAGTATCTAAGGAGCGATAACTTTTATCTGAAATTGAATCAAAATAGAAAGTACGGCTGACTGTCTACCTCCTCATATGTGGATATACTGAGTGGATCGCCTTAAGACTACCAACACAGCGTAAGAACTAATCGACTGAGTCAAAAAATGTATTTCATTGAAGGAAGATTATTAACCGACGAAACCAAAAAGAAGGAGATTCTCTATTCGACCCGTATATTTAATGTTTTTCCATCATATTTTTTTATGTATGATCACGCATAAATTTTTACTGAGGCGTCCGATTCCGATAATTTTTCAGTGGATAGGGTGTACTCCGAATTTGGTCCCATTTGAATTTGAAAGATGAAATCCACCCCTAAGGGTAGCGAAATGAAGGATATTGATCACTCACCCTCTGAATTCTGGTCCGTTAACCGATTCTATCAGGCATAACTTTGTACTGGGTTCTTCGATTTGGATGATTCTTTTTTCAATAGATAGGATATACCTTATATTTGGATTTCGGAAGGAATAAGCTACCCTTACGGGTAGAAAAATAGGGGATAATTGATTTTTCACTAGTGAACATTGGCACACACATACGTAGTTGACAATGACAGATCGCTACTGACATTATTCTTGTTCCGTCAAAATCAGTATATTTTATGAGAGGATGGAATGATATACAAAGTAATGAAATAAACTAACCAGAACAACGAAAATAATTTATATTACAACAAATAGTAAAAGTAGATAATCATATTATTTAACTGGTAATAGTTGAAGTAAGGTGGGTAAGTAAGTATTTTGGAAGTAATCAAAAAACAAGTAGGGTAGTAATTGGTAGATTTTAGCCACAAAAAATTGAAAAATAAAAACTTTTTAACAAAAAATTAAACCGACAAAATACGGAACTGAAAAGTAAAAAATAAAAACTTTTTAACAAAAAATTAAACCGACGAAAAAATCAACTGAAAAGCAAAAAATAAAATAAAACTTTTTAGTCTAAATGATAATTGAGCTCCTAAACTAATGTAAGTAACTGATTTTGAGTCGGCGCCAAACAAACTAGCAATTGAATTAGGTGAAGCGTAAAATGATGGCAGCGAGATGCACGGCTGCGTTTTGATGACTTCTTTCATAGATAATGATCTTCGATAATTGTTTGTTTGACGCCGACTCAAAATCAGTTACTTACATCAGTTTAGGAGCTCAATTATCATTTAGACTAAGAAGGTTTATTTTATTTTTTGCTTTTCAGTTGATTTTTTCGTCGCTTTAATTTTTTGTTAGGAAGTTTTTATTTTCATTACAAAAAATGTGGAACCAGAAAATATTCATTTGAATAACAGTTCTGGTAGCCCACGAAAGGATTAACCAATTTCTCAATAAAATATATAAATTCCTTCGGGAACTTTAGTACTTTAGTAGGATATGATTCATTGTCGGGTGCACCAAAAAGTTGTATTGAGAGAGTTAGTGTAAAAAGACGAATACATTGGTACTGGGTTGTCTTCTCCAGGATAGAAAATACGCCAGTCCCGGTGGTTTTATGGCTCTTTGGTAATTATTCCCATTTATGAGAAAAAATTACTGAAATCCTTTTCTTGTAGAGATTAACATTCTTTACATTTTCACGAAAGGAAGCGATATGAACACAAATCGAAACAAACGAAAAATGACCTTTTATAGGGTAGACTGAGGGTACCAATAGTCTACATGGAAACCCATCCTCCCCCTCCCCCTCCCCCTCCCGGAGTGACTATTTACTGACCATAGACTGACGTTTGTAACGCTAAATTGCGCTGTTGTCAAATATATTCGAACATGCGAATGATGACGTTCGCAGGATTTTGCGAAGGGTTGTCAAGAATAGCATTTTTAAGAAGTATTCGCAAATATACCGTCCGCAGCTCTACGCATACGCAGAGTTGCGAATGCTGTCAAGAATAACGCCCGCTCTTAACTAATTTTTATTGAAGCTGGTTGTTTCATAGTAGGAAAAATATTTTGTCTATAGATACATCTCTCTTACGGATTTATTCCAGTTTTTGTTAGCTCACCCTGTTACTAGATGTGGTGGTAAGAGAAAAGCATTTGGATTGATGATGAAATGTATATCTGTATTCTGAACAGAAACCGATCGGTAAATAGCGCACGTGTGTCTTACTGAAGAAAACTTTTCATTTCCTCCTCGCTAAAGAACTTCCTCTAATGGATACACAAAGGCATCAGTCATATGTTTTACTGGTCGTGTTGAGCGAATCATTTACAAGTTGTATTGCTTATTTCAGATTCCAGTTTTTCTATTTCGAATTGAATCATGGAATCGACATAATATTCCACTGTATATTCCTTGACGAATAACGGTAAATTAACGGTGGTTTATATCGGATTCACTTTTTTCACAGTGCAATCTGTTCATCCTACAAATACCCACGATGTAAACAATACGATTACGTGCTGGTCGAATTCCGGTATCACTGTTGGCCTATCGGATTCAAGTTTACCATTGCCGTCAGGGTGTGCACCAAAACTAAGGAAAAATAAACTGATGTCAAAGAGAAGAGAAAGTTTTTATGCTGTAAAGTCTCTTTTGCTTTTGGATTTTTTTTCATAAGCTCATCGTGAAGGTATTGAAAACGAACAGATCGTGTTCACAATAATATTATATTTATATTAAGAAGAACTCTCAAACATGCAGCAGTGAAATGAAGAAGAGAATATATTTAGAATAGATTTATTTCCAGGAAACATGATAAACATGTATACGAAAATTCACAAATATACACTTAATAAATACATAAAAAAATTCTAACAGAAATAGGTACATGAATAAACACAAAATAGACATAGCAAATAATGAAAAATATGATAAGCACAAAAATTTTCATCAAACATCAGTTGGGGCTAAATTATTATCGGTAAAGTATTCGTTAACTGAATAGTAAGCTTCAGCAATTAAGATTTCTTTCATTTCATTTTTGAATATTCTTGAATCGAAATTTTTCATTTTGTTTGAAAGCATATTGTATAGCTTAGCACCCATGTAGTAAGCTATCTTTTGGAATAAAGTTGTGGTATGGTGGGTAAAAATTGTATTGGAAGATTGTCGGGTTTGGGAGTTGGCGAAGTGATATATTTTTTTGTTATCATGTACAAGGACACCAGAATGTAGATCAACGGTCTCGCATATGACAAACAGCGTAGGGGCGTATTTACATTTTGTAACAATATAAATGTTTCCAAGTGGAGTCGAACTTAATGAAAATCCTCTCTCGAGCGTCATTTTCAATACTAATTTATGCTGATTATTTGTGAATATAAATATATTGCTAATGAACATGTGAATATGAGTGTTATTATTCGATAAACATCGAATGTAGTCTTTTGGAAAAATATGTAGAGAAAATGGGGCAGGTCGGATCTCAATGAAACTTCCACAAATGCTCTTTAAACATGACAAAAGTAACTGTAGCAATTGGAATTTTAGCGCGGAAAATTTGTTTTATTTTTTTATCAATAAAAGCTACCGTTCTTTTGAACCTACCTAACACAGGAATAAGATTATTTAATTTCGGCATCATGCGTATCCATTCTTTCGAATGCCCTGCGTCGAAATGTGAACACTTATATTGTTTTTATTTAACACGCTTTTATTAGCTTCACTTGTAACTAACAAACAATGAAATCAAATCCTGGAAGTTATTTTCAACCCACTTCTAATTGTCGTATCGAAATAAAACTTGGTATATACAGTGCTTCTCAAAAGTCCGCTCCCCCCCCTCCTATTTTTGGAACGATTATACATAAACTAGTGAAATTTGGAAACTGAATATTAAAGGTTGTAAACTTCCCTACTAGTGATGATAGATGACGACGAAATCGTCAAAGATGACGTCACAAGGCCATTGTGACCAATCATTTTAAATGGAACCCTACGGCAAGCGACACCTCTTTTGAAAGGTATCGAAAAAACCTATTCAATGATACTAATTTTGTTTGTGTTTATGGCAGTTTTGGCAATTCGCTTTTAAAAAACGCAAAGCTGTGATGAATTAAATCAGTTAATACTAAAATTCCAAATTCAAGCTCCGCCCCTGGATAGTTATCAAATAAGCTGACGTTTTTGTTAGTCTCTCTAATTCGACGTTTTTGTAATTGTCCAAGTTTTGTACATTTAATAATTTGTGTATTGTTGATCGAACGTTTAACTGTTTTAGCAGCTTTTGGTACTTTTAATATTTTTGTACATTTTAATAATTTGTTAAACTGTTGTGAGCCGAACGTTTAAGTGCTTCGAAAAGCGAATTAGTACGTGCTTTAGGTGATAAAGTAGCAGCGAGCCTAATTCTTGGTGTAACTGGACAAAATATTCATGCAGCAGAACGCATTTTTAATCAGAGGTTTCCCGATCGCCCCGTTTCGAGGACTTATTTAAGGGAGCTTCTTCGTAAGTTTGAAACAACGGGTAGTATTGATGATGCGAAACGATCTGGCAGACCACAAATTTCTGATGAGAAAAAATTGATATACTGGCAGAAGTAATAGTTGATCCTACTTCTTCAACAACTCACGTTGCATCTACCTATGAAGTCAGTCGAAGTACAGTACACATGGTGTTGAAAAAAAACAAATTTCATCCATACAAATTAAAAATGGTTCATCAACTGTCAGACGACGACCCAGATCGAAGACTAGAATTTTGTGAAAATATGGAAACTAAAATTAACCAACAGCCAGACTATGTCAAAACAATTTGTTTTAGTGACGAAAGTACTTTCTATATGAAATGTAAATACACAGAATGTGAGGTATTGGAGTGACGCAAATCCTCACCTGTTTCGTGAAACACATGCCCAATTTCCCCAGAAGGTGAATGTTTGGGCAGGTATCCTGGGAAACCACATCGTTGGGCCTCTTTTTTTTAATACTAATTTAACTGGTGAGGTTTATCTGGAGCTGTTGCAAAACGCAATAGAACCGTTAATCCTTGAAATTTTGGAAGATAATCCAGATGAATTCGGCAATTTGGAAATAACATTCCAACAGGATGGTGCTCCTCCACACTATTACGGTGCAGTAAGACGGTATTTGGATGGGGAGAATCGTGGTAGATGGATTGGACGACGAGGTTCAACGGAATGGCCAGCTCGATCGCCGGACCTCACACCTTTGAATTTTTTTCTGTGGGGGTACCTTAAATCGAAGGCTTACGCCACTGAACCTGACAATATTGACGTTTTAAAACTACGTATTGTTGCAGAATGTGAGGCTGTTTCTGCGGACACATTTGCAAAAGTACGAGAAGAGTTTAAAAATAGGAAATTTCACTGTCAGGAAGTAAATGGAGGTCACTTCGAGCAATTTCTTTAAGTAGATACTGATTCTTAAATCTGTAATTAATATCATACTGAATGGAATTTAAATTTTAATGTATACTTATGAGCCATTAAAACTGCCATAAACACAAACAAAATTAGTATCATTGAATAGGTTTTTTCGATACCTTTTGAAAAGAGGTGTCGGTTGCCGTAGGGTTCCATTTAAAATGATTGGTCACAATGGCCTTGTGACGTCATCTTTGACGATTTCGTCATCTATCATCACTAGTAGGGAAGTTTACAACCTTTAATATTCAGTTTCCAAATTTCACTTGTTTATGTATAATCGTTCCAAAAATAAGAGGGGGGAGCGGACTTTTGAGAAGCACTGTATATGTAGTTTGGATGACAATACTATAAATTGATATCGTGGGGCTGATCTGATGATGGAGCCAGGATGTGGCTACTAGTCAAATATGGCTAATGCACTCGGCCGTTCCCAGCATACTTTACAATTCAACGATATGGCGAATACACTAGTTCTCAGCATATTCGCCAAAATTTAGTTATTAACACCTTCCATCTCATGTGAATGAATCAATCGGGAGTTTTTCTACACTAGTCTTTTTTAGTCATCTGTAGCAATATGGATTGAAAAGATAAAATAAAATTATATTTCGAAAAAACTAAAAAAACACGCATATATATCAATGAGGACTGAAAAGTTAAAATAATAAGAATAAAGTCATTGAACAATAGTTATTTGTGCAACCAGTTGGGAAACGCACTATTTTTCGTAATGAGCGAATTTCTACAAAAGAAAGCGAGTTACGAAAAATAGGGTTTCTCAACGTGTTTCACACAATATTTTTTCCAATTTTGATATGTAATCCTTTTTAATTCAAGCTGAAAATATAAAAAATATATATTTAAAGAACTAAAGAACACGCTTTTAACGCACTAAAAATCAAAAAATTATTTTAATATTCAACGACTGTCGAAAAGCATGGGATGCTTTTTGGTTTCGTATCTTTGAGAAACATAATAGTTTTAAAGTAAGATCCCAGAACCGGCAAACCTACCTCATTTTAGCAAAGCTGAAATTTTAAGTATGAATAGTGTGATATGTAGTTGAGAACGTATGCTTGAAATTGAGAAATGATTTAGTTTTGGGATGAATATTCGAATAAAAAAAACAAATCATTTCTCAATTTCAATATATATATATATATATATATTTTCAATTTTTTTTAATATCCTCGCAGATATGAACATGTTCTGGTAGACTAGATGCAAGTGTCTACACTGAAGAGGATTGTACATAATTTTTATGAAATGTTCCGCTTTCAAAAAGATACACATCTACGGCGGTTTTCAGCTAGCCAGTTCATGCTCAACCATCAACTCTAAAACAATACTAATATTATATGTTGGAGTACCTTTGTATTTGCCCTTTTGATAAATTTATATTAACGCCTCTGGTCCTTGAATAAAGTTAATCATCACGCAGAACAAAAAAATCCGCGATTCCACATTAAGTTTTCCGCAGTTTAGATAATGACAATTCATATGACATTGTGATTAACCACGGCTCATGGAAGACTTAATAAAAGATATGGCTATATTCGCTACCTTTAGTTTTTTTTAAATAACTCATATTAAACGTCACATTTCTACGGCATTGTTATGGCGTCTATATTTACGATCTTGATAATTTTGACACGAATATATAGTTATCTACACTACGTATTCTCAGTTCTCAGTACACTAGGTTAGTTGCTTAAATAACATTTTTTGTACACGCTACTTTGGATACTGAAAACAGTCCGCAAAATGGCACTTTAGCGGACTGTCGTCATGGCAACACTTTAGCATACCCTTTTTGTTTACTCAGAAAACTCTCGCCTCGTCCTTAAACATTCCGATTCGTCGGCTAAAGCCTCAATGCGTACTTATTACATAAACTATTTTATTAAATCGGAACATCCAGATGTGGAATTTACGTTTGACATTAAGAATATCGCTATAATTAAGTTCTAATTTCTCCGTTGCGGTTTTGAAAAAGCAGGGGTTTAAAAATATATATTTTGACACTGTAATGAGGAATATTCATGTCTATTAGTTAACATTCACAGCATCATAAGTTAGAACTAATATTAAAAAGAAACAACAACAAATATCAAAAACATTCATTTATATAATGAATAATTTTAAATTCGATCAGTTTGAAACCTATAAAAAATTCTACTGGGTGAACTGGGACCAGCAATCTTATGTATTTTATGCCAAGCTTTTTTTAATTCGATATTCTGCAACATTAATCTTATTGCCAAATCATGTGGTCAACTTTCATCTCGTTATATTATGAGTCAGTTTATTCATTCCTAATATGATAGTTCAATGCTCTCCGAAACTTGCTGAATCTTTCCTTTTACGGAACACAAGTAATCAATCGATTTGAGAAAATTAACGGCAACATATCTTATAAGGAATTGTTACTTAAAATCGCTTTATAAAGTGTACCGTACAGCAATTGATTCATGGAACATTTTTTCGAACATTGCCTTGGGTAAAGCATTCAATATGGTTTTTGACAAAATAGTTTTTTTTTAATGTGTCGACATACGAGATACATTCTATGGTTTGATTAAACCTTTGATTGAAATCGAGAAAAAATTGATGGTCTAATAAGTAACCCAAATTTTTTTATTTTTGGTGTCCCCCAGGTTACTGTTTTGGGTCTTGTTCACTATATACATCAACAGACAGAAATTCCTTGTTGAGTCACTAATTAGAAAGTATATACTTTACGGTTAGTGCACAAAAGTGTATATATTGTTATGTTAGGAAGGACCAGTAATGTATTTTAAAGGTCGAAAAAAATAATTTCTTAAAATATCCACAAAAATAATAAATGTTTAATAGTTAGTAGTTCATAAGATACTGTTTTTACATTTTTTTTAGATTATATTTCCTTTATGAAGCCTCTGTATAACATTAATAGGTAAATATATGCAAATACTATAATGCAATCATTTTCCTGCATTTTCAAAAATGATCACAACACATGATTGTTTGAAATAGTCTAGATTCACAAAATTATTTTGGATTAAATGTGATCAACAAAATTATAAGGTTAAAACATACAGTATATGAAATTGTATCTAATTAAAATAGCCAATGGGAGAACATCCATCACTGTTTTTCATTATTTTATGAAAATGTGTCAATTGCTCATAGCTATAAGTTATCTATCGCAGGCCAGGTTAATATAAGTTTTCCTGAATAAAGGAAATAATTGTTTTTGATAATTTCTGGTTTACTCTCCACAATGATATGCTAATATCTCACCTATAAACACTGAACTGAAATAGTTCGAATGACATCAAGACAGGCAGTGGCTCTATTGCCACTACCGACTCCTGAGGCGATGGCGTTCCAACTGAGTTTAGTCGTGGTAAGAAAAGGAATTACAAAGAGTAAAAAAAAAATTTCACATATATTCAATAAAAGTGTTATGGTATTGGGTGGAAAAAATAATTTTACAAAACATATAAATATAAATAGAAATTATTATATTCTACTCAATCATAACAAATTGACATCCAAAGTAAGGGCAAAATAACAATCATTATTTCAGTGCAGTTGACAACCAACATAAAGGCAAATAAGGTAATAACAATTGGCAGCAACGTGGCGAGAAAACATTAACGTTAGCCGGCAATTATTATTTCATAAAATTAGTAATTGATATAACATAACAATTGTCTCCCAACGAAAGGCAAAATTTACAATTAGCTATTATCATATCAGAACAATTGGTACCCAACATAAAGGCAAAGAAGGTAGAGAAAATATTTGTGGGAGAAATTAACAACAATTGTTATATCTTAACAATTGGCTTCCCAAAGCGGTGCGAAAATATTTGTATTCATAATAATAATAAATTAAATAATTAACAAAACAACCCATCATTACAATTGGCTTCCAACGCGGAGCGAAAATAATTATCATATCAAATCATAACAACGATAAATCATCTTACAAATCCATTACAATATATATATATATATTTCATTCATTTCATATACTTTCACTACGTTGGTTATTTCTTTAGTATTATTATTATATGTTTTAGATTAGGGACATATCTTATACCTGAGGATTACTACCGTGATGCCATTTTTTATTTACAATTTTGTATATCCATACTAACACTATCATTTGTTGTATCAAAACTCAGTTAATAAACATTATTATTAATATTATTATCATTAGAGAAACAAAACAAACAATATGTGGTTGATTCTTCTTTGAAAGTTCTGAAAGTTGTCCCATGGAGAAGGTTTTTATGCTATCCATTTCACTTTACTCGCCACTAGGTGGCGCTGCAGCGCATCAACTTCTATACCGTTCAACCGATCGCCATGAAAATTGGTATACACAGATATTTGAAAACAGAGAATATTTTCGCGCTATCCATAACGAGATAACGGAAAACAGGATAACGGGAAACGGGATAGAAAGATAACACGATAGTGGGTTACCGAGATAGCGGGATAACGGGATAACAGGAAGTGGGCAGGGTCACAAGCATAAACTAACTGAAACACAAAGAAAAACAAAGGAAAAATGGATCCTAATAACCATACTGCTGTTTCACAGTTAAAGAAACCGCAGTATGGCTATGGATTCGAAAGACATTCCCGGTGAGTGAACATTTACATTCAAATTTTTACTAAATGTTTACAATGAAAGGCAACAACTTGAGTCTCTTTAGTTTTTAAATTACATTTGGTCAGTGGATAGCCAAAAAATTCCCTCAAATCCATTCAACATCTATAAAAATCAATTTCATCAAACCTATGATAATATCTTCGTTTAAAGAGAATATTTGTCTGTAAACAATGATAATATTATAGAACTGCGAATGGGCATGGGAATATCTTGTTTACTAGTATTATATGCCATTCAAAAGATAATTGAGGCATTTTTCGGCTAGTAACAGAGCTTTATGAAACATATATTGTGCACTTCAAGCTGTTTTTGACCTTTCCAAAAGTACACGGAGATAGTCTGGATCAGCATATAAAACGAGCAAAGTACCTTCGATTTTCACTTGGCAGCGGCTCCCAATCAAAGAACGCATCGGCTGGACGTGTTGGCAACTGTCACCATGTATAATTAGCAGGAGGTAGTTAACCCAGGTAAAAGTGATTTAAATTTAGTCGCTGACCCATATTCCCACACTGAAGTCTGTGTGATTTTATCTTACATGTAAATAATCGAATATAAGTCTGCGAAACCAGGCTTTTGCTGAAAATCATTTCTCTAGATATTCGATTAAAATTCGACCATATTCGGAAAAAATTATTTCACTTTATTTCGTTTCAATCTCTATGACAAAATTGTGTCAAATTTAGAGGAAAACTGTAGGCAACATTATAGAGTTTAATGTTCCAAAGAAATTGAAATAAAACATATTTTATATCCTTGGTATGTGAAATTCACTCATAAGTTATGAATTATGAGAACGAAAATGATCGTAATGCAAAATTGAAAGCCTGGAAGTCCGAAGCAAAAATAACATGGCTACTTGAACTGTATACTTTGTGTAGATACAGAACGCTTATTGTACGAAAGCCGACTCGTACTTTTTGTAGATGATTTTGTAATTTATTTCGGATCATTTTGGAATTGAGCTTGTTTTCCTGTGATTTGTATTTAGGGTACGAATGCTTAGGAGTATAATTACATTTATTTTCGTTTCTTTTTGCTCAATACTGAAAAGCTATTAAATTACACTGCTCCCCTAGATGTTAAACACTGTGAGTATAAAAACCATAATTTTGTCTATATGTGCAAAATCTGAAATCGTTTTCATTTTTATTTAGGCTGGATTAATTCTTTCAGCTATTGATAAATCTGTTTGAAGGTTGTAGAACTTGATTACTCTCGTTTCGGACGTCCATCGTCTTAATGGACTTAAAAGGTTTTCACGACGTTTCGAATGCTTATCTGCAATCGTCTTCAGGTGAATACAGGTTTAGTTGCTACTTACCAATTTATATGTCTGCCGGTGCAATGATGCGTGTAATTCCGCCATGTGCAGTGGGGCGTGTAATTTCGTGCGGTGTGGTGGTGCGTGAGGTTTCGCGCCTCGGCAGAGCTGCTTCCAATCGGGCAGTACTTTACGGAGTTTCCTCACCTAGACTAAACCTGACAACAAAAATGAAATCAGTAAGTATTGCATTTATAAAGTTCCATGTGAATGCGGAGATTCCTACATTGGAGAGACAAAGAGGCCGTTATCGGTAAGATTGGATGAGCACAAGAAATAGAGTCAACGTGGAGAAACGTCAGAATCGGGAATTGCTGACCATGCCTGAACTGAGCACCATCGAATTCTATGTGACGAAGCAAGTGTTCTACATAGAGAGGAGCATTGGTTCAAACGAAATTTCAAAGAGGCCGCCTACATCGAAGCCAATAACGCCTGTAGTCAACCAAGCGTTGAGATCAAGAACGTATGGAAACCACTAATTGCTCTTTCTGGCGGGCTGCAGAGGTGCGAAACCTCACCTGAAGACGATTGTAGATACAAGCATTCGAAACGTCGTGAAAACATTTTAAATCCATTAAGACGATGGACGGCCAAAACGAGAGTAATCAAATTGATAAATCTATTATCAATTTCTATAGATCCAGATTTCATACTATGAATTAAAAAAAACTTGCATAGAACATTTTTTTTAATATTACATACGACTACCTCCTTTTTTTATTATGAGTTAAGTGTTAATTCATCAAATATTAAAACAATGGAAGTGGTTGCCATTCAACTTCAGTTCAAATGATGTTTCATATGTCTATAGAATACAGTAAGTGATTTGTCTGCACTTCTACACTTGTATGAATCATCCTGGTAATTTTCTTCAGATTGGCCACTAACCCAAAGAAACGAGAAATGCAGTTTCCCCACGAAACACTTTTAATCATACTTAAGAAGAGTAATACAAGCGATATCTGTTAATAATGGCCTTACTGATATGATTCAATCAGAACACAGCAAATAATAAATATGTTTCATTAAATGAAGATGTAGAAACCTGAACAGTGGAACTAATTTCCAGTCATAACCAAGCACTAGGAATCGGTATTACCATGTCATTTGAAGCATGTAGACGTCGACATCCATTACTGTTGTGGAGCTCTTGGCATATCTTCCAACAAATGAACAAGAGTGATCCGTATTGAGCTTTGTCGAGGAGAAAATATGTCTCAATTTGACACCAAGTAGCCAATCTTACCGAGGCAAATAGAAGAAGGAACCCATAATCAGCCCAGTACAACTGATGAAACCCTGATATGCCCGACTTATATTAGTGGATTTGCTGAAGAAGCTATACAATTATAAAGCTGATCTGTATCATCAGCCTATATTTCAAGATTCACTTGTACATGATATAATACCGCCAAAGGTCGTTCCTCTTGAAGGGAGGAATTAGTTTTTTTTATGATGGAGTTAATTTGTGAATCATTCGTACCTCTGCTAACAGTTTTGCAATAGCTATTACAGGGAATTAACCAAACTAATAGCCAATATGTATCTCCAAACGCTCCACAATTGCCCTCTACGAACACCATTGCAATCCTATAAATACAATCAATTACCGTTAAAAACTACACAAATTATATAGATATAATCGAGTCGGACAACACACTTGCGTCGCGCTTTTAAAACCGGTGTTGGTCTCGCATCTCGTAATTGGAACTGCCACTTGTACCATTATCGATTACATTTTGATATCGACTTTCATTTCGATTTCTGCAGAGAATTCGCGATCTGAAGGGAAGTCGGAGCTGCTTTCTGATTACGCAACGAGAAAGTTGAGGAAATTGCAGGACGGTCATTATAAAGCCCAATAATTTTTATTGCAGTTATTATATATATATATATATATATAAAGAGGTTGTGAAGGTTAGACGACTGTCTAAGTTAAAGAAGAATCCTTTTTAAATTCGGGTATGCAGTCAACAGGGGTATGGAAAAAGTGTACTCTTTTTTCTATTCAAGCTTTCGAGTCATTTATTGTCTCTTCATCAGGAACTCTACAATGAATTAAATTGAACATTATAATATTTGAAAACCAATTAGGCATGTGTACTTACAAAAGTGAGGTTAAAAATCCCTTTCACTTGCAGCAAATTATAAAATACCATGTCACAACAGACAACACTCTTGGTAAAGTCATATATAGTTAAAACTTTGATCGAAATTGATCAAGATTACTTAAAGATAAGTGTATAAACATTTTAAAATTCCAAATGGGCTCTTATGGAGGACATGTTGGATTCAAGAGGCAGTGGTGACAAATGAAAAATGGATGATTATTGAAGTAAATGAAGTTGACAATTGACAAGTATGAAAAATAGATCTACGACCTGTTGCCAACATACAATGCGATGAAAAATAATATCACCAAACAATTACATGGTACCAACTTATGTTAATTAAAACGATTTAGGTAAGTCTCATAAGGAGACTGCCAGAGAAAATATGAGTTTTTTAACAATTAAAAAAATGTATATTAAAAAATTGATATATAACAAAATTTGACAGAGTGCAAAATTTCATTATATATATATATATATATATATATATACACTGTGTCCGTAAAGTATGGAACAAATTCATTTTTAGCTAAACAGGTCATTTTAAGAAATAATCCTGAAACACGTCGATTTTTGATGTTAATTTACCGTATTTTAAAATAATAATCTAATATACAGGGTGAATTACGTTCGAGTAATGACGTCACCGTCATTTTTTTTAAATGGAACACCCCCATTTTGTCTCAATTTTCGGATTACTCTAGCTGAGCTGATTCCAAAAATGTATCACATGTTGATTCCAATTGGTACAGGGTGGACAAAAATACAATAGTTTTGTGTGTGCTCATAAAGTAACGCGTAACATTCTTTATTAGGTAAATTAACAATATTATCAAAAATACTTATTGTCTAGCGGACAGAATATGCTGGAATACATGACTTTATAAATGTTCGAACTGCAGCCCTTGCTGTATTTGACAGTAACCCAAACGGTGTACAAATTCTTGTTGAACCTTGTGTATGGTTTCTTGCGTAATATTGTTTATTTCTGTTCGAATTTTCTCTTGTACATCTGCAATATTTGCTGGTTTCGTTTTATAAATAACATTCTTCAGATGGCCCCACAGAAAATAATCGAAAGGATTTAAATCTGGTGACCTCGCTGGCCATTCAGTGGGTCCACGTCTACCAATCCACCTGTTCGGAAAAATTTCATCTAGGTACCTTCAAACATCTACAGCATAATGTGGAGGTGCACCATCCTGTTGAAACCATAAACTTTCATCAAAACCTCCAGGATTACGTCTGCTGGGAAACAAATTACGTAAAGTAGGTACGAGATACCCCCTTAAAAACTCAAGGTACGTTGCCCCGTTTAAATTACCTTCGAAAAAGTAGGGTCCGATGATTCAATTTCGTACAATTCCAGCCCATACATTTACCTTTTGAGGGTATTGTGTATGATGCTCACGCATCCAGTGGGGGTTTTCTTTTGCCCAGTATCTACAAGTGGACTCATCAGAAAAAATTATGTTTTGTATCAAGAGAGGGTCTCGGTGACATTTATCTATCATTTCTTCGCAAAATTGGAGTCTTCTATCGGGATCATCTTCGTTTAATTCTTGCACAAGTTTGATTTTATAAGGATGCCATTTTTCAAGCTTCAATAGTTTGTGTACCGTTATAGCGACTAACTTTGCGAACAGAAGTGTGCGCATCTTCCTCAAAACTCAGTAAAACACCTAATGCTGTATCAGCATTTGCAGGGAAACGACCTGATTTGCGTACATTTTCAACATTACCAATTTCTTGAAATTTCGTTTCAATCTTACTGACTGTTGAACGCGTTATAGGTCTTTCTGGATATTTATCATTAAACAAATTGCACACTTCCATCTGAGTTCGCGATCTGTCTCCAAACCCAATCATCATAAGTATTTCAATTCTTTGTTTTACACTTAACTCCATTTCTACTTCCAATTAAATCTAAGCAATCATTCGAATATTCACGAATACCAAAAATATTGTAGTACTAAACTGTCACTGAACATCAATAAATTACTAAACAAATAATGACATTTCCCAAAAAAGTAGACGACTATGTTTTTTATAAATAGATAAGAAGTACCAAACATGTTTGGAAACAGCTCATTTTTATTACTCTAAACATGTAGCAAACTACGGGGTGTTACATTCAAACCAATTGCCGCTAGACAATAAGTATTTTTGATAATATTGTTAATTTACCTAATAAAGAATGTTACCCGTTACTTTATGAGCACACACAAAATTATTTATTTTTGTCCACCCTGTACCAATTGGAATCAACATGTGATACATTTTTGGAATCAGCTCATCTAGAGTAATCCTAAAATTGAGACAAAATGGGGGTGTTCCATTTAAAAAAAATGACGGTGACGTCATTACTCGAACGTAATTCACCCTGTATATTAGATTATTATTTTAAAATACGGTAAATTAACATAAAAAATCGACGTGTTTCAGGATTATTTCTTAAAATGACCTGTTTAGCTAAAAATGAATTTGTTCCACACTTTACGGACACAGTGTATATATATATATATATATATATATATATATATATATATATATATATGGAATATTTGATGGATGTGGACACTTGCTTTGGCTTTTCACTCCTAACACTGGAAAAATTGGGTTTTACATCCCTATTGTCTCACCTTTTGGGGCTTGCCGTTACTAAATTACTAAAATCAATTTACTAAAAGGAATGAGCCTTCCTTGTATTTTCCATTTCTTTAAGGAGCACTTCTGATACTGGTAATTTTTCTGTATATTTGAAGCAAGGAAGCCGTTGTGGTTTGAATATGGAAATGAGGCGATAAATGGTTTCAGTCTCTCACGTCTCTACCGCTATCTTCTCCATAGTCGTCTCCCAAACGTATTCGAAAGGACCTGATGCTCTAGTAAAAGAAGAATGAATTGAAAATATGTTTCTCAATCGAAACAAAATTCAGACGAAAACGTGAGCTTATATAAATGAATGTAACATCAATTATTTCTCTTAAAAAATTCCAAAAATAATCATATTTGCAATTATTTCTAGCCACTGTTTCAAGATTTTCGATGCAAATATACAGTCACCTATCGAAAGGTGCAACATGTTGCTGTAACCACGTATTGAACACGAGGAATATTGGTATGGAAATGAAAGTCTGGGATTTTATTTAACTTTTTAACAGCCGCCATCTTGAAACTATGTGGCCGATTTGGTCCATCTTTAAACTCGTCCCTTTCGGTTGGGAAATGTGGCCTCCAGTTTGTCTACAAATTGTACTCAGAAGTTGTTTCTTGTATTTGAAATAGAATTATCCCATTCATAATCATATTCATTCGATAAAAATAAGTGAAAAATGTAAAATATATTTTGGAATAATTTGTAGTTTAGCATCGCCAAAAATGTGTCAACTGTTAATTTTGTAGCGCAAGTTTTTCGACTTCTTTCCCAAGACATCGAAAAATCATTCATAGATATTTTCTGTGCAATAGATTGTTAGGCATTTTTTTCCTGGGCATTTCTACTTCTTTCGGAGCACGATGTTGTAAGAGAAAGTTCACAAACATGCATATTTTACCACGTTTATATTAGCTCGCTTCAATGTCTGTTTGTCCGGTACAAATCTTGCAATGGGCACCGGTAGCTGGTCAGGTTGACGAGAGTCGGGCGCGTTTAGTACTTGGATGGGTGACCACCTGACAAGGAAGGTGCGCGTTAAAATGCCCTAACAACTGTAGCGTAGTAGCATATTCGCAGCTGCAGGCGTCTTATCAATCAGCACGAGATAATGCGATAGATATGCCGTCCTTCGGAGGGGACGTTAAGATGGCGGTCCCGAGTTCATAGATGTTGAGCTCGTTAAAGAACCCCACCTCTGAAACAACAGAGGATTCGGCAGAATTTCCGGTTGGGAGGAGTGTGCTCACCGGTGTCGCAGAAATAGGCCGACGTTGAATAAAGCAATGAAAAAAAAACTTGCAATCGATTTTAAATCAAATTACCGATAAGCTAGAAACTTGAAACTTCGAAAATAGCTTGAACTGGATGAGAATACAACATTAAATGGTCTGTCTGCTTGTTCGTTTTCTTATGGAGCACAAAAAGTGACGTTAGGATCACACAAACTCTCCATAGCAGAATGATCGATGAATTAATGTGCACTTAATTCAACTGATTTCCAAATATTCCCTCAATATAACAACGAAATTTCAGTAAAAATAAACCGTTTGTCTGTAATAATAATAATAGTGAATCGATTTTAAAATTTTCCCGAGGAGCTAGTTTCTTGAAACTTATCTCAGAATGGATGACAATGCAATATTAAATCGCTTTCTTGTCTGTCTGTTTGTTGTTTTATTGTTGTCTGTAATAATAATAGTAAGTAGCAATCGATTTTGAACCAACTTCTCGATGAACGACAGACTTGAAACTATAGTCATAGCTCAGAACTAATGATAATACAATATTAACTCGTTTTCTTGTCTGTTCGATTGTTCGTTAATTGTAATAATAATATAAGACAATCGATTTTAAACTAAGTTCCCGATGAGCTAGATACTTGAAACTTCGAACATAGCTCATAACTGTATGACAATGAAATATTAACTCCCTTGCTTGTCTGTCTGTTTGTTTGTCTGAGATAGTACCTAATAATCATAATAGTAGTAAGGAGCAATCGATTTCAAACTAACTGAAATTAACATGAAATTTGCCACATATCACTATAATAATCTCATCAAGCTCAATTCCAAAATTTCACACATACACAAGAGGAAAAGCAGAAAATAATTATTTAGACATTTTTTTTTTTGATATAACACGTTTATAAAACGGACTAAAAAGTATAAAATAATTTCTTCTAGCCCCATACAGATTTATAACCACACAGATTGTCGTGAAAATTTATGATTGCGCGATTTTTCTTGTAAGATTTAAAACGAAAAACATGGGGAGCAAGGAGAAAACTCACACAACAGTTAATATCATTTACAGTGCAATTAAATTGTTAGTGACTCAGGTGAACTAGTCATGCATCAATTATCTATTGCATGAATTTGAATCACATTTGACTTTCAGAGGAAGTATAAAACAGACATGGCCGCTTTATTCTTCATTTGGCTTATTTGGCGATCCACTGAAAAGGAAATTTCCACATTAGATAGATCCAAATGAGTTATGTATCCCTTGCTAGGTTTTGTTTCAGAAAATGCATTCATATGAGAGTAATAAGCGGAAAACAGAGTGGGCGAGGTAGGTGAACTAGCGCTTTTGCACTCTTAATGAGAATATTTCGACATTACTGCTTTTGATGAAAGTACAGCCGTATAAGAAACGAGTATTTCACATTTCACAGTCAAATTCAATTTCTAACTAGAAGTCACTTTTGACATTTCAAAATATTAAAAAAATAATATTCTTCATTAAACATAATACAACTTTCGATTTCTTAGTCAAATATGCTAATAAACATGTTTCGTATTACCGTTCCGATTTTTCAGGCATAGAAACGCCGAGTTTCATAACGGTACAGTTCCGTCCCCTTGTTTCCATAAATGAGTCGATGAAAATGATTTTGGGCCAGCGGCAGAGATACTACTATAGCCACGCCTGAAAGCCCTTTCTATTGGTGAAAACGCACAAAGTTTTTATTGGACGAAGCACATTTCATTTAGAATAAAAACTTTTTAACAAAAAATTAAACCGACGAAATACGGAACTCAAGAGTAAAAAATGAAATAAACTTTCTTAGTCTCAGTAACTAAGCTCCTAAACTAATGTGAGTAACTAATTTTGAGTCGGCGCCAAACAAACAAGCAAATGAATTAGATAAGGCGTAAAATGATGGCATCGAGTTACGCGGTGACATTCTGATAATTTGTTTGAAGTAATTTAATGATGTTCGTTGATTGTTTGTTTGGCGCCGACTCAAAATTAGTTACTAACATTAGTTTAGGAGCTTAGTAACTGAGACTAAGAAGGTTTATTTTATTTTTTACTTTTCAGTTCCGTATTTCGTCGGTTTAATTTTTTGTTAAAAAAAAATACTTACTTACCCACCTTACTTCAACTATTACCAGTTAAATAATATGATTATCTACTTTTACTATTTGTTGTAATATAAATTATTTTTGTTGTTCTGGTTAGTTTATTTCATTACTTTGTATATCATTCCATCCTCTCATAGAATATAATGGTTTTGACGGATGTGGAACAGAAATAATGTCAGTAGCGATCTGTCATTGTCAACTACGTATGTGTGTGCCAATGTTCATAAGTGAAAAATCTATTATCCCCTATTTTTCTACCCGTAAGGGTATATAATTCCATTCGAAATCTAAATATAAGGTATACCCTATCTATTAAAAAAAGAATCATCCAAATCGAAGGACCCAGTACAAAGTTATGCCTGATAGAATCGGTTAACGGATCAGAATTCAGAGGGTGAGTGATCAATATCCTTCATGTTGCTACCCTTAGGGGTGGATTTCATCTTTTAAATTCAAATGGGACCGCCTTTGAAGTACACCCTATCCACTGAAGAAAGAATTATCGGAATCGGACGCCTCAGTAGAAAGTTATGCGTGATCATACATAAAAAAAAATGATGGAAAAAAAAATACAGGTCGACTAGAGAACCTCCTCCTTTTAGGTTTCGTCGATTAATAACACATATCGATCAAGTCCACGTTGCCTGACTGTAGGTTAAGAAAGAATAAAAAGCTTGCTTTTTTGTTACTCTATGAAGATTACATGAATTCTGAAACCATGCAAAATAATTGTAGTCTAGACTATACATATACTACATTCTATACCACAATTTGTCTTCAAACGGGGTTTGACGCTATTTTTCTTCCCAACTTGGCCTCGTTGAATCAAAATGTATTCGTAACTACAATAATATTGTCAGGAATTCACTACGCCACTGCCGTAATCACACGCTGTCTACGAGATATGGAAATATTCTATGTAAAGCGACTCACTGCGCACGCGGATTCCAAGAAGGCAGCGTGACTGATTGACGTTGCGCCAAACAATCGAGAATTCTGCAGTGAGCACTATATTCTAGCATTATCAACCTTATATAGACAATGGCGGATGCGGAGAGTTGGTCATTTATTTGTTTGATCAGTTGGAGTATAGTACGCAATATTTCAGTAGTAAACTGTAATTGAGTTATTATGCTGTTGTCTTTTCGACGTGCAAATAAACGGACATTGATTAGTCGAGTGTTTTAAATAGACGAACCCCAGTTTTGTAGAAATATTGAAAAGCGAAAATATTATTATCAACATCTTTTTAAGGCTGCAAAGGAAGAAGAAATAGAAGGGAACAACTAACAAGAACCTCATACTTCTCAAACGGAATACGTAACCAGCAATTGTATGACTATCGATTTCTAAAACATAGTAGATAGGAATGAAATTGTTTAATTTTTCAGGAATGTGATAGTTGAATCGCTTGTTTTTTATGTAAGTTATGGTGAACTTTCATTGTGTCCACATAGAAATTGCAATAACACAAAATATATCCGGGTTTTTCGGGTTTCAGAAATTACTGGTATGTCGACTGAACTGAAAAATGACATTTTGAAATGAAAACTCTGGGTTTTCTTTCACGATTTTAATACCGAGTGTACCCTAAAACTCTTTCATCTCATAACCGTTCAAGGTTGGTTTACATTTTGATTGACTACCATTTGTTAAAATATCAAACTGCTGAAGAAAATCTGAAACACAATTTTGATCTGAGCTAGCACTAATAAACGGTAAACGATTTTTTTTATGGAAGCTTTTACAATACAAACAAATTTTGAATTTTACTATTTAAAGTGTATACCGGGTGTCCCAGTATACCTGTTCCAATGGATTATCTCAGCCATTTCGAAAGATAAAAATTTTAAAATTCCATGATCTCCAATTCGTTCAAGGAACTTTCAACTGAGAAAACAAAATTGAAAGTCACTTCCGGTTTGACCGGAAGTGACTCTGAATTTTTTTATTTCAAATAACACCCTGTATATTTTTTGCAATTTTTCATTCCTTTTCAAAATTATCTTTCCAACGATGTATCAACTTTGTATTTTACATTTGATTTGATGGAGAAAACGTCAATTGAAATTTCAAATTAAAGAATTGCAGTAGGCTATGATATTTTGTGTAATCTTCGTCCGTAGCATTTTTTCTTTTAAATACAGTACGCTTTCTATGAAATGATCCACTTGTTGCCAAATTCGAAGCCAAGCGTGTGAAATACATAGCGCTTGGCATTCGTCTATCAGGGTATTTCTTTCTGTATGCACGTAGGGCAGCCCGACGATTATTTTCGCATTTTCCATAAATCAGTATCATATCCAATTTCTCTTGATCAGTGAAGTTATTATCATTTTCACGGTTATTCATTCTTGAATGTTGGTTTCTCTGAGACGCACACAACTACTGAGAATTATTAACTGTCAAAGTTATAAACAAATGTATTCAAATGTTTCCATGGCACACTGAGGTTTTCATTTAAGAATTATTAATTATTCCAGTTCTACTACAATTCTAATAATTTGAAATTTGACATTCTCTTCATCATCTCGAATGCAAAATTGTTCATGAATTATCAATTATTATTGAAGTCAAAATCAAGATTACACAAAATATCATAGCCTACTGCAATTCTTTCAATTTGAAATTTCAATTGACGTTTTCTCCATCAAATGTAAAATACAAAGTGTGATACATCGTTAGAAAGATAATTTTGAGCAGAAATAAAAAATTGCAAAAAATATACAGAGTGCTATTTGAAAGAGTCACTTCCGGTCAAACCAGAAGTGACTTTTAATTTTTGTTTTCCTCAGTTGAAGGTTCCTTGAACGAATTGGAGATCATGGAATTTTCAAATTTTTATCTTTCGAAATAGCTGAGATAATCCATAGGAACAGGTATACTGGGACACCCGGTATACTTTATATTCTCTTGCACACTCCACGGAACTGTTTTTTTTTCGCACACGTGGAAAAAGCATATCTAAACGAATCCGACGAAAATCCCAACAAAAGAGACTGTTGGTCTCAGCAACCTTTTTCTTTGTAAGCACCCTCCACCAATGGTTCTATCTTCATTTTCTATTCATCCGTGCGAGCCTTTAGAAATCGTCCGTTGTCGAAAGACACAAAGGGCATTATATGCATCGCGACGCCAACTTTGAATGGAGCCCTTTAGCGCCACACTTGGCGCCGGCCCGTCGTCAAGGCGACGCCATGTTTTGACTCGGCGTGACGTCACGGCGTCGATAGCCCTGCCGCTGCTGACGACGCTCTTAGCTCTTCCGGAATTTCTTATATTATGTGGAAAACTTGGTCGACAGGACGTGTAGCGACTGCTAATGACAAAGTGAGTGGAATTATATGAGGGCAAATCAATATTTTTGGATCATGGGTATCTCCAACTGCCACAGGCAGTCTCGTTAGAGATGATAATAGAATTCATTCAATTGCAAAATATTGAATGATCAGTTAGCTTATTACTGTCATACGAAGGCGTATAAGGGCCAACAACAAAATATTTTTTAAAATATTAGGAATTGTCACTTCAAAGTGACAATTGTCACTTTGAACTGACAATTGTCACTTTGAAGTGACAATTGTCACTTTGAAGTGACAATTGTCACTTCGAACTGACAATTGTCACTTTGAAGTGACAATTGTCACTCAAAAAGGACATTTGATGCCAACTGTTAAAATAATCACCGCCATTGCATCTATTGTTTCCTCATGTCGTCAATTCATTTTGCATCGGCTAAAGTATTTAGCCCTCCCAAATTTAAATATGGGACACAGCCCTTGAAAGGGAAATCCCAACTTTCCATATGGTCTACGTTATGAACATTGGAATTAAATAATTTTATAACTTTAACCTACAAAATAATTTTTTCATCTCCATGTAAGTAGCACTTATTGTATCACATTACCCATGTAACTAAGTCTTTGTTCTTCTTTTATTATAGAATACTTTTATATATGCTGATGATGAACCTATAGAGGTTCGAAACATGTTCACCTAATCGATGGTATTGATCTAATCGATTGTTAATATTATATTGTGGAGACGACTCCGTGTTTTTCTTCTTCATAAAAATAATAATAAAATAATATTGTTTTTCAGTCAATATATGGGCATTCTATCATTTCACTTATACCACTTGAAAACTTTATTCATGTTGAAAAATAACAAATTCCCTTCAGTTAATACAAAAAAAGTTATCTATTTATTACCCAAAAAAGGTGTACAAAATAATTGAGAAATAATAAAATAATATTGTTTTTCAGTCAATATATGGGCATTCTATCATTTCACTTATACCACTTGAAAACTTTATTCATGTTGAAAAATAACAAATTCCCTTCAGTAATACAAAAAAAGTATCTATTTATTACCAAAAAAGGTGTACAATAATTGAGATTTATGGAAACAAAAGTACAAATATTCAATAATTGTGCATTCTATCATTTCACTTATACCACTTCAAAACTTTATTCAAGTTGAAAAATAACAAATTCTCTTCAGTTAATACAAAAAAAGGTATCTATCTATTACCCAAAACAGGTGTACAAAATAATTGAGATTTTATGAAAACAAAAGTACAAATATGCAATAATTGTGCATTCTATCATTGGTCCAAATTGAAACTGGAGATTCTTCTTGTGAAATCAATTTGTTATAATAAAAAAAAATTATTTTATTCTTGATCGAAAATGACTTCCTTATCGATAAAAAAACTATTTCAGAAAAACCAATTGAATTCTCGTGGAAAATCTCCTATTTTGTTTAAAAAAAAGAGCACTGTGTCCGTCCGAGACATTTGAGAAAAAACACCATTCATTTTTCGAAAGGAACTACTCTGTATACAAAATGAAATGTTCATAGGATGCCATCAAAAATGAAACAGGTTGAATATTTAGTCAATTTTCAACATAGGTATAGGAGAAAGTATTGAAAAAACTTTTATAGATTGTGCATGTCGAATAACCTCAAAATCAATTGAAATTTTACATGATGGCCAGTAAGGCAACAAGTTAAAAATAAACTATGAAGATGGCAAAATTTCGAAATCAGTTAGAATCCAATACTATGGCTTAGGTGTAGTTCCAAGCATTTATTCGAAAATATCTAAAATCACCTTTTTTTTCTATATTCTCTGATCAATTTATAAATATCCTATTTTTCTTTCAAATAACTTAAGTTAAATAGAGTAAGTATTTTAATACCAATAGATGAACTATTTAATTTTTTTCGCAATTTTATTAATAGAACCATGTAAATAACACTTCAGAAACTCATTCTGAGAAAACGCCATCAAAACAACCCCGTCCAGAGTATTGCAATCCTCATACCGAAGTGAAAATTGTTACTAGAAGTGACAATTGTCACTTCGAAGTGACAATTGTCAGTTCAAAGTGACAATTGTCACTTCAAAGTGACAATTGTCAGTTCGAAGTGACAATTGTCACTTTGAAGTGACAATTCCTATAATTAAAAAAATATTTTGTTGTTGGCCCTTATACGCCTTCGTACTGTCACATCATCTACTACACAATTCCCACTTTTCATTAATACCAAGCAGGTTTACAGGAATCGAATAGAATGAAATTTCTGAGAAAAAAATTATTTATTAATGTCAGAGATATTTTTCATTCCATTCGTATAGAAAACAAATGAATGGCTCAAAGATCTGAATTCGCCCAGTCAAGGGTTTCGTTCCAAAAAATATCCAACCAACATTTTTGGTATCGAAAGTTTGGTATGAGATTTTTTTTTGCAATATGTCATACGAGATACCATTTAATAGAGCTAGTTAAAAGGATTCCAATAAAAAATTTTCAGGATTTCGTGAGTGTTTGGCCCAAAGATAAGGCGTTAAAGTCTAATGTGTTTGTAGCCGTCGCATCTATGGAAAAATCGGTCAGTCTGCTTGTTAGGTGGTAGGTTCCACCCTTTGTTAAACATCCAATATCACGGAATATTTCAATATGATTATCAAATGCCTAACCAGTGACCAATTCTATATACAGTGCTTCTCAAAAGTCCCCTCCCCCCCTCTTATTTTTGGAACGATTATACATAAACAAGTGAAATTCGGAAACTGAATATTAAAGGTTGTGAACTTCCCTACTAGTGATGAAAGATGACGAAATCGTCAAAGATGACGTCACAAGGCCATTGTGACCAATTATTTTAAACGGAACCCTACGGCAAGCGACACCTCTTTTAAAAGGTATCGAAAAAACCTAGTCAATGATACTAATTTTGTTTGTGTTCATGGCAGTTTTAATGGGTCATTAGTAAACATTAAAATTTAAATTCCATTCAGTATGATATCAATTACAGATTTAAGAATCAGTATCTACTTGAAGAAATTGCTCGAAGTGACCTCCATTTACTTCCTGACAGTGAAATATCCTATTTTAAAACTCTTCTCGTACTTTTGCAAATGTGTCTGCCGAAACAGCCTCACATTCTGCAACAATACGTTGTTTTAAAACGTCAATATTGTCAGGTTCAGTGGCGTAAACCTTCGATTTGAGGTACCCCTACAGAAAAAAATCCAAAGGTGTGAGGTCCGGTGATCGAGTTGGCCATTCCGTTGAACCTCGTCGTCCAATCCATCTACCACGATACTCCTCATCCAAATACCGTCTTACTGCACCGTAATAGTGTGGAGGGGCACCATCCTGTTGGAATGTTATTTCCAAATTGCCGAATTCATCTGGATTATCTTCCAAAATTTCAAGGATTAACGGTTCTATTACGTTTTGCAACAGTTCCAGATAAACCTCACCAGTTAAATAAGTATTTGAAAAAAGAGGCCCAACGATGTGGTTTCCCAGGATACCTGCCCAAACATTCACCTTCTGGGGAAATTGGGTATGTGTTTCACGAAACAGGTGAGGATTTGCGTCACTCCAATACCTCACATTCTGTGTATTTACATTTCCATTCAGATAGAAAGTACTTTCGTCACTAAAACAAATTGTTTTGACATAGTCTGGCTGTTGGTTAATTTTGGTTTCTATATTTTCACAAAATTCTAGTCTTCGGTCTGGGTCGTCGTCTAGGAGTTGATGAACCATTTTTAATTTGTATGGATGAAATTTGTTTTTTTTCTCAACACTCTGTGTACTGTTCTTCGACTGACTTTACAGGTAGATGCAACGTGAGTTGTTGAAGAAGTAGGATTAACTATTACTTCTGTCAGTATATCAATTTTTTTCTCATCAGAAATTTGTGGTCTGCCAGATCGTTTCGCATCATTAATACTTCCCGTTGTTTCAAACTTACGAAGAAGCTCCCTTAAATAAGTCCTCGAAACGGGGTGATCGAGAAACCTCTCATTAAAAATGCGTTCTGCTGCATGAATATTTTGTCCAGTTTCACCAAGAAAGCACGTACCATTTCGCTTCTTGAAGCACTTAAACGTTCGGCTCACAACATTTTAACAAACTATTAGAATTTACAAAAATATTAAAAGTACCAAAAGCTGCTAAAACAGTTAAACGTTCGATCAACAATACACAAATTATTAAATGTTCAAAAACTTGGACAATTACAAAAACGTCGAATTAGGGAGACTAACAAAAACGTCAGCTTATTTGACAACTATCCAGAGGCCGAGCTTGAATTTGGAATTTTAGTATTAACTGATTTAATTCCTCACAGCTTTGCGTTTTTCAAAAGCGAGTAGCCGAAACTGCCATAAACACAAACAAAATTAGTATCATTGAATAGGTTTTTTCGATACCTTTTAAAAGAGGTGTCGCTTGCCGTAGGGTTCCATTTAAAATTATTGGTCACAATGGCCTTGTGACGTATTCTTTGACGATTTCGTTATCTATCATCACTAGTGGGGAAGTTTACAACCTTTTATATTCAGTTTCCAAATTTCACTTGTTTATGTATAATCGTTCCAAAAATAAGAGGGGGGGAGCGGACTTTTGAGAAGCACTGTATTTATCTTCACATGTGATCCAATCAACTATTGATTTGTTTCCAAATTAGGAATCAGTAGATCAATCATGAACTTATAGTTTCTCACAATGATTTACAATTTATTTTTCGTAAATCAAATACGAACATTCTCCGGAAATGAGGAATAGTATATTAAAGTATAAGTGGATAAAAAGGGCTTTAAAACACGCGCGATTTTTCGAGCACGACGGCGCAGCCGGAGTCCTCGAAATAGAGCAAGTGTTTTTAAGACCAGTTATCCACGAATACTTTACGCAATTTTTTTTTATTGGTGCACTTTGAAATCATATATACTGGTATTATTACTACAAAAAATAAAAATAAGAACTAATAATGCAAAATGGTTGAATTCGTGATGTGACATCAGTATACCTTTCGTTGTCATGGAAATGAGAAAACAGATATTCATTTGCAATTTGTTATCAAAGATCAATATTTGTTGTCACCAGAGCTCAAAAATGAATTATTGTAATATCGATTTTTTGAATAGTGAGGCAGAATCGCGGTTAATACCGCGAAAATCCAGTGATATATATAAAAAAGAATATGAAAAGTTCATCAAATGGATGGAGGAGCAAGAGGTATCACATATAAATGAACGAGTTCTTAGTAATATTTCATTTGACGTTACTCCTGTCAGATCAATAATCAAAAATTTGTCATTTAGACTTTACGTTTCTCGATTTGTTGATGTTACCATGGTAACTTTAAAAAACGCGCGTTTTTTAAAGGTAACCATGACAACATCAACAAATCGAGAAACGTGAAGTCTAATAACAAATTTTTGATTATTGATCTGACAGGAGTACCTTGTAACGTCAAATAAAATATTACTCACAATTCGTTCATTTATATGTGCTCCTCCATCCATTTATAACTTTTCATATTCTTTTATATATATCACTGGATTTTCGCGGTATTAACCCGATTCTGCCTCTCTATTCAAAAATCGATATTAGAATCATTCATTTTGAGCTCTGGTGACACTAAATATTGATCTTTGGTAACAAATTGCAAATGAATGTTTTCTCATTTCCATGACAACGAAAGGTATACTGATGTCACATCACGAATTCCACCTTCTTGCATTATTAGTTCTTATTTCTATTTTTTGTAGTAATAATACCAGTATATATGATTTCAAAGTGCACCAATAAAAAAAAAGAACGTAAAGTATTCGTGGATAACTGGTCTTAAAAAATCGCGCGTGTTTTAAAGCCCTTTTTATCCACTTATACTTTAATATACTATTTTGAACAAGACCTGTGTGAGATACGTCATATTATACTGGGAGACTCAGGATACCCATAGAACATAAATGGTGGAATTGAAGTCATTTCGTCCTTTGAATAAATCGGCAACCAATTTGGCAAAAGTAAATTTTACGTCATACTAACGTTAGATTTACCAATATGACGAAATAGACGGGGGTTATTGTCGAGAATTGGAATATCATAACATTTTATCCAATTGATCGAATGTATAAATAAATCAAATAGTCTTAATACTAAGTACTCATTTTTACCAAAAATCCAATATAATAGGGAATGCGTATGATTTTTTGCCTGCTTTGCATCAGTTCGGCCTTCAAAAATTACATTTTGTGAAATAATTTCTCCAATTCCAAAATACTGTCATCATTTTACGCTTTACCTAACTCATTTGCTTGTTTGTTTGGCGCCGACTGAAAATCAGTGACTTACATTAGTTTAGAAGCTTAGTTATTAAGACTAAGAAGGTTAATTTTACTTTTTGCTTTTCAGTTCCGTTTTTCGTCGGTTTAATTTTTGGTTAAATTTTTTTTATAATATTATGTTTCAGTGACAATTCAAAGTGATAATAAAAGTATGTACAACATATAAATGAAGACAGATGAAATTATAGTTGACAGTTCGAAGCAACTAGAGGTCAAAGTTTGAACTGTGTGAAGTAACGATGCATATGTCCATCAGAGGCGAGAGGAGTACGTTTTTGAATGTGATAAAAAAATTGGCGTTTTCAATTTCAAAGTATGAAAAACTAAAAATTGTTTCTAAATTTCTGAATTTGTTACTGAACTTACTGGCTGGTAACCTTAATGTGCAAATCAAAATATTACCGAAAAGGGGCACACACGTGTTCCCTATTGATCAAACAAGTGGAGTTTAGAAGAGGCATATCTATTCTATAGCTTGCTTATCCGTTTATTGATAATATTGAATATGACATTCGGAAAATCACTATGTGGCTAAACTATCAGTGGAATGAACATAGTTGAGGTGGATTTCCAATCGTGTAAAACAAGAGTGCACCAAAATATTGGGTTTCTACAGAAAAAAAAAGACATTTCAATGGTAAAGTATGTTCACATATTTAACATTATTCTATTTTAACGGTTATCCATCAGCTTCTACTTAATTTTTCTATAATCATTGTTTTTTTCAATGGCGAAAACGGTCAACAACTATTAAGTATGTTATACGAGTCGATCAAATGCCTACAAAATTCCTTTCGACTTAACGCTATGAAAGTAGATTCAAGAGAGTATATATTCCACCTGTTTATTCCCCAACGTAGGTGAATATTTACTTACAAAAATTCCTTGAGAGTTAGAGGACTTTGAAGTAATATTACCTATCAAATAACTGTTGACCCTCTGGCGGGTAAGTAGTTTCTTCACATGCATTTTGTCTATGGAATTGAGTGATTTTGAAGGAGATTTAATCATATTTTTCACAACCTGCATGATTACTTTGAAATTATTAGGAATTGATGTTAATATATTAAATACGACCACACAAAGTATGAAGTTGGGAGGGATGTAAGCTCGTTGCTTTATACTTTATTTGGCATTATTGCTAGCCCAATAGAAATCGAATTTCTGCATTATGCAGTTCTATAATTATTATTTGATTTGATTGTGTAATAATTAATTGTCCCTCTGAGAATAAAATGCTCACTTAAAAAATTTCAAAACACACGGTTTCAAAGTTGATTGATTTTTCCTTCTAAAATTTTTTTTTGAAATTATCGTATAAAAAATAAAGTATAAAACAAGCATGAAAGTCTAGTTTTCACTCAAGTGAATTGCAGCCGACACCACAAATTTCATATCCACGAGGAATGAGTATCTTCCCATGCCCGTTTGTAGAATATACTAATTCCTCTAGTAATCACTATGTACATGTAATGGACTAGAAAAATTAAATGCAATGACTTCTTTCTCCTATAATTTTACTTCGAAATGTGGGTTATAGTTAGTAATCATTATAGATTTTACCCACATTAATATTTTAGTATCAATATTCAGGTTGCTGAATCCATATAAAATAATGTTGTTGTTGGTATTTATAAGGCGAGTATTTTCAGTCATTTGGACTGGTAGAATGTTGTAATTTATAACTTTATGAAACGAATACCATTTCTGATTTAATCTGTAAACTTCTTGTCTCTTCTAGTGAAAGATGTCCACCTACGTCTATGATACGCAAGGTGTTGAAAAATCCACCCAACAAACGGTCCCATATTATACCTCCAGATTTACTGTTAGGTGATTGCAAGGTGGACCATATGCTTCCACCAGCCATCTGGATAGTATCAAATTCATCTCCAAACTTCCTCATACTCAACAATGATAATTAAGTACCATGATTCGTGGGAATTCCTTCGATCCGAGCAGATTTCACCGAAGGGAATAGTGAAGAGGGCGTACCTTTTGTTTGAAAACTTTTTTGGACGGTTTACCTGAGGCTATGAGGATTTTTATTCGTGTGTACATAAAAAATGTGTTAGATCGTCTATTGAATCAGATAAGATTTTCTTTCTTTAAATTTCATCAGAAATGTTTTTGTACCTGAATTGAAACACTTTTCAGAGTACCGCATGTTTATCCATATAAGTATAGTAGACCTGAAAAAGTTCGATTTCAATAAAAAATATTCTCACTGTCTTTCCACATTTTCAAAATCTAGGAAAATATCCATCTTCCATATAAAATGCTTGCTCACAAAAAGAAAGATGAGTCTCATAAACTGTTTGACGTAGAAAATTTAAGTTGACAAAGTAATAAGAGTTCAATAGCCTGAATATTTTACGATAATATTATCTCAAAAATATCCGAACATTTTGGAATGGGAAGATGTGCAAAAATTTGTTTTATAGTCCATCCTGTAAGGTGTATTTGAAAGGGATCCCAAAAATATTTTTTTTTTAGATTTTTTCCAAGTTTGATTAGATATATTGATGGAAATATGCTTTCTGGGGAGTTTACCCAAAGTTCAGAGGCAAACTATAGCGCTTATAGTTCTGTAAAAATACTAATAAAATACTTCGGAATTGTTTGTTAATGTGCACTTTTTAATTGGATCGAATGAGATTTCATTTCATTATTGGAGCTGCAATCTGTTTTACCATCTCTACTAAAACTCTATTGAGATTTATGCACTGTAGAGTATTATTATACTAGGAAAAGTTGTTCGGATTAATCGATGAATTTCAATGCACTCCTGTTTTACCGAAAATAGACCTATCTTTCGAATTTCAAATAGAACACCCCATGTTTTTAATTTCGTCATTTTTATTTTCATAGCTGGAATGCTGGAATGAACTGATGTTTTCCATTTCAGAATAACACAAAATAAACTGATTATTTCACAATTTATCTTCAATCAAACAAAAGCAGACCGATAATGTGTGGGTCTAGAAAGTGAAAAAATTATAGCAGCGGATTGAATATGACTTACAGGGTTTACCAATGTTCCTTTTAAGGAGGTTTCAGAAAGATTTAACGGGAATTTGAAGAAGATCCGCTTTGCAAATGTTCTCAAAATAATCAAGATGTGGCTTTCGAAAATATTTGCGTGCTTTTAATTCTTTGTCTAACTAGGTTTTGCGTGTGTTGCTAATTAGTTAGTTAGGAAAAATAACCGGACATCAATTACCAGTAAGTATAGCTCCGTTTTAAGTTATATTTGGAGGTTAGTTGGGGGGAGTTATTTTTGACTGTACCAAACGTAACAGTATTCACACAATGAGCATGGGTGCCAGAAAAATAGAATTAAAAGAATATAAAGTAATTCTAAGTAAAGTAAAGTATGTAAAGAGCTTCCCACGCTTTTTTACATAAGAGAAAAACTTTTGGTCAATGACGTTATTCTTATTATTTTCAACTTTTTGTCCTTACTGCTATATAAGCGTGTTTTGTTAGTTTTTTCAAACTTCAATTTTATTTTTAACTTTTTAGTCCATAGTGCTACAAAAGACTAAAAAAGACTACGAGAGAAAAACTTTTCGATTGATTCATCCACGTGAGATGGAAGTTATTTCTAAATTTTGGCGGATGTGCTGAGAACGACCAGTGCATTCGCCATAACTTTCAAATGTAAATTATATTTTTCTGACGATCTTGGTGAGAATACCACGTCATAGCTATGAAATTATTATCAAAGATTCCGCTACATTCATGCATACATACATACAGATGAAAGAATAAAGCGTGTATAAATAATTAAATAGAAAAAATAGGTTTACTAAAAGTTTATGAGAAATTAATCGAGGATTCTGAGAAATTCGTACTCACGGAACATTTGATGTGAGAGTAATTCGTAATTTTAACTTTTTTCTTAATATTACAATAAACTTGAAGAATACACTTCCGATTCTTAAGCTAGAAGCGACTCGCACTTTTTTGTTAGTGTGCAGTAATAGTACCCTATTTTCTGGAATTCTATTTTTGTAGTTTATTTTTATGACAGTGTCTTTATGATATAACAGTACCATCCATCACTTTTTAATTTATTATTGAGAATAGCATGTGGCATTAATGAATTGTGACCAGAATTTCTAACTCTGTTAAACTGTAGAAACCCATTCGAACAAAAGTACCAAAGTCACAAAGCCAATTGCCCCAACTCTCATTCATTTATGCAAATCAATTTGAACCGAAAAGTAATTTGTTATCCTATTAAGATGTTGACGGGAACCTGTAAATATTTACAACCGGGCCTACCCTGGCATGCCTTCTAATTGAGGGGTGACAACACTAAACAAGCTTACGGTACTTTGTAGGGCAGCAGCCGCAAAATGAATGGAATTCATTCCTGTGGGGGTTGCCATTGTCGTCTAGACAGGTAGCGGGTGTCATATTTGGGGGCGTTTTTGGGTTTCGGGAGCACTTTGTTTCCTATTTCGGATTCTGTGCGTTGAGTGAATTTCTGCAGACAGCCTTTACGACCGATATACAGAACTATAATCTTTTGGGATTTCTATTTGATCGACAAGGAAATTCCGTATATATTTCTTTCCAACTACGTTATGTCATATCAATGAAAAATAATAATTAACATTTTATATTATTATATATTTGAGGGTAGGATTTCGAATATTTCCTGGGCAATCTGGTTCTTCATTACTATATTTCTTTACTATCAATATCGATTCACTCACTTGAAGTTAAATACAATCGAAGTGACGACATAAGTTGATATTATCTAGAGTTTCAGGAGGTAACAGAATAATGAGTCTATTTACTATCATAAAAGTGTAACTCTCTATTTATTTGTTTGTTCGAGCATCACGCAAAAATTACTGGTCCGATGTTGATGAAACTTTTTTTGTTTGAAAGCTCATGATTAGACTTAAATTTGGTAAGTATTTCATCTCGCTACAGTGACGGGAACCGGATATGTAACGATCAAACCTCATTTCTTCACAACCTATTGTAACCAATATAAGGTGAGCTCCTATTTCAAGTATATATATATATATATATATATATATATATATATATATATGTATATATAAATATATATATATATATATATGTATATATACGGGAAATGGGATAACGAGATAACGGAATAATGGGATAACGGGATAAAGGAATAAAAAGATAATGGGATACTGGGAAATAGGATAACGGGAAGTCGGCAAAGCCACAGGCATAAGCTAGATGAAACAACACAATTTAAAACATAGGAAAATATACAAATTCCTTGGGGACCCACGCTGACAAAGTAATATAATAATATTTTATATAAGGTTGCATTATCAATGAAAATTACATTGCATATTTTGTGATTTATTCAGGGTGATTAGTAATCAATGATAAAAGAATCGAATAAATATATTTTCTAGCACTAATTCAGCTTTCAGTTCCCTTGGCAGAACAATTTGGAAGATTTCCATAATTTTTGTACTCTTTGTTTCTGATAGTTGAAACATTACATACTGATATACATTACATACTGACATACTGATAGTTGAAACATTACATACTGTTCCCATATTTGGAGTGCGGCACCTAAACATATCCTGAGGCTATTGGATTCTGTCCAAAAAAGGGCAATTCGTCTCGTCGGTGATGCCTCGCTTACAAACTCGCTCACTTGTCTGGAACACCGTAGAAAAGTTGGCGATTTGTCTCTATTTTATAGATATTTTCATGGGCGATGCTCTTCTGAAATATCAACAATCGTTCCTGCTTTGGCAGTCTCTTCGAGATTAACCCGTCGAGTTCAGTCATCACACCCCTTCGTGGTCACTTTGGAGACCTGCAGAACATCACTTTCCAAAGACTCGTTCATCCAACGAACAGCGAGGCTTTGGAACTCATTGCCTAGGGAGGTGTTCCCCGAGGCATACAACCTTCAGAAATTTAAGAAGAACACCAACTCCTACCTTCTTTCCCTTGGTTCCCACGATGTTCTCTGAACATTACAGGATATCCCTTTTCGTGGGAACCAGAACATAAAAAAAAAAAAACATTACACCTATTCCGAAGAGTTTTCAACAAACATTGAAAGCAGTGAGGTATTCCCAAACCAAAGAAAAAAATCATGCGATGAAATATATTTTTATCGTTGAAGTATGAGTGTTACAAACTTTCAATTTCAAAAGAGTGTATTCAAAAGTAAAAACATCTATTTATGAAATATGAAAAAAAATCATATCAATATATGACCAACATTTTATGGTTTCGAAGAAATGTACCTACGATTTAAAAAAAAGGTTCCAGTAAGCTCTTTGGTCGTTTTTGAATTTTATTGAGAATATTGTTCAGTTTCACGCTATGGTATCAGGAATTATTATTATTTCGTTAGATTATAATATATAAAAACGTTTTGAAAATAACGCCTGGGTATTTTGTATATATTGATGTATTTATTAGTTTTTCAAAACTGGAAAATGTAAAAGAAAAACTTCCAGCATATCAACAAAAATTTTCTTGCAACGCGAATTTTTCGGAAAATGTAAATAAAAGGGAAAACCCTGCCACGATCTCATCTGTGAAACTTCCGCTAATGGATTCATAATTATAGTAATTATCATTATTCAATGTGTTATCAAAAATATTTTCAAGAAATCTTATATTTCTGCTACTGAGGGTAAAATATTTTTCGAAATGTCATGTATATATCTGTGTTTTTTTTAATCCACCGTGTGTCGAATTAATACACAAAAACATAATCTGCGAGTTCGTAGAATATTTTTTTATCTGAAATCGACCCCTCATATCGACTTATTATTACTTCCCCTGTTATAATAACAAGAATAATAAATGATAATAATTAATCATAATGTATTCGGCGACCTACTAAAGATAAGACAACCTTTTAAGTCAAGTTTTTGGTTATAGCCGGAACAAATATTGACCGAAGAGAAGGCGAAAACGGAGATTCACTTTTTGAACTCCGCAGATCATATCCGATCATTCTATTAAGCTAGAGCCCTTCGTGGATCGAAACCAACACTTTTCTCAGTTATCAAGATCATTCCGGCATGCCGCAACATGGCAGATATCTTAGCCGGCCTGATACAAAAGGCAATTATCATTGGCTCATCACGTCGGCTCGGGGCATATGATTCTCGGACCTAGTGATCACTCACCTCAGGGATGTGTGAACCATTTTGGGGAAAATAAAGGCAGTCGGAGGATGTTCTTACCACACATATCGCTTGGATGCGATCAGAAAAGTTTTATGTAATATAGCTGTCTTTCTCAGACTGAGTGGTTTTCTTTAGTAATCTATGTCCTGAAATGGGTTTGTTTTTTGTTCTTCATTTCTAAAACACATTCACAGAAAATTCTTATTTCACTAAACTTCAAGTTGAAAGAAGTGTCGGTACTTGGACTCAACATTTCAAAAATACTCCATAATTGGTATTGCACTGCTTTCAATTTCGCATAATGTGAGAAAACTGTATAACAGCATATTCGACTCTCACTTGTAACAACACAAATTAAAAATTTTCTTTTTTTTTTCAGGTGAGTTTCTTTATCCACTGCTGCAAGCAAGTTTTTCCGTAAGTAGAACATTAATTAAGTAAACGTTATATAAAGCCAAAATAACACTCGTGATTAAAACGTGAAATATCAGGTAATTAAAAATCTCATTGGTGATGAAACAATTTTAATTGCTAGTATCAGTGTTATTATTTAAGCATCTTCGCTTTACATTCTCATACATAAACGTATTATTGGATGATTGAATCATCATGGATTATACATGTTATATGTGTAATATATTCAATTATGATTTCTGATATATAAGTTCAACAATAAAATAAAACTTATTGATTATTGATTTTTCGTATAGGTAATCTAGTATTTATTTAATACGGACCTTGCTGGGAAACCAATAATTGTGAATGCCTCACATGTTTTTTGTAAAATTACGCTTTTAAGATTATTGTTGGTGCCGTTTATTTGAAAAGTCATAGCATATTCTTGACCATACAAAACACTATTTTTCTGAAAACGCTCTTTTGAAAAAAATCATTTGTTTTCGAGTGAAGCACCCTCAATTTTTAAGTCAGAGGAATGAATACTAGAGCTATCCGTGAAAAAACTTCGATACCAAATTTTATTCAAATCGACAGAGCTTTAGAGTCTATGACCAAATACTTTCTCAATCGAAAAACTACCATATAATGGATTGTTTCAGCATTATAATCAAAAGTATATGCTTATAGAACCCTTATTGACAAACATTGAAAATTTTAATCCATCAATTCTAGAGTTTGAAAGGTAAAGCTTAATTATTTTCCCTAGAATCATTTGTTTAGTCAAATTATGAAATTATGACTTCTTATTAATCCCTTCGTCCTGCCCTGGTGTGTTAAGGCAAACTAAGAACATGATTCGGAACATATCGATCCTCAAAAATAAATGTTATCCAAATCGAGTCATCCATTTAGACCGATCTATCCGTTTCAAATATAGGTACATAGTGGTGGATCTCTTTTGCTGTGCTGGGATGATGCAAATTTCAGAAAAACCTCCAAATCATTTCGAATCATTCAAATTCAGAAAACTTTTAGTTAAAATCAGTCCATTTATTTCAAAAATTAGCCGGCGAACAACAATGCAAATGACACAAGAGTTTTAGCATACTGTCAATCATCTCAAAAACGTTTGTCCCAAACCTTTCAGAAACTTTTAACATTTGAAGTGAAAGACGAACTCTCATATATCTTCTCATCCTAGAAAAATATGCCTGCTTCATCGCCAGTGACAATGGAATTTCAGAATTCTGAACTTTGAAAACAGTTGATGCATCTGGAATTATTATTATTACTAAATTATGTATGCTCTGAATAAAATATATAAATTATTCATTATTATTATATTTTTATAGAGATTGGATCAAAATACCAAGGGCGTTTTTCTTATAATTTGTTAGACTCGGGCAACAATTTTAAGGGAGTGTTCTTGTTCGGAATTTGTTTTTCTTCATTTTGAAATATTTGCAAAAAAATATATTTTTGTTCCATTCAAGACCATTTGGGTACAGTGTGTTGTAGTTTTTCAAAATTTTCTATAAAATCAGAGGAACTTGGGGTTCCGTACCTCAAAATAAAAAAAACTAATCATTATGAAATTATTCAGGCGTCTGTATGCCAGTCTTTCTGCATATTGTATTTTCAGTAATAAATTCTACTACTGCCTATTTCTCTAATTATGCACATTTTGAAGGGCGAACTTAAGTTCACGATTTTTAGGCGGAAGTGTAGGGGGCCGTTATACAATTAAAAAACTGTTTTTTATTTTGTGTTTGCTAATTCTGAAGATATTGCTGAAAAAGTGCCTCACATGTTTCTCCCAGAATTATCATGTTAAAATTCTGAAGAAATGTGCGCTCAGAATTCAGCTATGATTTTAAACGTTGTGGATTTTCGAGAAATTCATAATATTCTATATACTACCAACTTTGCGACCCGAATATAAATGATTAGTTAACTTAGTCTTCGGTGCAGAATGAATGTCTTTGTAGCGAGAAACTTGATGGTTCTGAAGAGGTGTACAGAATGGATGGTCCTCCAGTAACGAACTGTTCAGTCGCTTGGTATATGAGAGAATAAGAGAATTATATATTTGGAATCAGTTCATGTTGAAAAATATTCAAACATGGTACAGAACACTTGGTGTGCGACACTTACTTGACCGCTTTTTTGGTTTAGTTCCCTGATTTATCCAACGTAGAACTTTCTATGTCTCATCGGAATCAGTTCTAAATTCATGGTTCATTCACAAAATAAAAATGGCTTTCCCACAATTTATTCTCCACCTATGTTGGTCCGCTATTTTAATGCATAGGTTTGGATTTTCGACGGTTCAATGACATGGGCTCTACCCAAACCAATGACTAAGTGAAGGTGCCAAATTCCTTTCTCTTTACGTATGAATTTATTCTATGAGTTACGAAAATTTACGAAACGTAGTATCATAAATATTAATATTTTTTGCGAATGTAGCAATAAATAATACGGCTGAGAAATGAATGATAAATTATTAAGTAAAAGCACACCAAAAATTCTTGCTAATTTCTGTTGAAACACCGAAGTTCTAATGGATCCAAAACGTGTTAATGTTTTGTGGAAATTATCTGCATAATTCTCCGTATTTTTTGGGTTTTCTCCTTTTTAGAAGTAGGAATGACTAAATTTATCCATGTAGAAAGGACAGTTCGTTTTGAAAATATGGAATAAAAGAAATTTCCAACTACTCAGAAATGTATTCAAAAGAATATTTTAGTGATCCGCAACAAAAAAAAACATAAAAAATAATGGAAAATATACATTTGGTAGGTAACGAGTCGGAGCGCACTTCTTTTTACTCCTTCAGGCCCCTTGGAAACTGATTTTTTTTTGGCGACAAACGATTGTTGAAATTTTCACATATTACATATATATATATATATATATATATATATATATATATAATTTTTTTTTTTTTATCACCTATTATTTTTGGTTTATAATACAATAACTTATCACCAATGTATCCTACAAAAAGTCCTAATTTGGCATTTCATCAAATGATAAGCTTCGCTTAGAGCGAAGAGAAATTAGCAGAAAAATTTGAAACGATATTCAACATATTTTTTTCCTCAATTTTAACTTAGCATTCCTTTCAAGAGTTATATACGGACAACTTTTTGATTTCTCAGAAAAATACAATTTTTCTGATGAAAGTTGGTGTATTGTTCAGATTTGATCTTGTTATTATTGCGTAAATGGACAATTGAATTTGAAGATAAAAAACACTTGAATTATCTGTATTTTTTTCAATTTGGTTACTTTCAAATATTCAGTTTATTAGGTTATACATTATGTTCCGCCGAAATAAAGAAGTCTGCAATTAAAAAAAAACAAGGTTCTGACTGTTGTCATTGTAATATTAATTATTGATATATTATCTGCCATAATGCCAATCAAGCTTACGATTCGTGAAAGAGCTGAATTAGTTCTTTTATTTGCTGATAGTTACAAGACAACTCGAGAAGTTGCCCGTAAATTTAATGAAAGTCATCGAAAGACGTTTTCTCATGCAACGGTGTCCAAATTGGTACATAAATTCAGATCTACTGGTATATTGAAAACCAATTCAAGTCGAGAGAACGTCCACGTATGGTAACTGGTGACGACGAAGAAGTTACCAATATTCTTATGCATGTAGTTGAAATTGTGAGCTATTTCGTCAAGAAGGATACTGAAGAAGAACAGTTTCAGACCCTACAAACCGAAATTCATCAGCACACTTCAAGAAAGGCATTTGTATACCTACTGGATATGATTTCAGCATGTGGTTGCAGAGGCACAGTGAAATTAGCCCTAGTTTTCCAAAGCATATTTTTTTCTCCGATGAAGCCACTTTCACTTCTAATGGAACTGTATCTTCTCAAAACTGTAGATGGTGGGCTGATGAAAAAACACGATTTACGATTGTCGAAATCAATACCATTTCAAGAAGAACGATTGAACTGGATTCTCCGTAGAAACAAATATATCGGGTTTGTTCTTTTTTAGGCAGAACTTGAATTCGGCTAAATACCTCAGGCTTTTGGGAAATCAATGAAATTTATTTTCAGATGACCTGCCTCTAAGAACGATGTTGGTTTATGCAAGATGGAGCACCAATCCATAGTACCCAGGAAATTGCTAGCTGGCTTAATAACAAATTTGGAAAATAGTGGATAGGCAGACGGTCGAAAAATTTCTGGCCTCCACGGTCTCCAGACCTAACCTCACTTGATTTCTGGTTTTGGGGCCTCTGTCAAAATGCTAATTCATATGAGCAGGCCATTTCGAAATGTTGACGTTTTTGAGCAAAAGATCAGAGAAGTCATAGGAGAGATCTCTCGTCGTTTCAAATCGAATTCAATAAGGGAACTTTCAAGTCGTAAAATTACGTGCACGTTGAGAAATATAAATGTAGTGATTCAAGTAATTTAATGGTTGTTTTAATGTTAGATTTTTAATTTATTCATTGTTTATTTACAATTCGCTAGAATACTAAAAAGAAAACACAATTCTCCTGATGCTTTAGAAATCATAACTAGTCTTTATTTATAGTGTGTATTTGTAACACATTGTTTATGAAATATTTGCTAGTATTATTTAAACAGCTACTACGAGAGGTAATACTCCTACCGTTATCCAAAATTATACTTTAACACCAGTACAAACAAAATAACATTAATTATTAATATTTTCAACTTTTTTTTTTTAGTTTGTACTGGTGTTAGTGTATAATTCGATAACCGTAGGAGTCCTAGCTCTCGTATTTGTTTTAATAATACTAGACCATTTTTCATAAAACACGTGTTTAATAGAAGTTGAATGAATACACACATCACCTTTTCTGTCATCTAATTGATAAAATAAATATGTTTTTTTCCGTGGCACACTTGTTATTCTTGGCACGCTTTGATTGATAATTTCGAAAACTTTTTAACACTAATTTGAGATTTTCAGTATTAAAGATATTTTACGTAACAAAATGAGATGAAATATCATGGATACAGAAAAGGTGTAGATTTTGAATGGAACAATTATTCTTATTATTTTGATGGATATTTTTCCACACCCCATCACTGTGCTGATCTGGGTAGATACTGTCATTCTCTGTAAATATTCCACATAATATTTCTTGTGAAATAGCGGTAGTTTACTTCTGGCACATTTTCACATATTTGCAATTTTTCAAAATAAAAAATAAAAAAAATGGCTCGGAAATAAATACGTATGATGTGAATCTTGGCGTTCCACGGGGATTATTACTGGAGCCATTGTTACTTCTCTTTTTCATTAACGATCTTCCAAACTACATGAAAACTAATTGCCTATGCATTTCATGCAAATGATATATCACTGGCAGCATATGGTAATAGTTGTCATGAGCTAACGGAAGGTGGAATTATTCAGGGGAAATATACCGAATAGTCATTCAAAAATTCTAAAGGCCTCAAAAACTGTTTACCCCAGTTAAACTGCAAAAAAATCATACTGACGAATTAATGTAAAAAAAATAGGAACAGGCACGTTGCTCCCATCCACTTCTATTCGATTTCTAGGAATCCTTTAACAACTCGAATTGTATACTATGCGCTTGTGTATTTTTTGGGGAGATACGTCACCGACTCGAAGACTATTAATTTCACAAAAACGGTAATTGGTAGAACTCATGTAAACCACATTTAAAAAAATGGGTTCTTAACGGTTCCTGTTCATAGATGTATGTGTTCCTGAGAGAACAGAGAACATTAGGATTGAGAAGTTGGTATAAAAAATTTGAATGTTTGGAGGTTGTCGTTGCAGGGAACAACTTCTTCAGGCAGTGAAAAATATTATTTTTCCGAAAAACGCTAAGGATATGTTAATATCATTTCTCACTTATATGACCTTGATTGTTTTTTTCTAATAAAAGTTCATAGGAGGTATAAAAACAACCCCCCCTGCCTGAGTGATGAAATCGAAATATTTCCTAGTCTAAAGGAGAAGGGGTCATTTCGGGATCGGAGTAAGAGGTATGAAATACAAGATCTTCCGTTTCATAACATGGGGCAAAAATAATCTATATCATATGTGTTTTCACGATCATCCCAGTATTTTTTAAATCCGTGTAGGCCCTGAGACTCTATATATTCAGAATTGATTCAGGGTTTTCTAAAAATATAACAAGCGATATTTGACATTTCAAGGAGTAAAACATTTACCTAAATAATAATTGATTCATCGTTTATAATTTTATTCTTCCACAGAGAGGTTGAGCAAATCGTTTTTACTTCAATATAAATAATTTCTCACCTCGATCTTTTCCAAAAATAGGCAAGGAATAAGAACTATCCAAATCAAAATAATAAATGGGGAATTGGCATTTCGAATAAGATTTTTCTCATATTGATTGTTGAATTGTTATTTTGAATCGGGCATTCGTCACATTTTTATTTTACTCCCTTCTCTGCAAGTACAAAGAATGAAAATTATTTTTCAACAAGACAAGATTTTGTGCCATATTTTCAATTAAATTAAAAGAAACCAAGTAAAGGCTCTTCTAGAAACTAGGAATGGATTTATGAGAAATGATGAATCAAATGTAAGAAATAATAACTTAATATTTTTTCTGGCATTATACGAACCAATAGGTGATATAATTTTTCAAACATAATAAATAGCAGTTCCTAAATGAGGAACTCAGCGGAAGAGCAATCTAACCTACAAAAACCGCATTAGCATTTGGTTTTTGGCATATCTATGAAAACACAGTGGCGCCATGAACTATAGATTTCCCAGTTTTATAAAATAGACATGGTAGTAGGCATCAGGCTACTCTATTCTTTAATCAATTATTCAAATGTGGAAGGCACAGTGGCCCATTGCCATTTGAGCCACTGAGGTTTTTACCCGTACCCCACTCCAAAGTACATCAGGTGATTATGATTTTTTTAGTATAGACTGTGTCTTCATAGAAATGCCAAAAACCTTATGTAATACAGATTCATGTGGGTTGGGCCACTCTTCCAATGACCGCCACAAATCGGGCAATGATAATCGAACAATTATCCAAATTCGAAAACGTACTATGATTGGCCGTATGTCACATATCCATCGCGCTTCTTACTTTCTCATCAGCTGTTGAGGAGTTCTCATTCGGCATCCAATCAGAAAACAGCTACCGCGGCAGGGTTGCCAAACGCAATCATTAGTGTGTTAGTAGAATGACGTGTGTAACTGACGATAGCGAAATAGGGGACACATATCCGTAGTGGTAACACTGATAGGTATGTGTCATGCCGTTTCTTTACCATTTTAGGGCTGGTCATACTCAATAGGCGTTTCATTCTAGAAAAAATGTTATGCGCATGCCTCAACTTACGCCTTACTTTATACGTGTATACAGTATAACCCGTGAATATGAAGGTTCCAATGTATTAAAAAAAAGTTTTCAATTATTAATCTACAATCAGTTCTATAGTTTTAATTGTTTTATTCTAGGAATAATAACAGCCATACCAGCCATATTCACTAAAAGTGTTTTTTGATATTACCCGCTTTTTTAACATGGGGGATGCGCTTGCGCGAAACGAGTCGTGAAAAGACCTATCGCAATAAATAAATAAATTTTTTTTTTAGTTTTTCTTTTCAATTCGCATGAAATGAAAAGGATTGATACATTTACCGATCTGAGTTAGAAATATAAATTAGCCAACCTCCGAATTCATCTTCAATGAGTCAGTCGAATCAACTTATGTATCTACAACTGTATCATCCCATCAAAATGCATTGTTATCTGTAATGTTGCAACTGTTTTCATTGGCGTAGGAGTAAACGCCTCACTATGTAATTCCAAACACTTCCAAAATAAGCAAATAGAAATCGGCGGCGGCAGTCTTTGTTGAAGGCTCCATAACTCAGGACAATCTATCGTTGAACGCAACTCGCGTACTTACTTGGTTTACGACCGGTAGGAGTTGCGTAACCAGCTATGTTCTTATATGGAAATAATTCGATAGTTTTAATTTATTTGATTAAAGTGCGTTCCAATTCGCGAACGTTGTCGGCAATCGAGGATAATCTGGCAGTGATAATAATATATCAAATGAAATAATGTACTTTATCATATATCGTAATTTTCAAAATTCGGATGATATCGAAAAGGGAAACATTCTCGATTAAATATTGAATAGAATTATTTTTCTGTGAATTGAAAAATCCACGATAAAAATGAAGTTATTTTTTGTGAATGTCTAACAGAAAACAACTACTTCCCCGGCTAAAACCACGCTGGACATTGAACTACATCTGATAGATATTCTGAAAGGACCCTAACCCAAAAGAAAAAATCTAAAATTGAAAATTTGCATTTTGTGGATCTTCTGAGGAAATATTATTCTGTTTCATCCTATGAATAAAACAGAACTTGTGTCAGCATATGTGATATTGAAAAGAAGACTTCGTATTTGATAGCCGTTCTTGATTTAATTATTCTTGAATAATATGTCTGTATACCGAATGCTATGTCATTATTTTTTCGGCCTGCTCACATTGTAGAGAAATTTTATGAATAACACTTGGCAACGCTCTAAATCCTGGCACTCTCGGTGATCGGTAAGTTGCCAGTGTCATTATTTTGCGGAACTTCTGAGGAAATGTTATTCCGTTTTAACCTATGAATAAAACAAAACTTGTGTCAGCATGTGTTATACTGAAATGAAGACTTCGTATTCTTAAATAATATTTGTGGATACCGAGTGCTATGTCAATACTTTTTCAGCCTGTTAACATTGTGAAGAAATATTATGAATAACGAATGGCAACTCGGCGATCGGCCATAGTTCTGAACTTGTTACGTCACATCCTGGCACGGATTTCGCAGTGTTCAAACAGGAACATTTCTTTGGGTTTTTTTTAAACTACTATGAAAAAAAAAATTAAAAAATCTAACTCCTTTTTTCATCGTTCTGGACATTGTGATATTTTTTCCAAAAATAAGTGATCTCGCCTATTACCAATGCCTCGACAGACTCACCTACCGCATTCATTGGCCTGCGTTCCGTTATGTATTTTCAATTATACACCGAACTTGCATTACACTTTTAGTTATATTAATTTATAATAGTTCATTTTTGAACAACTAAAAAATATAACACCGTTTTAGGTTGATTATGCATGGACGACTTTTATTTTAATCACTATCACACTGAGAAAAATATTCTTTAAAATTCACTGTTATAGCCATAATTACACGGACCTGTAAAATATCAACTTTTGTGAGTTGTCGGAAGTAGACATTTTCATGTATTTTCCCGTTTAATTCAAATCCGGACTCCAAATTTCTCGATTGTTAAAAAAAGCGATTATGATCAGATTAGACTATAAATTGTTCACTTAGAAATTTTTTATGAGAATTTCATTATAGGTATCTTACAGTACCCATTTTCATCCAGAATAACAGTCATCAATAGAAAACCTTTCATTAGTGGGGAAAAAAGTGCTACAATAAAACAGTTCTATTGCTATTCACTGACTGGGAACTATAAACCAACACTCGTTATGCTATATTTGACGATTAATGTGGGATGAGGCTGCATGCTGATATCGAATGCATTATTGTCTCAGACGCTACTTCAATAGACTAGGGTGTTGAGAGTTGAGGCAAGTCATGATGAACCCCGACTGCAGTCCATAATATTATTACATGATTATATGTAGAGAATCCCCACCAACACGTCACATTCATCGTTTTCTTCATATCAACAACTTATCGGTGCTGAACTCCCTTAAGTAAATATAAATAATTATCCAGTATATATTTTTCCGGAACCATATTTACTGAAACTCTCATAGTCGAATCAATGAAGTGGAGAAAAAACCCTAGAAATCAGAAACATAAAAATAGGGCATATATTTTTTTGAATAGGATTTTCGGGGCTACTAAATACGGATAGATAGTAAAAAACGCGCAAAAAACTTGGTGAATAATGTACTAAAAAATTATAAATATCACACTTAGGGGGTTAACACTTCTCCATACGTACCAAATAGGCAAAAAAAATTTTGAGATTGAGTAATTATTTGTGGGAAACGTCACCAGTCAGAGATCTGAAGAACTCTGGCCGAAGCAAGGCCCAACATAAATGGAAAACATCGTCAAGTTACTTCGTACTGTTGAGGGTCAAAAGCATGAAACCGGTATGCGGATTGTTAGGTGCTCCTGACATAATTTAAACATAATCAAGTTTATCAGAAAGAAACATTTGCAATCAATTTTCATTTTCAATGGAAGTTTGCAAAGATTTTCAGGTGAATATCATTCAACGTTCTGCGTGGTATCTGCCAGGAAAGTAGTTGTTTTTCGCTTGTGGTCTACCACTTGTTTCAATTTATATTGAATTCGTTGTGAAGAAGACTCCAAAGTCCCTTGTTTTCTAATATAAATATTAAGTGCCCAGCTAAAATGTTTCTGATTTTTAAATTTTGAATATAACAAACATAAACAAACCTTTCCTGACTCGACTCCCATGTATCTCGAATTGAATGAACTGGGATACTCCCAGGCTCGAATTTATCGAATAGACCAGATAAACACGGCAAATAATATTCCTTCGGATACATAAACATTCTTCAGTGATAGTCTCACCTCCAATAACTCGTAAAGGTACACATTGCGTATGGTTTATGAATAGGTCAGATTTTACAAAGTTGTTTGCATACGTAATGCGACAAGATACCTATATCTCATATGCAATATACACGTCCTTTTGAATAATACCACCGGTATTTATTTATGGCCGCCTCATTCACCTACCACGTAATGCTCGTTAGGAGACATGAAAATACTTTCAATTGGAGTCGGTGCGAGTATCGTTGAAGTACTCACAAACTCTGAAGAAGAGGTAGTTCCAAATCCTGTTCCCAACCACATTTTGTATATAATTAGCAGATTGGAAAAGAGGCAGGGACCTGGTCGAAGTTTTGTAGGAAGTGACCGGCATTGGACTCGAATCCATTTGCTACATAGTGTTTGGGATGTTTTTCCAGAATGAACCAACCGAATGGCTCAACATGACACGGAGACTGCCTACCAAAACAATTTCATGGTGATTGTCTTATCGCTGTTATACTGATTATTTATTTACTTCAGGCCAGAAAACTGTTAATCTTGTCAGACCAAATTAGGAGGCTACATATATCATACAGTTCACACCTGCTCTTATATTTTCATAGATAAATTCATGGAGGTGTAACCACCACATGAGGTTTCGTTTGGTGTTACAAGTTGCATTATCTTCAATAGTAGTACGCTAGTCAAGAGAGTATCTGAATTATTTTGACAATCCGTTGAATTCTACCGATGCATGGGAATCACAGAAACGGCCTGGACAACGCAGAGTTTCTTGCTGAATGGAAAAGGGATAGAAAAATTACATAGAGAGAGAGAGAGAGAGAGAGTCGTGTTGGTTATATATATATATATATATATATATATATATATATATATATATATATATATATATATATATGTCTCGCAGTTCAGTTCAAAAATACAATTTTGATAAAAATAAGCTGAATACCTACATTCTTTTTAGGTAGATTTCAATAGAAATACTAGCTATAACCCCGTCATCACAAGACTTTCAAAATTTTTTGACATACCATCGACGATCATGGTCCCCAGAACCCAAAAGTATCATCAGTATCATAATGGAGTTTGTGTTTCTTGGGGTTTTGGTTCATCGCACCGTTCCAACGATATTTCTCACATCCGTATATAAGTTGAGTTGTTCCCGTGTTTGAATGAAAAATAACAATAACAAAGAATTCGCGCTTCATACCTGACAAATATTGGAGAGAAGGAAAAAAATAATATAATATGGAAAATGTTTCATAAAAATAATCATCTGCTGCTCTTTAACTTTTCACCTACTTTAATTCAATGTAATGGTATACAGGTAATTCTTCTTAGGTAGTCCACTTCATCATCAATATTGTATGTTTGTGTCAACCAAAAATATTTTGTAGTCCCTGAAGAAGACTGTGGACACGGTCAAAACGTCGAAAAATCAAATGTTCGTAATATCCTTGAAGAATGCTTGTTATTCACAAAAGAACCAAAACCCCAAGAAACACAAACTCCATTGTATATTCCTCGTTGAAGAAACTATATCTCTCTCTCTCTCTCTGTATACCGGGTGTCCCAGAGCTTTTAGGCCAGCAGATATTTCAGTTATTTGCAGAAAATAAAATTGAAAAAAAATACGTGTCGTAGGAGACCATAAGCTCGTTCATGTAGCATAGCAAAATCCACCCCCTGGCAAACAACCCCCGAGAAACCACCCCAAACTTTTGTTTTTCAAATTGCACCCCCATGTTTGTTGCTGTTCAACTTACAGCCCGTTTCATTCCTTATTCATCGATATATCATAATATGTAGTTGTGAAGATAGTAAGTCGATAAAATTCAATTCGTTAGTGGGTACTATTAATTTGACGGAATGAATGGTTCCACATTGTAGAGACAAGAAAAAGTGGATGTTGAAGAAAAAGAGTCAATAAAATGTTGTTTTCCAAATTGCACCCCCATGTTTGTTGCTGTTCAACTTACAGTATTTTTCATTTCTCATTCAACAATGTACCATGGTAGCTAGAATGGCATGCAGAATTATGGCAAATAAAAATACAAATGAAATAATAATTTATAAGCTCATCTGTATTTTGAAAAAAATATTATACTACAGAAATTGTTCAAAATGTTGGCCAGCACTTGCCACACATGCATCAAGTCGCCGAATCAGCGCGCGAGTACAGGAAGCTCTAATCATTTCCGGAGTAACGGTGTTACAAGCCTCTGAAATTTTCTGTGTTAAATCTTCAATATTTATTGGTTGAGTTTCGAAGACAACTCGTTTCAAATATCCCCATAGGAAAAAGTCCAGTGGCGTGAGATCTGGAGAACGTGCAGGCCATCGAACAGGTCCACTATTTCCAATCCAACGGTCTTGAAAGATATTATTGAGGAATGTAGTAACTATATTATGGTTATGTGCAGGAGCACCATCTTGTTGCCACCACATTTGTTGTCGTTCCTCAATTGGAATATCTTCTAGTAATGCAGGAATGCAATTTTCCAAGAAATGTAGATATCGGTAGCCCGTCAAAGTGTCTTGGAAAAAATGAGGGCCGATGAGACGTCCATTATGTAAACCCACCACACTTCACACCCACATTGTTTGGAAATTGGTTTCTCGTATCCAGTGAGGGTTGTCCTGTGACCAATAGTGCATGTTATGTCGGTTAACAGTGCCATTATTATGGAAGCGGGATTCGTCACTCCATAAGATTTGATCGAGGAAGTTGGGATTGTCATGGACTAAAACTTGAATGTGAGCAATGAATGCCATTCGTCTTTCGAAATCTGTAGGTCTGAGTCCTTGGTGTAAATGTATTTTGAAGGGATGATACCTGTACTGTTTGAAAATTCTGTGCACAGACGACTTACTGATCCCAATCTCCACCGCCAATGCACGAACCGAAATATGAGGATGTGCTTCGGCGTAGGCCAACACATTTATACAATGTTCCTCAGTTCGTACAGGAGTAGGATGTGCTTGATGTGTTTTCCTGGAAATGATCCGTTCGCATTGTATTTTCTACATACGGAAACGTATTGCGACCTGGTTGTCGACGATCAGGAAAGCGCTGCTCATACAGCCTCTCCGCAGCACGTTTATTCTTTTGGCATTCACCAAAAATTAGAAGCATATCAACGTATTCGTTGGGAGTGAAGGTAAAAGGCATTTTGATATTTAACAACAATATCACGACTGATAGCAATTTGTAATCCAGATACCGTAGGAATAAAACAAAGCACAAAAAGTTCTAACACTTTATTGACTCTTTTTCTTTAACATCCACTTTTTCTTGTCTCTACAATGTGGAACCATTCATTCCGTCAAATTAATAGTACCCACTAACGAATTGAATTTTATCGACTTACTATCTTCACAACTACATATTATGATATATCGATGAATAAGGAATGAAACGGGCTGTAAGTTGAACAGCAACAAACATGGGGGTGCAATTTGAAAAACAAAAGTTTGGGGTGGTTTCTCGGGGGTTGTTTGCCAGGGGGTGGATTTTGCTATGCTACATGAACGAGCTTATGGTCTCCTACGACACGTATTTTTTTTCAATTTTATTTTCTGCAAATAACTGAAATATCTGCTGGCCTAAAAGCTCTGGGACACCCGGTATATATATATATATATATATATATATATATATATATATATATATGGGATATAACGAAATTTTTCAACAAAGTGGAGGCAATATTTTTCAATCGAATGGAACGAAATTCGTAACAAAAATATTTTCTATCAATGCTTCAGATAAGTTCGAAGATGGACCAAGTCGGTCCAGAGTTTCAAAATGGCGGCTGTTGAAACTAGAACAAAATCTCAATCTTTCATTTTTATAACAATATTGGCAAACTAAAGGTCTTTTGATAGAGCTTCATGAGCTCTGCAACTTTCGTTCTTTTCTAATTTTTCTCTAAGATGTGCACACAAATAAAAAATCGCTGTAAATTACCATTCATGAGAATCAATAATTTTTGTTCACCCTGTATGCTCCTTTCATTTGAGGTGTAATCGCTCGTATCATCATCATTGTATTTTGTCATTTCTCGATTTTAAAGTTAAATTATTATATTATATTAGATATTATTTTTCTAAGTGATATTAAGATTGAACCCAAGTACGTACTGTCTATATCCTTGTGTTCTGGTTATACTCTTTTGATTTGAGTCAGATTACATAGGAATAATTTAGGGGAGATTCGGATCCTAAACCAACTTTTGAATGAAAGTTCATACAAAAATTGAATTTTTTTCTGACACATGATTCGTTGATGGTAATTTCAGAATCAATAAACAAATTCTGAAATCTACCTTTCCGACTGGCCGCGTCATCGGTTTTTTTTTCATTTGATACAAATGTACTGTTGCTCTTCAGTGAAATCGATATGCATCAATTAATATCAGAAGCCTTGCTCATTATTGCATTTGAATTTAACATAACCAGTATTTACCTGAATTGCGATTAACTTTAATCCTACTATTTTCACGGTTTAGGCTTGAACGCCATAAACTCATACTGAAATCACCCAGTTTGATCCAAATTTTCCCCAATATTAGAAAAATAGTTTTTCGAGGATAGTAAACGCAGAAACAATTATTTTTCAGTGAGACCAACTACGACCCATAGTAAATCGAAAATTTGGAAAAAGCAAATTAATATTGGAAAATAATCTTTGTTCACATGAAAACCGTGAAATAATTTTTGTGAGGGATATTCCATTCACTAATTTTAAATAATGAAAGTGCTCTTATTTCATATTCTTTGCAAATCTCGTCATTTGCAATTTCTGAAACTTTTCTAAATTAATTACTGAAATACTCGTATTACAAATTATCTTTCTTTATCTTGTCGTATTTCCGACTTATAGTTCATCTTGAATCACTCTGACATCTTTGAGACGCATGGGTTCAGTCGAAATAGCAAGAGATAATCAGGATTTCATTTATTTCAGGATTTCAAGGAATAATTCATTTTTATTTTACTATTTCCAGCTCATATAGAATCATTCAAATTGGTAATTTCCATGTGGCAATTTGCAGAAATATTATTACCAACCCTGAATTTTTCATATTGCTTTTATTGAATAAGAACCTTGAATGCAGATAAATTATAGGATCGAATAGACGTTACGTTTAATTATTCATTTGGGTTATACTGGCTAAGTTGTTGAATAATCATGAAATAGAACTTTATTTATAGCTCCAGTCTCAATTATTCGTTTTTTACCAAATATTCTTTGAATTTTCTACTAATATTTTTTATGAAGAGAAACTTTAATTTTATTATGGGTATAAATGGAAGCTGCCCAGTAATTCAAAATTATTAATATCCATAACGTATACAAAAAAATACCCATACCCATGGATCAAAATATTCTTTGTGGGCCTTTTCACGCAGTTTCAAGTCTTCAGATACATTTTATGAAATGGTTCGAGGGGATTCCTCAAATTTCCTAGAAAAAAAACAATAAATACTTTGTGAAGAGATATTTTCTTTGGAAACATTGAATGAATTGGGATGTGGTCCCACGATACTCAAGTTATTCTGTGAGTAGCAGACTCAAAATCTTGCCGCGTAAAAATACCTATTTTATATTTACGGCACGCTTTTGGATCTGCTACTCGCAGAATAACCTAGGTTAAACAATTAAATAATTATTTTTTCCTTTTCAGTGCATTTGTATAAAGGCTTGTCTTATTTTTTTTTTCATAATTTTCATTCAATTCTTTTTAGCCATTCATGAAATCCGGCATCTTATTGAATCACGACAGAAACTGATAATGTCCGACCCAAAAAAACCCACATACCAATTTTGAATGGAAACGGGCCAAAATAACAAAACGTAGCGCTATCTTAAAGCCGCCATTTTAAATTCGTAGATTTTGACAAAATAAATTATGATCTCGGACCCCAAAAACCCCCACATACCAATTTTTATTGGAATCGGGCTAAACCCACAAAACTTGTCCGCCATATTGGAGCCGCCATTTTGTTTTTCCTCTAGCAAAAGTTCCATAATGCATTGTCACCGGAATTATGAACACCTGACAAATTTCACCATAATCGGACTAGAATGGGGTCAAAATTTACTTGCAATATTTGAACTAAATGTGAAGTTGAATGAAAGCTTGTGAAAAATATTGTATCGCAAGTACAATTAGGAGTGATAAATTTTGCTTATTCTACTGAGTTGAGTTGTAACAGGTAATAGTTTAAGATGAGATACATAATAAACTTGCTTCTTCTTCTCCCAGCCTTCAATTGTATTACTCCCGTAAAGTAAGTGAATAGGTAATAAAAAAGACTACTATGACCATTTTACTTATTATAACTTCAACCTTATGGGCAAAATGCCTCGATATCCCATATTAGTAAATCTAACGTGAATGTGACGTCAACTTCACCTCCGCCAATGTTGGGTAACGTTAAGTGGAAAAGTGAAAAACATTTAATGCGTTTTCATTCGTATATTTGCTTTCATGACAGTTGGGTTTTTCGGCTGAACGTTCTATTTAAACATCAAAACGTATAAACTGATATCAACTGTCATGAGTAAAGATACAATAAATTCACTTGCACTGTTGGCGATAGGAATTTTTTTATTGATTTTGGAACTACAAACAAGGACTAGAAAATCACGGCGTGAATAATATTTACAAGGTAAGTTTTAATTTCACTAGTTTTGTTTAGACAACTCTCATTCTGGGAACATTTTTTTTTCGGAATTTACTAAGATTTTGTTACTTGATATCATTATACTAACTTTTTATTATCATTTTATTTTCATTCTTGTTGGTTATGATTTAAAAGCTTGTAATATTGAAAATACAGAATAAATCCAATATCGCAAACCTCTACAAGGACTTGAGATATTTCAAGCATGCTAGGAGAACCTCATAAAATTATGAAACAAGGGACACTTATAGAAATCGTTGTTTATGTGCGTTCTCCGGTCATTGGCATCCAGATTTCATACGATCCACATACTGATGCACGATTTAAAAATAGTTTCAGTATATAAGTAAACCATTGTGAATGCGTGATACATTATTCATATAATTCTGGAATCCCGTGTGATTGATGAAAATAACAAGATTTAACAGAATTCATTATTCACAACATAATTATTAAAATACCTCAGATATCATAAACAAAATTGAGGATTCACAACGAATGGAAGTACAATCACCTTTATCCTATTACATTGAAGGAAATCTCTTGAACATTTTATGTATCAAGTGCTCTAATAATATTCTAAAAGATCATAATTATTTCCCACTTTCATGTTTCGAACAACCACTCAAGAATAATATGGTATCAGTATTGAATTAGTGAGGTATATACCAAGTAATTTTCATTGTTTTCAATGTATGTTTTATCGTACTTTCGAAATTATGGGCCGAAGTTGCGACAATAATGTTCTCACCTGGTGTCTATCTCTCCAATTGTTCGTCTCAGCCGAAATTAAAATCGTTCCATCTAGAAGGTTAAAATTTGCTAAACTTCTATATTCACTATATTGAGGTAGTCTCATGAAGTTTAACTTGGTGATGACAGCCACTCGGAAGAAAATGCAATTTTCAATTTTATAACTTAATAAATACAAAGAGTTATTTTTCAAAAAAATCAAGAAAGAAATTGGGCATACTCTAGTTTTTTTTTGTGAATTTGCAGAGCTAAATTATTTAAAAAATCTTTTTTTTTTTTTTAAATCGCTCAAGATTTTAATGCAAAATCGCTTGCATAAAGAGATTATCCCCCAAGAATTGTTCATACAACTACTGAAAAATACAACTTCTATTACACCTAAATGACTTGAATATATATATAGAAGGAGAATTTTGAAAAAATTATAACTTACCAGCGTGAGAATGTTACATAAAAAACAGCAAATACACATTATATTAAAACATTAAAAAAAGATTAAATACTTAAACAGTTATTGTTACCTATGAGGGGAAGTGTATTTTGAATGATAACATCAAAAGAGATTGAAAACCACAGAAACCATTTGACACAATTTCGATCTATCATATGTTGCTATTGCTCAGTATCCTTCAAAAAAAACAAACAAAAAATCATACAGATTCTCAAAGGGGTTGGTCCTTATTGTCCATTTTTAATAAGTAGCTATAAATTACGCTTAAATTAGAAATATATGTTCGTTTATGCTTGTTGATTATTAATGTGGACCATTTCAAAGAAATTCCTTTTTTCTTCATTTCTTTCTATCACTGAAATTTTTGGATTATTAAAGTTACCAAAATGATAAGTTTTATAGTATGCTCAGCAAGTGCATAGCTATTTTTTTAAGGTTGCAGTCACTTTTACGATAAATTCCTGCTTGTTTGGCCTATCTATATTTTATCACAGTTAGAGCAAGGAATACTATAAATTACATGTGAGGAGATTTTGTTTTAGTAATTAAGGTGGATATTGTTTTAATGTTTTTTTCTGGCTACTTGGAGATTTTCCGATTTGAAAATATTTATTAATTTGGAAGTGAGTTCTTCAATGTAATAAGACAGAGTTTAGCTAAAAGATAGGAAATCATCTCGAATCACTGCACTTTAACATGGACTGCCTTTGTGGATATTCTTAAATTCATTTTTGAATCAAATTTCTTGATTTTCAAAGATACCTACTACAAACACGTTTTTGGCACCCCGATGGGTTTTACCATTTCGCCAATACTTGTTATCATCCCCTTTCGCATCTCTTTCGTCAATCGATACGTAGACGACCTTTCGATTTCAGTTCCTAAAGAAAAAGTTGAAGAAGTATTACTTCAATAGCTATGATATCAATTTACAGTTCACCTTGGAATTAGAAGAGCATCAAAGCATTCCTTTTCTTGACATGAGAGTTTTTAGAGGAGAAGATAACATCCTACGCACAAAATGGTATAATTTTACTGAAGTAATAGATTTATGAGTTATCACTCTTACCATCCCTTCCATATGAAAACGAATCTCATCTCAAACCTAAAGAATAGTCATTATGCTATCACACCCAACATAACTGTTAGAAGGCCTGAATGAATTCTGAAAATATTCTCAAAGAAAACTCATATCCTAACAAATTAATAAATAGGATTTTGTTCAACTCCCAACAGAGAACAAACTTGAATAATCCTCAACATCAGAACAATGTTGATGGTCTTTTTAATGAGAACAATAATATTGATGACAGGGTCGCCATGCCGAATCTAAATAGCAATTTGGTATATAGAACACTCCAATACATTGAAGAACTCACTTCCAAATTAATAAATATTATCGAATCGGAAAATCTCCATATAAATTACCAAAAAACATTGAAACAGTATGCACCTTATTTACTTAAACAAAATCCTCTATTGAAATTTTAGAATTTTATAGTATTCCTCGCTTAAACTGTGATATTTTTATGACCTCTTCCCTAAATTTTATATTTTTAATTTTTTCCTTTCATATGTTAGCTATTCGAAATAGACACACATTCTCAAAAACAAGTCGACACAAGAATCACCCATTGCATTGGAACAAACACATTGCTACGTTCAATTCTCGACCAATGACTGCCATTACTTCATGAACAGTTGAAGCGACAGTTACCTGCCGGCCGGATTAACAGTATTCTTCTCATAGTGGTTCTCTGTAACTGCTATGAGGAGCGGGTTCTTCAAAATTTAATGGAAGAAGGTCATTTACCGTATGATGTAGACGATTGTACAGGTTAGATCAAGCAAATATTGACAAATGTCTGCAAACGGAAATGGAATGATCGATATAATAATAATAAATCGTCTTTATTCATCTGATGGAAAATACACGTCACTATAACAAGTGTTAAATTACAAAAAAAAAATACAAAAATTATTCAATAGTAGGAGATGAAAAGGCGCTTATGCTGTTTTGCAACTGAACCATGGGAAAGAAAAGGAAAAGATAGGAAAAAAGAAAATTAAAAAACAATGGATATATAATAGCAGACAGTATTGAGACTGTCGAATTTCAGTCAGTCAGTGTATCAATGAGATTCCAAATACAACGTCAAAAGACATTTTAGAACAGCAAATTTCCAGTTACTCCCTCTATCTCTGAAGTAATAAATCTTTCAGTTTCTTTCTGAAATTTATTGTATTATCGTTCTGGAAGTGAGAAGGTAAGGAGTTGTAAGATTTTGTAGCTGTGTAAGAGGAGCTTCTTTTGAACAAACTGATTTTGAATTTTGAAATAACCGAAGTGTTTGCATTTCGCTTGCGAGCATTATTGAAGTTTCTGAAGGAGATGAGTTCAGAGGCTAGGTATCTAGGGGTGCAAGATGTTATGACTGTACGTGAGGGATAGTAAATTTGGTTCGCGTAATTTTTCCCGTCTCAGCCAACCGGATTCTTTGAATTTTACACTGATGTGATCATATTTTCGAATACCTTAGGCAAAACGGATACAGGAATTCTGAATGCCTTGTAGCCTGGTGGTATCGCCCTGCAAAAGAGCGGGGCCATAGACGGCGTCGCAATAATCTGCGAGATGATTAAGGATGCGCAAAGGCTCTGTTTGAGCCTAGAAGTAGGTAGAATGTCCCTACAAGGATATATTGACATAAGTGACTAACATGTCTTGTGAAACGTAAATGTTGATCGAACCAGATACCCAAGTTTTTACATTCACTGACAAAAGGGGGCTTTTCATTCGAGAGAAAAAGTGAGAAGTTTGCCTCAGCTGCTGAGCATTCAGATTTGTTTTCAACAATCATAGCAAGGAGTTCATCATCATCTGATCTGATGTTTGCTGAGCGTTGTTGATTTTGAGGCTGACGTATAATTGGGAGCCGCCGGCGTAGTGATGTATATAGGAGTGTCGTAATGTTTCATGGAATCGCAGATATATAAGGAAAATAGCAAGGGTTCGAGAATAGACCCTTGTGGAACTCCATACTAGATTGGTAATGCCCCGGAAGTTTCGCCATCGAGAGTTACGGATTGGGTACGGAATGAAACGAAACTCATAAGAGCAACAGAATTATGATTAAATCCTGAATAGATCAATTTTTTGCAAAGGATATTATGATCTATGGTATCAAAGGCCTTGGTTTAGTCAAGCAAAACAAGGCAAGAGAGCTCACTTTTATCTACTGATCGAAACAAGTCGTCGGAGACGTTTGGAATTGCAGTAGTTGTGCTGTGACCAGGGCGAAATCGAGATTGAGCCGGGGAAATTATATTCTGGCTGGAAGCAAATCAAAAATAAAATTTTAGTATTTATTAAGATGTTGCCAGCTAGATGAAACCATCTCAAAAATCAATATAGAATTATGTAATACGTAATTGTGATCTACTTCCAAAAGAAAGGAACACGTCTTGATACTCAATACTGCTTACTGCGACTAACTATACAACAGGCTTCACTACTTACAAGGAACGTTATGAAAAAACTACAGAATACTTGAGGAAAATAATTTAAAAAATCCCCTTTAAATTCTATATTCTTATTAGTTCTTTGAAACTGATTTCCAAAGCAGACAGTCGTCAAGAATTCAGCCACTCCCGCGTTGATTTCAGGAAATTTCTTATGATACATGCAATTTTTAATCACTGTAGAAGAAAAAATCGTTGAGGGTCGAGAAGATGGAAACAAAATAGAAATTGCGGCTCAAGGCCGAGTAGCGCTGGTACGGTGTAACAAAATTCTGCACTATTCAGATCATGAGCGAATACTTCACAATTTTCAATTTCTGTATTCGAATAATATATTACAATTTCAAACCCTTCAAAAGAAATCACTGCAGTTACGCAATCATTTGGAAAAAAACTTTCATCATGTGGTTCTAAAAACTCCTAGTGCAACGATTAAATCTATATTAAAATATATATCCAGAACAAACCCAATCATAAAAAATAGTCTTTTCAAAAATTGTATACTTTGGAAGATAACTGTATCGATCTATTATTGAAACTGAAAAACCAAAGATTCTATTAAATCAATTCCTTTCAGAATTTTTATGATTTTATTGCTATTCTTTCGAAATATTTTTAGCAGGATTCATAATTCATTGCCATTTTTACATATCCTATTCCATGTACATGAACACAAAGGATGAATAAGCATTCCATTTAATTCTATAGGAATATTTTTGTTTCAGGAATTTTGTGTTGTGAAAAAGACGCTTGATTTTTTTATAATTTCATTTTGCAGTACAAAAAACAATATTAAAATATTTTTTTCGTCATAACTCGTTCAATACAATATCAACATTTGTAGAAAAACAATCTCAGGACAAGTGCTTTCGAAATATGACTTCACATGCTAATTCGTCTTTGCCTTTCAAAATAATCCAAATCTGGATAAAACTATTTGCAGCCACATTCTATTCAATTCAAATTTTCTTTCTCAAGATACAAGTGATTATAATGGATATAACGGTCCTTTCCTTATTGCGCCACCGAGAGCAAGCTGATCAAAGGAAAGTGTTGCAGTAACTCTGTGTAAATCCAACTTTATTAGCAATAAAGTGAGACTGGTTTATGGAAACATCAGTATTTCTCAAAAGTCGACTTTCACAGGTACTCATAATAAAACTGTCTTTACCGTTTTATTACTCTGCTGTATTTACTGGCTACCAGTGTTGGTCATTGGTAGTAAATCAAGGGCTGATGAACTGGATGTGACCAGAAGTTGCTTTCAACAATGAAAATTTGTCTTCGCAAACATTACCAATACTGGGAAAAAATCAATCGACCTACTGAATGGAAATGTTTATTTTAAGATTTTATTCAAGTCAGAGTCTCGCGATATAAGTCAGGTATAGTTTTAACGTTGGCATAGCGTTGGAAAAGTATGCAGTTGTATTCTATAGGATGTTATATAAAAAATTCTATCGTAGATTTTTTCCGTTTCCAAAAGTCACTATTTTTGTGCATCATCGTCGATTCAGGAATAATGAAAAAGTTTTTGAGAAGAGGAGAACTGAAAAACGTTTTGTAATATCTGAAGATACAGAAATTGACGTTTTATCCTACTTTGAGGTATATCCAAATAATTCCATCAGAGATTTATCTACTGTCTGATATTCAACGAATTCTGAAGAAACATAAGATTTCTCCTTATAAGTTAAGACCAGTGCAAACACTAGAACCTGGTGATCCTGAGAGACTGGGGTTTTGTCGGTGGTTTATAAATAAATGCAGACAAGATCCAAACTTCAATAGAAATATTATATGGAGCGATAAGGCTAATTTTTCAAATCGTGGGATGTATAATAGAAAGAATTTTCATTATTGGAGTAGACATAATCCATTTCTAGTCCATCCCCACAATCCGCAAAGACGATTTAGTATTAATGTTTGGTGTGGTCTATTTAGAGGCAGAATTATCGGTCCATTTTTCTACCATGGTTCTTTGAACGGACCCCGTTACATTAATTTATTAACAAGAATGTTGGAAGAGTTTTTCGATGATCTTGATCTGGAGGCTCGTCAGATGATCTATTTTCAGCAGGATGGAGCACCACCACATAATGTCAGTGGCGTAAAACGACTGCTGCGAGGCTATTTTGGAAACAGATGGATTACTACAAATGGTCCTGTTAAGTGGCCCCCTCGTTCACCAGACATGACACCTCTAGATTTGTATTTTTGGGGATTTCTGAAAAATGAGGTGTACAAAATAAAAATAATAATGTAGATGAAATGAAAAATTATATTGAAACTATAATTAATAGAATTGATGGCCGAACTGTGTTGAATGCCACACGTAGTGTCAATAGAAGGGCCCAAATATGTGTTCAACAAGAAGGCGGTGTTTTTGAACATTTACTCGATATTTTATAGCGCTTTATCAAACCCGTTTGTTATAAATGTTTCCTATTAATACAACTGTCTTATTTTCACCTTTACGAAAAAAAGTCAAATGAGCTTTATTGTTGAGAATGTTATTACGAATCGCATGGAAAAATATAGGGTGTTCCATTGAAAAAAATATCATTTTATGAAATATTATGACAACGCGACTGTCCATTTTTTTTTGTTTTCGGCATCGAGAAGGCCACTAAAAATGCTACCAGTTTGCCCATTTATCCGAAATCGTAGCATCAATAATAACGGAGTTGGCAATGGTGCCGACTTAATTTGGAACACCCTGTATATATATATATATATATATATATATATATATATATATATGAACTCTTCTTTGGTATTCTTGGGTTCTGGGGACCATGAACCGGCGAAGATACATCAAAAGTTTTGTTGTGGTGACGATTGAGGACGTCACCACAGGCAGTTTTTTTATTGACATTTACCTGAAAGAAGGGACGTAAACTCGCCCTTATAAAGAATCCCAATATTTGCTTGATGACCAGGTTTATTTGAATTTGTTTCATTGAAAGTTATGCCGAGAATGGGATAAAATTTACCTTAAATACTACGACCTGCTCTACATATTCGAAATAAAACGTCCTGGCTTACTTAAGTTTCTCCTTACCCGAGAAAACTATTGTATAGCGACACCAATTTAGTGAAAATCATATAGTGAAATGTTTTTTGTGTACTTTTAATAGGGGTTTTGATCAAGTATCGCTGCGTCAATTCATAATTACTTACAAGTTTATATCTACTATATTTTTGTCAATGTATTTTCGAAAGCAACCAGTTAGCCTGGTATAAGAACATAAAAACTCACGTCATAAAATTCACAAAAGTTTCTTATTTAGTGCATTTGAGCAAATGATTGTCTGCTAGAAGTTTTTCAATTGGATTTTCATCGATGTTTAAAAAATCCACCGCAAATCACCGGTCAATCAACAGAAGCCCCGAAAAATGTACAGTTAAGCAGCAGAGTCATGCGCTGGCTGAATCCTTGCAGTGCCCACTTTCTACTTGTACTCGCTATGCGAGATTTTCGTTCAGTGTAGACAAGACCGAGCGCGTATGCACATCGGATTTTAGGCGCTTCGCTCGATCGAGGAAGGACTTTCGGGCACCGGTCACGTGGTATCATTTTTCATGACATGGATTACCGCCGAAAATTTTCGATAAAATTCGTCGTTGTGTGTGAGGAAGTGTTGTGATTTATACCGTCCCTTCGATCTCTTTGGATTAACTTTTTTATTTTGCTTGGAAGGTGTGTAATTGATTTTTGTTATGCAATTAGCGAATGAAAGAGGGAGTTGTTGAATTCAGCGGTGACTTTTGCTTGAATTGCTCAAACTTTGGGAGATCTTTATACTATCGAGAACTGGCGAATCCACCAAATTATAGGATTTCGTGTACAAAGTATATTCCGAATAACTAATATTGCATATCAAATGTTTACCGGAAGATTCATTGGAAAGAGACTGAAATTTTCCAGCACTTTCATAGAAGGTATATCGAAATTGCCGCAGACATCATTTCATAATTTTACGATTTCAAATATTTTTTGTACAGAAGATGTAACAGAACTCATTCCAAATTTGAATCGTTCGACGACTGACTCTCGAAAAAAAAATTGTTCTAGAAATTATTATTAGGTTCCTAGTTTCTGTTTGCTTTCTATGGAGACTGAATCCTGAGTACCATTTTACAGATTTTGGTATGGTTTCTACTCCATATAAAGTCATTTCTCCAGTAAATATTTAGTGTATTGAAGTTCAAGATGGGATAAAGAAACTGTTACGTTACAATTAAAAAAACACACAAGGGTAATTTCAATATAGGAAGTTGATTCAATTGTCCATCAGTTATAATTTCGAATTAAATCGAATATTACATTTGGTTCCACATAATTGTTGCATTCTAGTTTAGCTCAAACTCTTTTGAATACATGTTAATTATTTCCCCCTATAAGTTAAAATTATTCGATAATAAATAAATGATTAAATATAGATATGTTTGTATCCATATACTTAATTTGTGTCTCCTGAATATTCTTATAATACGTAATGTAAGCCTAAAGTTAAAACAATATGGACCTAGAATAAGTAAGTCCCACACAATACAATAAGTATTCCGTTCGCAGTATATACAGGGTATAATCTAAACTCTTACTCACCCGTGGTTAAAAATTCGAAAAAAAAAAAAAAAAACATATTTTAACACGCTTTTATCAGCTTCACCTGTATAAAAGTATGTATGTAACGGAACCTTTGAAATTAATTTTCACCCACTTCGAGACGTCCGAATTGTTTGAAATTTTGCTCGCGTATTGAGAACCGATGACAATACAATAATTCCATAGCTTGACCTGGTATTCTCACCAAGGTTTTCAGAAAAAAAATGCACAATTTACATTACAAAGATTTGGCGAATGCGATGGTTTGGTCTCGGCACTTTCACCAAAAGTTAGTAGAAACATCAATCCCATGTGGATGAATCAATCGAAGAGTTTTTCTCCCGTACTGGAAATGTTTAAAAACACGCTTTCGTAGCAATTTGAACTAAAAAGTGAAAAATGAAATTATAGTTTGCAAAACTAAAACAAACACGCTTGAATAGCAATATGGACTGAAAAGTTCAAAATAATAAGAATAAAGTCATGTGCCAAAAAAGTGTGGGGTGCTATTTACTTACTTTTTATAATTAATCTACCTTCACGAATAGTTAGCGATAAAAACTCGAGATAACTGATATCAAGCACCCCACGCTTTTTTACATAAGAGGCAATTTTTTGGTCTATGGCTTTATTCTTATAGTTTTTAACTTTCTGTGTTTTTTTTAGTTTTTTCAAACTATAATTCTACTACGTCAAATTCGTCCAAATTTTGGGAACCGCGAAATTTCGGTAGGTAAAACAATTTTTTTTTTCTAGATCAAGAACTTTTCGTAAAAATTTCAAGAGAAAAATATGTTTATTTTTCAATGGAGTATCAACTGCGATTTTGCAAGAAGTTAGATTACACCCTGATATTATATTCATTATTCATGGAATATAACTGAAAAAGAAACGTTGAAACAGTTTTTCAGTTTACCACAAAATTTTTACGAAATAAGCCATACGCCTATTTGTTTCAACCCACGCACTAATTAGCTGACGTCACAAACATCGACTTAGAGCCAAAAGAGCAGGGAATACGCTAATGGCATTTCAATTTGATCTTCGAAAAAATGGAAGCATTCCCTCATCAATGCTTAAATTTTTTCGAGCTCTTTATTGAACAATAATTCTCAATTGATCGTTTTCTACATTACATTATATCGATATCTCATATTTTCAGGGATTTTTTAAATGATCCTCTTTTTCCTCTAATTTTAACAACAATTTCTTTTGATTGGTACTCGATACTTATGGAAGTGGAAGGTAAAATAAGCAGTTATATATATTTTCTGGCGTTTTTCGTCAATCTGTGTTTTTCCCGTTTCCCATTCTAATAATTTCCACATAACATTAGTTTTCCTTTGATACATTACAAACTAGGAATTTTTCAGATTTGGGGGCTAGAAGTTAAGACATCAATATCTTAAGTTAGTCATAACATATGTCTGTCCATACTCTTCAAAGACACAATATTTTTTTTATGTTGCTCAATTTGGCTTCAGGAAATCCACATTCGGAATAATGTCCCCGTTTCAAGTTTTTCGTTGATTTTCCAAGTACTCCAAAAATAAATGCAATGTAACGAAAATTATGTAAAACGCAAAGGCCTTTCTCTTGAACAACACCCTGCGTGTATGCGATCATGTAATACTTTCTTACGGCAAAAGCGCGTTGTTATTCTAGTCTCTCCGACGTGACTACCTGGTGAAATTGAAATGTGTGTTGATGAATTGAGTAATTATTGTTTTCTTATAATTTGTACAGAGCACTTGTGGGAATATTTTGCTGGATGAAAACCTTCCATCGAATTATATAAATGTGGTGCTTATTTCAATCGGGTAGAATTAGGATTTTTCTTATGTTTTTGGCACAACCCCAAAATATCTATTGACCTTAGTCAAACGAGGAACAACTTCAGCTATACAAAATTCTAAGCATAATATATTTTTCGTTCCAACTTCTACACTTACGATTGGAAGTATCATTTATTTATTTACCTTGAAGTATAATTTATTGTTGTTTTGTATATAATTTGGTAGGCAAATTCCAAATATAATGTTCATGAGAAAATGTCTTCTGAAAATATACAAATTAATATGGTTCGTTCCACTGAGTGATTAAAACTGAAATAATTCACTTCCTGAAGTATACTTTTTTTGATACTAAAGTCTGAAATGAGGGACACATATGGACCAGCTTTCTGTTTTTCCAAGAGTCAACTATTCATCCTTTCTCATACTTGATAAATTATCTTTCATTTTATGATTTTAAATCACAACACACACGATTAGATTTCCACAGAATTTTATTAAATCTACAACATGTGAATTTAATGAAATTCTGTGCAAATCTAATCGTGTGTGTTGTGATTTAAAATTATTATGGATTCCCATCAAGTAACGGCCGAGTCAATCGAAAATTTCATTTCATTAATTTTATCTATTTTTACAATAATCATTAATATTAAAAATGGAAAATATTTTCCAGTTCATACTGCAATTGAATATAAACCACCTAAAAAATGCTAGAAATCGGGCTGACATCACATACCCAGTGTAGTAGAGTAGCTCAAACCGCTAATATTATCTGCGAAAACTGGAAACTGACTGCCAACTGTCTGGAACTGAATTTAGACACACTGGCTACTCAAGTTTAACTATTGTTAGCAGTTAACATAATTGATAGGGTTATCATTTCGGTAGTTTAGGAACAATTTGTTATTAACCGGATTTAGCAATTCTGCCCGTAATTAGTCAGATTATTCTCGGGGTACTAAAATAAATGGAATGTTGGAAGCTTCAATATTTTGTTAGTTTAGAATTTTTACCTTCGTTAGTCACGTATTGAGAGGCCAAGAGAAGAAAATGCCTCTTCTTGTTGAGAGAAATACGATTTATTTCGAAAGGGGAGATGAATATTTTCTCTTCCTTTCTCTTGTTTCGTCACGACGAAAAGCCTTTCGTTTCCATATTTCAATGAATTTTTCGGGTTTACATGATTAGTTCATTCTTCTTTGCCTCGGAGAATTCAAAACCACCAACACACCTGATTCCCGACTAGAAAAGAAATTGTGCCATAATCTATTAATAATTGTTGAAACGTTTCTGTTTTTTTTTGCCAGAGTTACTTTTTCCAGAATCGAGTAATCTTCATAACAATCATATCATTATCTTCTCAATCATTGATTGTATTTCTTCTTGAATCGTTAAATATGTACCATGGCATACAAAATAAGAATATATCTGAATCTCCCAGGATTATAAAAATTAAAAGATTGTATAATCCATAACAACAGAATTACTTTATCTACACTATATGCTCACTGAAGTGATGTAAGGAGATGATTGCTTCATTTCAATTAAAAGGTTATATATCGGAATTTATCTCAAATAGTAGGTTCTCAATGCCAGTGCAAACTATCCCGTTATATTTCTATTTGAGAAAAATTCTTACTCTCTGTGACACCGCTTGAGTTAAAACATTCTGTATCCAAACCAACTTTTCAAATCTAATAATGAGTTAGGATTCAGGGAAAATTGATTTGCTGGTAAAATTTGAAAAATTGGATTATTTTGCACAATGTGATATGAAATATATCAAACATGGGGTAGGTTATTCTTAAACTGTATGTACTAGTTGGCTGGCGAAAGATACAAAGGTTGATAATAAAACAAAATAACGGGTAGAAATTATTTCAATATATCGTTGAATTTTCATTTGTGATATTCAGTTCCACAAAAGATTGCGTGATTTGTATTTTTTTATTTAAATATTTTCTGAACATTTGATCCAAATCCCATATTTATTTTTCGATTTATTTTCAATTTATTTACACAGTTTTTGTATATCCAGATACAATTCTTTATTTACAAAACATTTTCGTAAAATATCGTTTGAAAAATGTTGGGTAAACTAATTGAATTAAGGAACTTCAACTGACGATAACTTACAGGGGGAAATAAATTTCGATAATCTAGAAAAACTAATTAAAAAGATCAACCTGAATTGCTTGAAGATATGTTAGTGGGCGGATGTTAACGAGGAATGTTCATTTGAAAAGTCGGAATTCGCTAAAGTTATTAGTCATTATATATCTCTGCAATAAAATCTCAATTTATTGATGGATAAGTAATAGTTCGATGATGAAATCAGGTACGAAACACCTGCTATTGAAAATTTGACCATCATTATCACTTGTATCTTTCCACAAACAGAATGGAATCGTCATTAAATTAATGAAAATGTTTATGTCCTAACTTTACTCTATTAAAAAAATCGTTTTCTATAAATATACGTTATATCAACAATTCATTTTGTGACCAACTTCATTGATTCAATGCTTGTGTGTGCTCTTTCTGCATGCAAGTGTCTTTGCCTTCAAGTTTTTCCTAACCTAACTAATCAAAATCGAATGAAAATTTCCAAATTATATTAAAAAATAGCAAATCAAAATCTTGTGAATCATTTTCTCATTTTGGCTTTGAAAAATTTGCAGATTTACATCAGAATTAAAGATCATATTTTTTTTCAATGGTGAAAAAAAACAAATGGAGAGGGATTGTTGTCTCAAGGTGGGGTGAACTTGGACAGCTATCTAAGGCGCATGAAAACGATGTTATAATGAATAGTTGACTTCGGAATTTTTTTTTTAAAGGTTTTATGCATGAGAAAAAATGTTCATTATAAAAAACAGAAGAGAACACAGAACCCTGCACTGTGCTTCTTGATGCCTTCGGCTCGGCCTCGGGCATCATGTCGCGCAGTGCAGTAATTTTTAACTCCTGTCCTTGTAGTGTAATATACCTACTATTGAATATGGATGAAATTTTTCAGTTCTCGCTGTATTTCGTGCAATGTTTTTCGAAGATGATCTTTTTTGACTGATGTCAAAAGAGTTTTGTCAAAGGGATGATGAGACATTTTCTCTTTTATTTAGTGTATATAGTGTTGTCCGGATAACGGATTCAATCCATTGCCATTCTGCAGTAATGGTATCCATGTATGATCCATATCAGAGGAATTTATTGATATATAGTTTCCACCAGATAGTAGAATGAACCATGTGGTCGTCATTGGATTTCAAAATATGTTATGATAATTTCGAACCTGTGATCTGTCGATATTCGTCCTGGCGCACTTTTAACGGTCTTTATGTCTCACCAATATAACTTTTGCGACAAGAACACTATATTGTATATACATTTGTTTAATTTTTTGCATTTTGGTTTTGTTTGTGTAAGGATCGATCTTACTGTGTTAGTTGTTGAAAGTTGTTCTGATGCCAATCCATTTAATTCTCTCAGATAATCCGGGGAGAAAAGGTGTTGGGTCTGTACTGAATTCATTACTCGGTTGTTTTGTGTATTGTTGTTTGTAATTTCATTGAGAGTGTTTTTCACAAATTTATCCGGAAATGCATTGTTCTACAGTATGGATCTTATGAAAATAATTTCTTCTTCAAGGTTTTCTGATGAATTGCATATCTTTTGACTCAATTGTAGAGGCATTTAACTATACCCTGCGGGATGATTTGAGTTGTAGTGAAGATATCTATTAGTGTGTGTTTTCTTTCGAAAGACATTACCGAGAAGGAAAAATAGTGCGGAAAACATTCCCAATATATAAATTGCCATTATTGTAAAATTGTAAGCTTGTGAAGAGAAAGTTTGTTTGTAGTCAATCAGGGGAGATCACTATTGAAAGGGCTAGTCAATTATTTCAAAACTATTTTCATTTAAACATGATTGCTGGTTTCAAAGATATTGATGAAAGTATGCGTAAAAATCACCTCCCCCCTCTATCTCAGAATCTTCCTAATGTCAAACTACAACTCCCATATTGAAAATTTAAACACTTAATTAAGTATCGAGGCAAATTCACCAATTTGCAACGTTTAAAGCAGGTAAAACAATATCTAATAAATCTGTGGGAAATGTCCACATCAATATCTTTTTCTGAAAAAAGGCAACATTTGTTCAAACGAGTAAAAAGTCGCTTTCCCTTTTCGATGTTGTAATAATCCGAGTTGCAAAACTAAAAATAGTAAACTTGTGGTTAATGAACTTTCCAAGGTGAGTCGCGATTTTAACTTGCGTCGATAAAAAACATAAATGTGTGTCAACCGTATTCACTACTCGATTCAATTCGAATTGTTAAACCTCGGTTGTTTTCTTACGGCTCGCTACTACAATATCCACGACTCGGATTCTCTGAAAATATTCCACTGAAAGAAATTGTCGAACCTGTATACGTAGCGGTGTATCTGATGGAAAATCAGTTTTAGGCTAAGTGAAAATCATAAATATTTAACAGATGTATAATTGACAAATATTTGAAAAAAATCCTCATAGGTTGAAAAAATAGTACAGGATACATTGAAGTTCAGTATAAATAAATAGCCCAATCCCAAGTTTAGACCCCGAGGAACGAAGCGACTAGGAATTAAGACTTCCCATAAGCAAGTACAAAAATACAAATGTAATAACAACACAAAAGTGGCCTGAGTTATTGAAATTCATAAACAGATCCCCACAAAAAGCGTATATTAGTAAATATGCCATGACGTATGGCCAGTAATGTGCTAGTTACGTCACCTGCGAAGACAGTGGAAATAAATTTTTTTTGGGCTATTTTATTGAAATTTTGAGATGAAGATGAGGAATGAAAATCGAAAAGAATCAGATTTCAGTATTTTTTACAAGTCAAAAACAATAAAACATTAAAAAAATGCTTTTAAATGTAACAAATTAAGCAATGACAAATGGGAGTAGGAAACATAACATGATATAACTACGGACCGTCATTCGTATGATGGCACAGTCGGTTTCCTGGTAGTTTTTTTTTTTATGTTCTGGTTCCCACGAAAAGGGATATCCTGTAATGTTCAGAGAACATCGTGGGAACCAAGGGAAAGAAGGTAGGAGTTGGTATTCTTCTTAAATTTCTGGAGGTTGTATGCCTCGGGGAACACCTCCCTAGGCAATGAGTTCCAAAGCCTCGCTGTTCGTTGGATGAACGAGTCTTTGGAAAGTGATGTTCTGCAGGTCTCCAAAGTGACCACGAGGAGTGTGATGACTGAACTTGACGGGTTAGTCTCGAAGAGACTGCCAAACCAGGAACGATTGTTGATATTTCAGAAGAGCATCGCCCATGAAAATATCTATAAAATAGAGACAAATCGCCAACTTTTCTACGGTGTTCCAGACAAGTGAGCGAGTTTGTAAGCGAGGCATCACCGACGAGACGAATTTCCCTTTTTTGGACAGAATCCAATAGCCTCAGGATATGTTTAGGTGCTGCGCTCCAAATATGGGAACAGTATTCCAGGACAGGTCGGATCTGTGCCTTATAGATCATAAGCAGCTGAGTGGGGGTGAAATAGCTCTTGGCACGAAACAAAAAACCAAGTTTTTGGGATGCACTTTTGGCAATGGACCTCACGTGATTTTCCCAGGAAAGGTTATTGCTGATAGTAATACCAAGCATCGATATGGATGACTTCAGTGGTATGGTTACTCCTGACAAAGTTATGTTAGGCACAGTGAGATCGGCTTTTCTAGAGAAAAGACATGCTTGTGTTTTGTTTGCATTGAATTCTACCAAGTTATTAGATCCCCACTCCATATTTATATTATTAACATTTCTTCCTCGTTCATTTCTGGTTTCACGGGCTGATATAGGGGCCCTGGAAGAGAAAGCGGTATGGAGGGTACTATCATCGGCAAAGCTGTGTACTGGACATGAAGTTGCTTTCAACAGGTCGTTGATGTGAAGTAGAAATAGTGTTGGTGCGAGAATAGATCCTTGCGGAACACCAGCATTTATGAGTAGAGTGTCAGATGAAACTCCATCGACCACTACATGGAGAGACCTGTTTGAGAGAAAACTAGCAAGCAGAGAACACAGCTGAGGGGGCAAGCCATAAGACGGAAGCTTGGCGAGGAGTCCCTGGTGCCACGAAAAAATATCTATTTATTGGTCTTACAGACAAGTTTGTATCGCAACTACAATTATCTCTAGGAGTAACTTCATCCAAATTAATCTTCTTCTAACGGGTTTTTTCCGAATACACAGGAAACTTCAGCCTTCTACTTCTAACCTCACATTTTTTAGTACGGAGAAAATACCACTATTAGGAGCAAATTTACTTATTTATAACTTCGACTATTGGGCGAAATGTCTTAATATCCCAATTTTCGACTTCTAAATCACTCCTGTATTTTCTCCATATTGTTGAATCTGACAAATGTAACATTAAATTTACCTTCGCCAAATTGAGCACGCGCCGGCTCATTCGGAAATCGAAATGGCGTAAATTTTACCATAATGTTCGTTGGGTTCAGATCGAAATAATCGCCCTCCTGCTCGATTCTGAAATGTGTATCAGTTATGTTAGTTGTGCCCAATTAGTGTGAAATATTTTTCCACTCCCTGAAAACTCCCACAATCCACAAAAAATGAAGATTTCTGCTCTAGCGCTTTTTTCGTCCCACCTGATTGTGCTGAATACTCCAACGCGCTATAGAAAGCCAGTTGATTGTTAATTCCAAGAACCCTTTTTTCTTCCTCTTCTCTTGAAACACACATTCACAGAGTCGTAGAGGATGCACAGAAGCCTGCTCTCGACGAAGGGAATCAATACCGAATGCACTTTAAAGGGGATGTGCTCTTTTGCATGGCGGTTGGAAAATTCCTGATAAAATTTCAAGGTTTTCTCGTTAGAGAAACGCCCGTGGGGAGAAAAATTGCTAGGAAATTTTGTTGTACAGGCTTTTCTAATTAGTAGTAGTAATTTGGGGTTAAAAAATTGGTTAGAAGTGGAAATTTGTTGAGAATGAAGGGGATTAGTTGGAAATTTGCTGAGGATAAATGTGATTGGATTTTCAATAGGGACTCAAACAACGATGGCTGAGTCACAATCTTATGTTTGGTATCTGAAATTTTCCATTTCAGGGTTCCTCACCTGAAAAGGAAAAAAATAGAAGTCTTTTGACACATTACTCATTTCTATATTTGAATTATGATTTTCCGAAACCCCCGGTTGAACTAGAAGTAGAAAAGAGAAAGTTGTGTTTCAAAAAAAAAACTTTCCATGCAATATTTCGTTGAGAACCAATTCCATGGCTCATTTTCGAAAAACGTGGATTCTATCCTTGACGTTCTATTTCTCAAACTCTACTGTATAAACTTTATATATATTTTTAACCGACGAAAAAGAAGTCGACGCGTATATAATATTTTTTTATGTATGACCACGCATACCTTTTTAGAGAGTATTCCGGTTTTGATGTTTCTCTTTATTGGATAGGGTGTCCCTCGAAGTTGGTCCCATTTAAATTTGAAAAAAACCTCCCCTAAGGGTAGGAGAATAGGGGATTGATTGTTCGTCCACTGAATTTTTCTTACATTTTAACGGATTCTACCTCCCATAACTTTGTACTGGGTTATCCGATTGGGAGGATTCTTTTTTGAGTGAATAGGATAATTATTTTTTAAGTGAATAGGGTATACATCAAAGTAGGTCCCATTCAATCCACCCCTAAGGATGGAAAAATTGGGGATGATTGATTCTTCTCCTGTGAACCAATTCTGTGAACACATATGTAGTTCTGATGACACTAGAACATAATGTAGACCTGGAGTTAATTAGGCAGGTAGTAATTAGTTTTGGCCAGAAAATAAAATAAAAAATAAACACTCCTCAACAAAAAATCAAACCGACGAAAAAAGAAACTGAATAGCGAAATAGTTATTCAATCAACTAGTGTATTAATGGTGGCGATTAGTGATCGATATATTTTAACGCGAGAGCGAAGCGAGCGCGTTAAAGTTCGAGATCATTAATCGCCATTTTAATATACGAGTTGATTACAATATTTTTCCGTCAACCTCGTTCCTGGGGTCAACGTGCATTTTTTTATATCCATTTGCTTCAACTAGGAGGAAACTTACAATATTTGGTTTTGAAAATACATAAATTTGAGAGTTTCTTTTTTCGTCAGTTTAATTTTTTGTTAAAAAGTGTTTATTGATTACATCTGTAGATATACATATTTTTCATTAAAATCGCACAAAATATTTTTTGCAAAAATTATTACATAACAATGAGTTACTATTGCACTTTTTCCTAAAAAATCTGTATTTTGAGAAAGATTCATAACAATTACAAAAACAACCGGACATTTCTCTAAACATATATTGTCACCTAACAGTATAGTGTGTTAATGTTTCAAGGATTTCAAACCTCCTATAATATCTACTATATAATCTCTTCAGAAAATAACTTAATTGTATATATACAACATATTCGTTAGAAACACGTCATTTTCTGAAGTCATTAATTTTTTTTTGTGAAAATGCATGTAACATTTTTCTAGTTTCGAGAACAAATTGAAGGATATTCTTATCATCGTTGACACTCTGTTTTCACAATGAACAAAATCCACCCAACGAAATGTTATTCTCCTTTCTTAATCATGGTTATTCAGTATTGAATGGATTCCTTACTTTAGGTTGAAAGAGCGTTCTGCAACCCAATAAGTTCCACTTCTTAATCTAGTGTTTCAAATATCATAATAATAATATAATTGAGCTCAACTTTGAATCGTATCCTCCTTCATGTTCCAAAATACATATGGCTGAAAAAACTTTTCTCCAAACATTGATTCCACTATTGCAAGTTCGTCGAATCGCAAACATATTTCGTATCTAATCATAATGATGAAACTGGCTGTGAAACAAGATTGCATAACTACTACACTAGAATCTCAACAAACTTCTCTCCCGACATAATAACATAATGTTTATTTCTGTAACTAGCTAGTCATCGGTTATTAACCCAAGCAGGAAATTGTGCCAAAAAATATGAATGGACACGAGTGAAAAAAAAAATTGACTAACTGCTTCCACTACATATCGATTGTGTCCATATAAATACGGTTTCAACCTGAAAGATTCACATAGATCCAAATACGGAGTGATAAAAAAATATAAATTTTATTGTTAATTCGTTTTTTTTTTCAATAGCAATTATGGAAAATATAAACGAAGCATAAGAAACCACCGTTGAGCTGATAATACTTTGGGATTCACAGATTGATTTTTAACACATCATTATTGACTAATGCCTGTCAGAAGTGAGAAAAGTTTTCATCTTTTAACGAATGCCATTTCTACTTTCAAATGGTTATATTTTCTGGAAGATAATTTTTACATTTTTCATTTCATTTGAGAAGGTTGTCCAAAGAACCATTTTTTTAAATGTTCAATGTTTGTTGGATTCAGAACACATATTTTTTTTGCGATTGCGAAAATGTTATATATCCTGATTTGATTGAATACCAATAATCTCTGAATAGAAGCAGACGAGGCTGCAATGTCTGTAGCCACAAAAACCGAAAAAAAAATGAATTCCCATACGCCTGACACAATTTTTGATGATTAATCGGGTTGCCATAGAAAACCTAATGAAATACCATCAAATAGATTAAAAAAACACATTAACGATACGGAATTAAAAAAAAACACAATATAATACAAACAATTAACAAAGAGTTGTGTCGGACAAGAAGAAATGGAGGTTTCATTATAATAACTAAATCTAGCACTATTCCTGGGGAAATATGATTTTTGACCTGTTGGTTCATTAAAAAGCAAAAAGTTACAAAAAAGGTAAACATATTTTTATTTGTTGGTTTAGCTTTTTTTATCATTCAAATATTCCATTAATGTCACGTGATATATTTTTTGAGTATTTTCCCTGCAGGGAACATCACATAATATATTGGAAATTATACTATTTGTTAAGTTATTCCTATAACTGTGTAAATTAGCGTTATCCATCACTACTTATTAGGAACATTTCTTGTTATAATGCCTGGAGGCAAAATTGATTGATTTACTCATCTTGAAATAAATTATTGATGTTGCATTCAATCGTCTTCAGAGTGAATTAGTAATCCAAATCGTTCCCCTGTTGATAGCGATTCTTTTAGTGCGATTTCCAAGCTGATTTTCAAATCATAGACATTTCATATTCCCCTATCAATATTTACTTTTGTAAACCTTCTACAAGATTCATTCTCATGTGCCATATTGAAATTGAGATGAGTAGTTCACATGGGACAATATGGTTTTTACTATATAATTTTTATTACAGAATAGATTCTTTGGTTCATTGAGATATACAAATTTAGGGAATCAGACAACTATCAGCATAATTACTATATTTCCTTCTCAATTTAAATACGTGAGTCTTTCACTGAATGTAATTTTTTTTTCATGACTTTGTGATAGAAAATGTACTGACTATCTGTATCACTAGTCAGTACAAACATTTAATATATATTCTTTCCTAGAATGCCAAACCATCAAAAAGAGTATTTACCCAAAAAATAAGCGACAATATTTCTGAGAACACGCGGTTAAAAATAAATACATATCAATTTCTAAGAAAAATGACAAAAAAATGGATTATAATAAATGAACATCGAAGAGTACTGTGAAATATTTCTGGAAATTACTAGTTGTAGGTATTCCAGGTGAACATATTTCCAGTGGTCATTTTTTTAGATTTTGAATAGTAATGTCATTCAAAGTTATTTGTCCACTTACTTCATGTCCAGTACACAGCTTTGCCGATGATAGTACCCTCCATACCGCTTTCTCTTCCAGGGCCCCTATATCAGCCCGTGAAACCAGAAATGAACGAGGAAGAAATGTTAATAATATAAATATGGTCTTAGCAACAATTCTCGAATGGGGATCTAATAACTTGGTAGAATTCAATGCAAACAAAACACAAGCATGTCTTTTCTCTAGAAAAGCCGATCTCACTGTGCCTAACATAACTTAGTCAGGAGTAACCATATACCACTGAAGCCATCCATATCGATGCTTGGTATTACTATCAGCAATAACCTTTCCTGGGAAAATCACGTGAGGTCCATTGCCAAAAGTGCATCCCAAAAACTTGGTTTTCCGTTTCGTGCCAAGAGCTATTTGACCCCCAGTCAGCTGCTTATGATCTATAAGTCACAGATCCGACCTGTCCTGGAATACTGTTCCCATATTTGGAGTGCGGCACCTAAACATATCCTGAGGCTATTGGATTCTGTCCAAAAAAGGGCAATTCGTCTCGTCGGTGATGCCTCGCTTACAAACTCGCTCACTTGTCTGGAACACCGTAGAAAAGTTGGCGATTTGTCTCTATTTTATAGATATTTTCATGGGCGATGCTCTTCTGAAATATCAACAATCGTTCCTGCTTTGGCAGTCTCTTCGAGATTAACCCGTCAAGTTCAGTCATCACACCCCTTCGTGGTCACTTTGGAGATCTGCAGAACATCACTTTCCAAAGACTCGTTCATCCAACGAACAGCGAGGCTTTGGAACTCATTGCCTAGGGAGGTGTTCCCCGAGGCATACAACCTTCAGAAATTTAAGAAGAACACCAACTCCTACCTTCTTTCCCTAGGTTCCCACGATGTTCTCTGAACATTACAGGATATCCGTTTTCGTGGGAACCAGAACATAAAAAAAAAACTCTACCAAAACTAACTTATTTTAATGAGGAAACATGATCAATATTGCGGCATTGAAATTTCTTGAATCATCTCTGTATTCGCCATGCCTGATAACTGGAACAGACTATCAGCTTTTTTTCAGATAAAATGACGAGATAAAAACTGTCCTTAATAATCTAATATGCATTATCCAGGCAAAACAAATCGAAATGATGTAATCTAATAATTTACCTTTGCCAGAGTGAAAGTCAAAGAGTCCTGGCCAACCTCAATTTCACAAACAATATACACGTCCACACATAGTTTATTTTAGTCGACCCTAGATACTAGACTAGCGAAAAAGCAGAACTGACCTCAAAATTAACCGAACTACGCGTCGCATACGTTATTTGAATCCCATTTTCGTCATGTTATCATTATTATCCGATCGCATTAAATAACTGCAAAACAAGTGCGACCTACTCACGGCCGCCTATATTGGATAGGTCGTGGTCAATTCGTTATTCGTTGGTGGAGAATTGACTTCTATGTAAACATCATCTATTTTGTAGCAAAATTATCTGCCGGATTCGAATAATAGCCGCATATATTTGCGGACTCATTCATATTGGTGACATTACTGAAATAACAACCAGTGATTTACAGGGTCATTCAAATATAACAAAAAATACAACCATTTCAACTTGGAAAAATACCGTTAACTATAATTGTCATTACATATTATCATAATAATTCTACGGAAACCTACCAGTAAGATTGTAAAGTTAATTATTGGGCATTTTGTAACTTAATATTCCCCTGTTATGGTCTAGATTTGACGCTGTATGGAGAATGGAGAAAATAACTTTTGAATCAGAAGTCGATCCAAGAATCCCATCCGTACAGGGTAGCATTCCACAAATGGAAAACAAAAACTTACTCAAATATCTTTATTATAAAAAAAAACTATAAATGAAAAATCTTCAGTTTCAACAGAATATAGGTACTGCATTATCGCTACATTTCATATTTCTTAAGAGATGCCTGTTTATTTTTCAATGTTTCTGAAACAAATATTTTGGGAATATTTAATATGTATAAGTTGCATGGTTACACGAAATGTATCTGACTTTCGGCTGAATTACTGAGAATCACTTTCACATTTACCCATATAAAGTTAGCAGATCCACTTGCTCGAAAATCGATCATACCTATGCCTATACTTCTTGAAAAAAAAAAGTCGCATAATTAATTGTGCCTGCTTGATACCAAGTTAGCACTGCCACCACAGTAAATTTAAGAGTCAAACTAGAATTCGAATATTGTTATTAAAATGTGTCGCATAATTGTTGAAATCGATTTAAAATAATAAAAATGCCCTAAAATATACGCTTTTTTATGATGAATTTCGAGTTCTTGGCAACATCGTATTCATATAAGTACACCTGATTTATGCATTATATATATATATATATATATATATATATATATATAGGCGAAATATATAGGCGAAATATATTTGTCTTACAATTTTAAATTCAAATTTTCAGATTTTTTTGTAAACGTTGATTAATTCTAAAATTATGTTTTTTCAACAATGCTCACTGTATATCAGTTGTACATTTTTCCTTACTACCGAAAACTCACTTAACAATTGTCGAATGTTTCCTCAGTTTTCCAAGATGTCCTCTTTCTTTTCGAATTAGTCGATAAGTTACTAGAGTTTGTTAAGTCAGAATGATTTCCCTTCTCATCTTTGTGAACAAAATAATCGCATAATCACTATGATTTATTTCATTATGTTTATTGAACGTCGGCCTATTTCTGCTCACCGACGCTGGAGAGCACTCTTTCCTCCCCTACGAAGGACGGCATATCTCTCGCTATATCTGGTGCTCGTTGATATAGCTAACATCTGCACGAGTTTCCTTGACCCCTCCAATTACTAACTGCGCTCGGCATTGCATGAACTCATGTATGAATAGACCTTCGTTAAGCAGACCAGTCAGCCTTGTCCCCCAATATGATTTTTGTAGCTAAAAAAGTACTTTTGTTAACTACCACCACTCCAACAAGTTAACGATGCAGAAACGATTGAACCTAACACTATCACACTAAGATTCCATTCAGTAGTAATATTTTTCATAATGGCATATCGTCAAATACATTCAATAGTTTGCCAAATGAACGTATTAATGATCTAGAAAACTTCAATTTTCTGTTACCGCCAATAAAGCCTTTACAAGCAGCTTGATAATTTAATATAAGTTAAGCTTTTCTGTGAACAAAAATTTTATTGTCCCTGGTTTCGCTACGAATAATCAAATAAGTGAGCTTTTCATTGATAACTCTATACTATGATCTGTAGAAAATATATTTTTTTTATGTTGAAAAAACGTCTCTTGAAACAACTCCCCGTTTCACTCTAATTGCTCATGAAAATATGAAAATGTATCGTCACGTTCAAGCAACCCTTCATTTTCTCAGGAAATCTGATAACCACAGAATGGCAAGAACAAAAAGCAGCTGGTTTGTATTATGAAGAGATGGCGACTGTATTGTACGAAACGCACGAAGAACAAGGCTTAAATGGATGGGATATCTTTGGGCCACATAGGACACGGTTGAACCATCAATTCAATACAAGAATCACTGTACCAGGAATGAGTGATAAACACCAACTTTTCGCTGGCTTATAAATTTTGTGTATAATGTCAGTTTTCCGTTGTTTCAAGTGAGAACGAGTGATAATAGTCGGCGATATGCAGATGAACAATCTATGTTTGTGAATAGGGTTTGAGAACAATCGCCTGTGAAAATGTTTGAAATGTGGAATAATGTTACGACGAAGCTCGAAGTTCAGCAGGCACAGTCGCAACAGCCACACACGTCTAGCGGATCCATCAAAGGTAGATTTTTGGTTTACTTTATTTTCAGGAAGCGGTTTTGATCGTTGAACGAGCAAAATCAATATAGATAATAAAAGAAAGAAACACGATTGGTGAAGGCGCCGGTGTATTTTAGAAATGGCAGCGAAGAAGGGTAATTATTTTGCAATATGTGTATATATGAATCTCACTTTTACTTCAACTCTATTCTGGTGTATTTCGATATTTCTATAACCAAAAAATTTGGTGTGTTTTTTGTTCAAGCTCCCCCAAAATGCTAACTTTGGAAACTGAAATGTTTGCCACACTTTAGCGACCTCAAATTTTGAATTGATGCGGCCGATACTCAATGAAAATCCATATTGAAGCAAACAAAAGACACTCACTTCACTAAATAATTTTCACATGTTGAACAACATCATTATCGCATACAAAACAGATAATAATTTAGGTAAATTTGGTAAGAACAATAAAGTTTTTACACAGGCCAAACAGGCAGAACTTTTAAGGAACGAATATCGGAACATAGGAACTGTTTCGTCAATGGTAAAACGAATTCAGCTTTTGCTACTCACCTCTTGACTGAAAAACATTATTTTCGCAATATTACACATAGAAAAGAAACGTGGTGAGCTCGATCTTCAAGTTCAACTTAAATAATTCTCCTTTGTTGAATTTGTTTCAGTGAAGATTAAATAGTTAAGGGATATAATCCCCGTTCTACCTAGTTCCCGTTCTATCAATTACCTATTGAATTATCCTTGACAACCTAAAATCGAGCCTAAAATAGATTCATATACCTACTACTACCTGCCTTGGATATTTAACATGATCAATCAATGGTAGTCACACAAATACAGAATACCCTTCTTTAGTTTTATGTGCTATTGGATTGGATAACATTCTCACTCCCAATAATATTTATTCTGAATAATTGGGGATATTTCATTAAACATTCACATTGAAAAATTACAAATTACTGCAAAAATTATTTCCAAAATTTCCATGAAAGCATATTCGATAATATTCCAAAACATATGACATAACTCATTTTCCAGGAAAAATGGAATCAAATTCATACCTCAAGAAAATCTTTTTTTTGCAATCTTTCCAAGATTTCTCTAAAATTAATTGCTAATTACTAATTTTTTATATAATGAACAATATGTCTTGAAAAAAGGAAAAACGGCGAAAAAATATGTGCGGCATTTTCCTTCTATTTATTTGGAAAGCTAATACAAAATACCTATGCAGCACATGTACAAATGTGTTCAGCGGATATTATCTTCATTTTACGAACACATCTGGCGCTTCGTCCTTAAACATTCCTAGTTAAGCTGTGTACAGACACGAACAGAACACCGTACTGAACACTCATTTTGAGTTCGCAGTAGAGTTTGGTTTGACAGAATGTTGAGGTGTAACAGAACAATGCCATGTAACATCAGCGCGTAACATTATGATGGACATTACAGCAACTACAGCCTATATAGTTATGCACTAATCAGTAAAGAAAAAACGTTAGCAAATACGCTGGCAACAGTGGCAATAATATACAAATACGTGTATAACTCCTCAGATAAAAATCTCAAAACAAAATTGGCTCCATGTTATGATAGTAGTATATACAGTGCTTCTCAAAAGTCCACTCCCCCCCCTCTTATTTTTGGAACGATTATACATAAACAAGTGAAATTTGGAAACTGAATATTAAAGGTTGTAAACTTCCCTACTAGTGATGATAGATGACGAAATCGTCAAAGATGACGTCACAAGGCCATTGTGACCAATAATTTTAAATGGATCCCTACGGCAAGCGACACCTCTTTTAAAAGGTATCGAAAAAACCTATTCAATGATACTAACTTTGTTTGTGTTTATGGCAGTTTTAATGGCTCATTAGTAAACATAAAAATTTAAATTCCATTCAGTATGATATCAATTACAGATTCAAGAATCAGTATCTACCCAAAGAAATTGCTCGAAGTGACCTCCATTTACTTCCTGACAGTGAAATATCCTATTTTAAACTTTTGCAAATGTGTCTGCGGAAACAGCCTCACATTCTGCAACAATACGTTGTTTTAAAACGTCAATATTGTCAGGTTCAGTGGCGTAAACCTTAGATTTAAGATACCCCCACAGAAAAAAATCCAAAGGTGTGAGGTCCGGTGATCGAGCTGGCCATTCCGTTGAACCTCGTCGTCCAATCCATCTACCACGATACTCCTCATCCAAATACCGTCTCACTGCACCTTAATAGTGTGGAGGAGCACCATCCTGTTGGAATGTTATTTCCAAATTACCGAATTCATCTGGATTATCTTCCATAATTTCATGGATTAACGGTTCTATTTGCTACAGCTCCAGATAAACCTCACCAGTTAAATTAGTATTTAAAAAAAGAAGCCCAACGATGTGGTTTCCCAGGATACCTGCCCAAACATTCACCTTCTTGGGAAACTGGTGGGGTTTCACGAAACAGGTGAGGATTTGCGTCACTCCAATACCTCACATTCTGTGTATTTACATTTCCATTTAGATAGAAAGTACTTTCGTTACTAAAACAAATTGTTTTGACATAGTCTGGCTGTTGGTTAATTTTAGTTTCCATACTTTCACAAAATTCTAGTCTTCGGTCTGGGTCGTCGTCTGAGAGTTGATGAACCATTTTTAATTTGTATGAATGAAATTTGTTTTTTTCTCAACACCCTATGTACTGTACTTCGACTGACTCCACAGGTAGATGCAACGTGAGTTGTTGAAGAAGTAGGATTAACTATTACTTCTACCAGTATATCAATTTTTTTCTCATCAGAAATTTGTGGTCTGCCAGATCGTTTCGCATCATTAATACTACCCGTTGTTTCAAACTTACGAAGAAGCCCCCTTAAATAAGTCCTCGAAACGAGGCGATCGGGAAACCTCTCATTAAAAATGCGTTCTGCTTCATGAATATTTTGTCCAGTTTCACCAAGAATTAGGATCGCTGCTACTTTATCACCTAAAGCACGTACCATTTCGCTTCTTGAAGCACTTACACGATCGGCTCACAACAGTTTAACAAATTATTAAAATGTACAAAAATATTAATAGTACCAAAAGCTGCTAAAACAGTCAAACGTTCGATCAACAATACACAAATTATTAAATGTACAAAAACTTGGACAATTACAAAAACGTCGAATTAGGGAGACTAACAAAAACGTCAGCTTATCGAGAGGCGGAGCTTGAATTTTGAATTTTAGTATTAACTGATTTAATTCATCACAGCTTTGCGTTTTTTGAAAGCGAGTTGCAAAAACTGCCATAAACACAAACAAAACTAATATCATTGAATAGGTTTTTTCGATACCTTTTAAAAGAGGTGTCGCTTGCCGTAGGGTTCCATTTAAAATTATTGGTCACAATGGCCTTGTGACGTCATCTTTGACGATTTCGTCATCTATCATCACTAGTAGGGAAGTTTACAACCTTTGATATTCAGTTTCCAAATTTAACTTGTTTATGTATAATCGTTCCAAAAATAAGAGGGGGGAGAGGACTTTTGAGAAGCACTGTAGAATTTTGTCCAGTCCACACCTTCCCGATAATTATTTAAACTGAATAAAGGCTGCAAAGTTCGTCGGTCCTGACCTGCTGACATGGGATGCAACATCGTCGGAAGCCTTTTTTGATACTGTGATATTACGGTGTTACTGAATGCCGTCCAGACTTGATTACGATACTGTATTTTGTTTATGTCTGTACATGGCTTTCCATGAACTACTATTGAAAAAAAAAACACTATTGGGCAATAAGTCTGTTTGGAGACCTATAATAACCTGTATCCGTCTTTTCATAATCGGTACACTATCGAATTCTCAGTACTTTTTCTCTTGAATTTTATTTGTCCAACTGAAGGTTCACTTGAATTGCTACCCAGCAATTTAATGTTTTTTTGAACCATGCATGGAATCTAGTATGCACATAATCGATACTTTATGACCGACAAGGTTATGTTTTTTGGCGCGCGTTCTTTTTGATCACCAAGGAAAATTGAGTTAATTTGTGTTTATTGATTGTACAGTATTATATTTAGGTATACAATGCTTATGCGATGTGAGGTGTGCGAAAGCTACTCAAGAAATTGTGATCAAGCGATAATATTTCACAGGGGAGCCACTTGTGTCGTAAAGAACTCATTGATCTATTAGTGTCTTTATATGTTATATACAAACTAGTTCTTTGGCTGGTGTGGTTTGTTATATAATTATATAGTCTAAGTTACTTGATAGTAGGTATCAACATACCTGTAATGTATTCCAATATTGTGTAGAAATTAGGTACACATCAAGTTTTAGAGATAAAGCGGTAGAAGAATTATTTGTATAATCAGGCAGAAAAATTATTTTGCACAGCTTTCATATGTCTAAATAATTTTGCGGTAGGAAAAGTGCGGGAGGCAAAGTTGAACATGGAGCAGTTGTTATGGGAGAAGATATGTTCACCTTTTGAATTGAATCGAATACAATAATCGAGCAATCAATGCTATGAAATGAAAATGAATAAGACGTCTGTGGACCCGAACCAGCATTACTGCTGTCCTGCAATTAGCGTTGAAGACAATTCCGTCACCTTAAGTCGCGTCCACATTGGTAGAAATATCAATTATGCATGGCATTTGGTACAAATTTTGTGTGTAAATTAATGAAATTCTATACATGTTCACGGCAAACGAACGAATGCAAAACGCACCTGACACATTTGTGGCGCTAATATTTATGCTAAATTCCAAATTCAACACACAAAACAGATTTTCAGTAACGTGAAACATAATTTCTCATGCAGATGTCTGGTTCCTAGAACACTCTCATTGTGAAACATATTCAAATTCATCAGTCACAGATATTATTCCGGAAATCCAATATTATTATTATATCATCCGCCTAGAGCTTGTTTACTTCATTATTATAAATTGAATAACAATATAGCTTCATACACGTAAACAATCGGTTATGTAGCAGTTTCCAATAGAGGATTATTGTTTAGCTAATATCCTGTCTCACAAGCTTCGCTCAAACTAGAAATAATACCACGTAACTCGGACAAAATTAATTTCTCTACGCCTACTTGGAGCTCTTCTAATTGATGCATGTAATCGATCAAAATATTTGTTGAAAAGTTCGTCTTCATTTTTTTATTGAACCGACTATGATTCAATGTAAAATATCATTTGGCATTTCATATCATTTTAAAATGACATTTTTATAGTTTCTGAACAAGTAGGCGTGAATGAAAAAATAAACCAAACCAACGATAATTTTTATATTTAATTCGTTTTTTGAGTTTATCAATGCAGTTCACCCTTCTATTGAATATGAAACGAAAACAGATAATTCTGATGATTTTGTAGACCTGACTGTAACAAACATAAATTTTCAATTTTCCATAAAACCTCAAATATAAAGATATTACAATACATAGTACCTCAACACATGCATACCAGCACAAAGTAGCCGCATATATCAGTATGATCCTCTGTTAATCAATAATCCTCTTTAAAAAATTCTAAAATTGCAATTTACAATGGTTATAGTTCAAACCGGATGGATATTCTTGTTTCGAAAAAACTCTCCTACTCAGATATATAATGAAAAACATAGTTTTGGAGTTATTATATACTTCGGCCAACCCATGGAAAACCTCTACTTCCTTACGTCAAAATAACATCAATATTGCATACAAAACTGATAATGATTTAGGTATATTTATTAAAAACAATAAATTTAAAACTGGAAATTTGGAGTATATAAATTAACTTGAGGCACTTGTGCAAGTTTTTACATAGGCCAAACGGCAGAACATACAAAAAGAGAATATCTGAACATAGGAAATGTTTCGCCAATGCTACTCATCTCTTGACTGAAAAACATTGTTTTGCTGACGAGTTTGAAATATTACTCGTAGAAAAGAAGTAAACTCGCGCTTCCAGAAAGTTTGGAGATAAATAAATACAAAAGTCCCGATATTAACTTAATGACTTGGTCAATTCCAATTATTCTCCCCCATTGAATTCTTTTCATTGATGATTAAGCAGGCAAGAAATATAATCCCCATTCTATTTAATAACCTATAAGAATAATCTTAATATTTTTTTTGAATATTTAACATGAAACTTGATGACGTCATTGTATAGCTATAGTATTATCTCCATCTGAAGAAGCTATTGTTTAGCGAAACAGGTGGTTTCATCAACCTAATTCATTGAAAATCACTCACTGTATTTATTTTACATTTAAAGTACCAAATTGCTTGAAAGTGTGTATTATCAAAACACGGAATTCAATTAAAAACATTTTTGGTTTAGCTGTTTTTTTTTTAATAGAAACTTTAGTTATTATTTTTGCGCTCTCTCCGTGAGTGTAAGAATTCCAGAGATTATATTCAACAAAATACTAAAAAAACATTTTCATTGAAAGAAATCTGTTACGAATAAATGTTAAAACTGACATATCAATATTTAGTATTCACTTTCAGAAGTAATTTCACAACGAGCATTGAATACACATTTTTGTCATTTTGGATCATTCCGTAATTGTCATATTCGTGAATAACGATTATAATTCCAATGCTAGTTCAATAATACACTGTCCAGCATTCCAAGGAATTCTGGATATGTTCCTTCAATAATAATGACATAAAGAAATATGAAATCAAGAAGCATTCTACGTCCACAAAAATAAGCAAGCGATATTCTGTTTAATTTTCATCTCACAGTTCATGATGTATGACCAACCCCCAACAACCTCAATGCAGACATCTCAAACGACACTGCCAACCATTTGAAAGTGGAAAAACAAATAATGAGTTGAGAAATATATATAAATACATCGTTCCTGATTGTTTCAGTTGGGCCAAAACCTTTGTATTTTCTGAATTCATTATACATATGTTGAACCTATTTTTCTATTTTTATTTTTATTTTCACACTGTTGAGGAATTTCTGTCGTAACTTGTTTTGTAACGTGAACGTTTTCTTTATTTACACCTAGAGTTATATAGTTTTTGTCATATTTTTATATTTTAAGTTATTTATTATTATTGTTTGTGATGTTCCTTTTTACGTCCGGAGGTTTTAGATTGTCTCTTTCCGACTATTTCTTGATTTTATTGACGTTTTTCTATTTTTTATTTGTATTTTGCCACTGTTGATGTACAAATTAATTTGTGAATGAATTATCATTATTATTATTATGTATATGATTCAAATAACATGGTGGCTCTAAGATGGTCGACGAATATACATGACTTAAAAAATATACAGTGCGGCTTTTTATACTACACCTCCCCCCCCCTATTAACTTTTGAACGGTTCGACGTAGAACAATGAAAAAAAAACGAATTGAATGATATCACCGATACTACTTTTTGAAATGAAAGACATTGCGCGAGGGGGGGGGCACATCAACTTGAAAATTTCAAATAGCATGGGGGGTCAAGTGGCACATCCTTGAAAAGATAACTCAATTCTCTTTTCAACCATTTTATTTTTTCAATTTCGTTTATACGTTTTCTTACAATATGCATTTGAAATGTCAAGAATAACAAAATTTCAAATGCATATTGTAAAAAAAATTGAATTATCTTTTCAACTATGTGCCACTTGACCCCCCGTGATATTTGAAATTTTCAAGTTTATGTGTTTATGTATTTCAAAGAATAGTATCGGTGATATCATTCAAAATAATTTTGGTCCCGTTGTTCTATATCGAAGTGTTCAAAAGTCAACAGTGAGGGATGAAGGGGGGGCTATAAAAAGCCGTACTCGCAATTGTGATTCCGTAGAACAACAATAGTTGAAAGAAACATTGAATTACCTTTTCAACTATGTGCAAATCGATCTCTATGCCTTTCGAAATTTTCAAGTTGATGCGCAACCAGCGCCCTCTGTCGAGTAATTGTATGTATTTTCTCTCAAAAAGTAGGACCGGTAATACCATTCAATTAATTTCATTTCTCATTGTATCACATCAAACCGTTCAAAAGTTATTGAGGTAACGGTACCATTCAGATCCCCACTTATATTTGACATTTCAAATGCCTATTGTGAAAAAACGTTTGAAAAATAAAAATAAAATACAATGGTTGAAAAGATAATTGAATTATTTTTTCAACGTTGTGCCACTTGACCCCCTATCCTGTTTGAAATTTTCAAGTTGATGTTCCCCCCCGCGTCATCTATCGGGTAATCACAACGTCTTTCATTTCAAAAAGTAGTATCGGTGATATCATTCAATAAGTTAACGGGGTATACAATGGTTTGTAGAAACGGTGCAAATATGGAGTATACTGATCAGTAAAATGTTTGTATCTGCATTTTCGACCATGTCATTCGAAATATGGACGTTGATAAGAAATGATGTAAATAGAAGATGGAAATATTCTACTGACTCATCAAATACCATAAACCAAACCCCTTTTTCATCGAAGGCTTGTAATTATGAAGCATTTTCGACATCCTTATTCGTACCGCAATGCTGGGAACTATTGAACAACCATTGTAAGCTTTGCCGGTCCAATAAAGTAGTAGAGTTTTTACCGTTACGGTTTGGTGCGCAGACCATAACCTGGTCCTACAATATTATCTTATGGTCAAGTTCATAGGCGCGTTAGGCATTTCTAGTAGGCCAGAGATATTAATTTTTTCAAAGAAGACATACGTATTAAAAAATTATATTTTCAAAAATTAAAAATTAGATTTTGTTATTCACTTCATGAGATTGATCAAAATCTAAATTGTACAAATATGAAAAAACCATATTCAAAGTAAGAAGAGTAATTTCATAATTTATAAGAAGGTCTGAAAATTGGTTTTTTATGGAAACCGACTGGAGAAAAAAGGTTATATGGCTACTAAATTTCAATAAATTATTTCACTATTATTCGAACATAATATAAGAAATCTGAATTCCCGTTTCACTATACTGGAACAATCAGATTTTCCCTGAAAAGTACATTATACAAATATACTTGGTAGCCACAAAAGATTCAAAGAGAAATACATAATATATTTATTATTATGAAAATTGATGTTATGAATTAAATAATCGTAACAAATTTGAGATCACATAAGCCAAAAAAAATGGTCCAGATTAACAAAGGGTAGCAAAGCACATTGGATGAGTTTTCATACACCTTGAATCCTCTCAGAGGGCTTTTTGTAAGGATGTTAAAAGAAATAATATTTGGCTATACTGGGTCCAGAACGCATTTCAAAAAAAAAAATATGGAAATTCAACCCATTTCTAATCACATTTAAATAATCAGTAAATAGTTTCAAGTGATTTTTTAAACATTGGTTTATAGAGCTAAAGCAGACTCCACGTTTTGTGTTGCTTCAGGATTTTTGGGGAAGTTTCAGTCCGTCTGACGGATATTAATTTTGGTGCAAGGATCATGTCAGGCTTGCGTGATATCTAATGTTCGAATTCCAAAACCAGAACAGTTGCAGAAAAAAAAAGTGATACAACTCTTGTGACTGTTTTTGTGTATGATTCATCAGATTCAAACTGTCTTCGAACAGTAAGGAATGAAGGATAACTTTTATTTGAGCTTTCTGCTACATTCTGCGTGATATATTTCTGATTGAACGAACAATCAAATACAATTACTCGTGCGGATTTTGATAGATATCGAAACATCATTATCAAAGAGAGTGATTACACAACTAGACTTAAACTGTTCTAGATTTCGTCGGCAACTCTATTTTTTTGGAAACCTTATATATTTATTTGCGGAATAGTTCACAGTATTCCGTTGATCATCAAAAAAAAATCCTACACGCCCATGACAGCAGTGAGCACTCTACATCAATTCCTAACGAATCTGATTATCTGGTCACCTTCCAAATCCTGCAGCCGCTGGAACCGTTATAATTTCAGAGTTCAACGTACCACTGAAGAAATATTCACTTATTATTCAACTGGCAAATCTCGGGGAGCAACCATTTTATTGTTTAACATTCGAGCGGAATAGCCCAAAAAGTGCTGTTAGAAGCAATAAATAACTGTTAATTTCGAAATACGATCTGCTAGGGAAAATTGAGCAATTGTTAGTGAATTCTCTGTAATCATCAACAAAGTCAGTAGCGTTCGCGTTTATCAGGTAGAAGTATGATATTTAATCACTGACAAATGTTACGAAATGTTAGACTCGTCTGTTTTGCAAATACTATTTTTCAAGTATTTTTTTTCTTCCGATAATGGTAAAAACTGAATATAAGTACTTGTTATGACTCATGAAAGCTAGAATGAAAGGAATTATTTTGAGGTTATATTGATTAAAAATATATCACATTTATTAATAGGCCAATCAATAGAGATTTTCTGCTCTACTGATTCTGTGACAAAAATACTACCAGGCAACCGACTGTACCATCATACCAAAGACGGTCCGTGGTTATATCCTGTTATGTTTCCCACTCCCAACTGTCATGGTTAAATTTGTTATAAACATTTAGAAGCATTTTTTTTCATTTTTTCCTTTTTACTTGAAAACTAATGAAGCAATCTCGATACTCTGAATGGACCAATTGTAGAGAACTAAATGCAAAAAAATGAGCTCTAGCACTACTCGATCGGATTATTAGTAACGGAAAAAAACAGGAGAAACCGGAAAAAACCAGCTTTTTTTTAAATTAATAACTCTGCCACTTTTCAAGTTGTAGTGCAAACTTTCCACGACATAGTATTGATCAATATGCGCTTTATGTGTGAAAACTCAGGCGCTGTCGGATCATTAGTTTTGGCATAATTGCAATATGAATTTTTGAATGCACTTTATTGCAGCAGACCTGTATGCGTCATAGGTGTTCTGATTCCAATTTTTCGAGAGTAGAAGTATAGTACCATAAAACGTACATTCTTATTCTGCGTTAAAATGCTGCAAAACAGGTGAAAAATACCATCACAGATGTTGAACTTGGACCAGAAGATCGTTTCATCAGCTTCGACGTGGAGAGCCTTCACACCAATGTCCCTATAGAGGAATATCCCAGTATCATCAAAAGGAAACTCGATGAGGATGACCAGCTGCACGAGAGGACTGACCTTCCTACCCACGCAATATTGGAATTACTGCAGTGCTGCCTACAGAGCTCATATTTTCAGGAAAAGGACCGATTCTTCTCTCAAGTCGACGGACTCCCGATGGGATCTTCCCTTTCTCCAATCATCGCCAACATATACATGGAGTGGTTCGAGGAATTGGCTATACGGGAGGCAGAATACGAACCAAAGCTGTGGTTGAGGTACGTGGATGACACCTTCATTATATGGAATCACGGAGACAAACATCTCCAGGATTTCCTCTCAAGAATTAACAGAATCAGGGATTCGATCAAATTCATGATGGAAATGGAAACCAACAGTGCCTTACCCTTCCTCGATGTGAACGTTGAGGAATAGGCAATGAAATCCGCACCTCCGTCTACAGAAAGAATACACATACGGGGCAGTACCTCAGTTACAGCTCCAACCATCCGAGTTCGACGAAGAGAGGGATCGTGAGAACATTGGTAGAGAGAGCGACGCACATATGCAACGACGTGGAGTCACTAGATGCCGAATTAAACCACATCAGAGAGGACCTCCACCGGAATGGATATCCCAAGAAACTCCTAGAAGAGTATTGAAACAACTCCGGAGAACGAAGACATCTGAAGAGCAACAACAAAGCACAGTGATCTGCCTTCCGTACATCAGAGATGTCTCCGAGGAAATCAGAAGGATCGGAAACAAGTTCAACATCAAGAGCTGCTTCCAATCCGGCAGTACTTTACGGAGTTTCCTGACCAAGACCAAACCTGACAACAAAAATGAAATCAGTAAGAATTGCATTTATGAAGTTCCATGTGGATGCGGAGATTCCTACATTGGAGAGACAAAGAGACCGTTATCGGTAAGATTGGATGAGCACAAGAAATGGACTCAACGTGGAGAAACATCGAAATCGGGAATCGCTGACCACGCCTGGACTGAGCAGCATCGAGTTCTATGGGACGACGCAAGTGTTCTACAAAGAGAGGAGCATTGGTTCAAACGAAAGTTCAAAGAGGCCGCATACATCGAAGCCAATAACGCCTTTAGTCAACCAAGCGTGGAGATCAAGAACGTATGGAAACCCCTGATTGCTCTTTCTGGCGGGCTGCAGAGGCGCGAAACTTAACGCACCACCACACCGCGCGAAATTACACGCACCGCTGCACATGGCGGAATTGCACGCATTATTGCCCCGACAGTCATATAAATTGGTAAGTAGCACCTAAACTTGTCAGTATTCACCTGAAGACGATTGCAGATACAAGCATTCGAAACGTCGTGAAAACCTTTTAAATACATTAAGACGATGGACGTCCGAAACGATAGTAATCAAGTTACCACATCGTCTACAACCTTCAAACAAAGGTGAAAAATACTTGCAAACATGCTCAAAAATGGGCGAGTGCGTGAAAGCGGCTGATTAGTGGGGGTAGAGCAGCAGACGCGGGGAAGCGTAGGTATACTACCCCCACTCCTGGGCCGCTTTCATGCACTCGCCGGTTTTCGGCCATGTTTGCAAGTATTTCTCACCTATTTCGCAGCATTTCAGAAAAATAGAAATAGGACCACCTATAACGCATCTAGGTCTGCTGCAAAGAGCATTAAAGAAATCAAATTGCAATTATGCCAAAACTAATAATCCAACAGTGTCTGAGTTTTTCACATATAGAGTACATATCAATCAGTACTGTCATAAAGAGCCTGCTTCAAAATTTGAAGAATGGTGGTGTTATGAATTTTAAAAAAACACAGATTTTTTCCGGTTTTCTTAATTTTCTCCGTTATCAAGATTGCTTATTAGTTTTCAAGTTACAAGTCAAAAACGATAAAAAAAATTAAAAAATTATTTTGAATGTTTATAACAAATTTAGCAATGCCAGTTGGGAGTAGGAAACATAACAGGATATAACTACGGACCGTTTTTCATAGGATGGCACAGTCGCTTTCCTGGTAGTATTTTTGTCACGAAAAATTCTATATTGATTGGTCTATAAGAGTGGAAGCGGATATACTTTCTAATGTGTAGAAATTTCACAAATATCGATTGTATTTCCGCAAATATTGTTCATAGATTTGGCGTAAAACTACCCCATACACTGTAATTTGGCAGATGATTCCTTGGTTGAAAAAATACGAGATGAATGATACCCGAGATCATTTCGATGAAGTCGTCTGGAAGCTCCTCGTTATTTTTTGCTATTACGCTATCTCAATGACCTATATATTGCCAGGTTCAATAAACTATCGATGATAAGGAACACTAAAGAAAAAGTATACAAACAATAAGTGTATTTACTTCCATTACACCAAATTATCATATTTACAGACACTATCATAAAAACAATTGAAGTGTTTACTCTCCTACATTACGACAGCGTGAACAAAGGCTTTATCTAACGTTCAATATTCATTGATATCAGGATCGGTTCCGGTCCCAAGCAAAATTCAAAAGAAAATGGAAAACCTTATAAAACTTCCTTATTCGAAATTCAAGAATTTGGGTCTTTTGGCAATATGCGAAGGGATACCTACGTACTGATGATATTGGAGGTAGTAGAAGTAGTATATTCCATTAAGAGTCCGTAAATAAAGATTTTTCCGTGCGCCCGTGACAAATTCTCGAGTGACGCAAAGCACGGAAAAACTACATCTGGACGTGAAAATAACGATATTTTTTTTTATACTTCTTTGAAAACGGTATCATAAAGATGAAATGAGACAAAATAATACATACGAAAAATGTTTATTTTCATAACAATTATAGGCAACATAAAAATAATCGGAGATCGGGAAAACATTTTCCGTGCGTTCGCACGAAAAAGCCCATTTTACTTTATAGCAAAGACAGACAAAAATAAGGTGTTTTCAAAGAAGTATAATGAAAATAGTATAATGAAAATAGTATTTCTATAACGCACAAGTATATCCTGAAACATTCTATCCTGCAATGCAAGGCATTATCTTCATAATAGATTAGAATGAATATTGTATGTATAGTCCATCCAATATCAATTGCAGAAGCTGTTTCTATAGGGAGCAAATAAAAACTCACTCCGCTAACACGAGCGTATATGCGAAGAAACGGAACGAAAAATAATATGTACTACTTGTATACAGTTTCCGTCGGCACAAAGAGCCCGCTGGTCAACGTGGACTCGAGTGACGGCTGTCTGTTTTACAACCGATTCGTCTGGGCCAATCAAGTCGGACATCAATGCTAGCAGATGTGTCTATACGATAGGAGGTCATAAATCACGCGTTATATTTGTGTTTTAATAGCTCTGAAAGATTAAAAACCAGTAGCGTATGTGGTCTTGGTGTGTGCCGATCGAAATACGTTTAAGGATATTCTAGTTTTGAAAAAAAGAAATTATTTTTCTTTCTTAATGTATTTGTATAAATAAAAGCTTGTCTTTCATTTCATTTTTCATTATTTATGAAGTATTTTTAAAATCTTAAAATATCCAAATAAAATCTCCGCCACTGCTGCTCACAGGATTTCGCCGCAAGACTTTTCTATACTTCTGCAATTGATATTGGGAAAACTTTTTTTTTACAAAGTTATATTCTGGTGAAAATTTATTTCAGGGTAAAAACTACTGCAATGATTATATTTTCTAAACATCAAAAGGAAGTCGAAAAAACGAATATGATGTTGGTTTTTTCAACCCTCAAAATAGATTGAATGAAGTCATCGAAACCGCAAACACTTCGGAAGTTGAATTCCAACATTCAATAATCTATTATTGATGATGCTTCATTTTCCTGTATTCAACTGTATATCTGTCCCACATATCATACAAGTTTTCAATTATGAATATATTTGAATCATTAATATTACTTAATATAGTATACATTTATTTTTGGAATCGTCACCAATATCTACCGAGCCCACTGCGTAGTTTTACCAAAGGTTAATTGCAACAGAATCATTGAGAATGAACTCTCCTGAACCCGCAGTGTTTACCACTATGACAGAGTAGAAGAAACTTTCAAAACACCATAACCAGCGCGAAATCCTTCAAACGATTACGAATTCTCTAGAAAAAACCCAAACCAATTAATATGCTAATGGCGATTTGTTTAGTAACAAGGATTTTCTTCGAAACGAAACATTAAAAAAAATCGACCTAATTTCATCCTATTGAACTGAATTCAGTTAATGATTTTCTAGGGATTCGAGAAGAATATTACACTGAAATATTCGAAAGTATTCTACGTATACGTATGCAGTATGTGTTTTATGGTTAAACGTATCGTTCTCCATAGGTAAATTAGATTTGTTGTTTGGGACTTATGGGCTAGAAAACTTTTCACTGCGACCTTTTCAGATGTGTTGTGTGCGCCCTCATGTTTTTCATTGTTCCTTGTCCAGTCCTATACTTGCCAATAGATTCCACAGGTGAGACTTTAGGCCTTCTATGTATTCTCCCCTAAAGTTGTAAACCTTAGACTTGTGCATTGGTACAGCATGTACAGAGCACTGAGGTTTCCTCATCTTCCTGGCAAAATCTACATATGTTTCTTTTGCAAGTCCGATGATGTTCATGAGTTTTTTCGAGTCTACATGGCCTTGTTAGGAGGCCAACTATGACCCTAGTTGTCCTTCTTTTCTGGCTTAGTAAATACCCAGTTGCGTTGGTTCTTCAATAAACTCATTCCTGGCGACCTGTCCGACCATTTCTGTGTTTGGTTTCCATCCATGTCCATGTGTTAGTATCCAGCGGAGTTTTTAGAGCACGCCGTGTTCCTTCTCGGGCTAAGGAGTCAGTCTCTGGTAACCTGAGTATCCTGGAACCCACGCAAGGGTAAGTCTGTTTTGACTGGCCAGTTCTTGTAGAGATTCCATGCAGTCCCAAATGAATTTTGAATTTACTTGTATGGAACTGATTGCTCCTTTAGCGGCTAGGCGTTGGAATAGATATCAATGGCCTTTTTCTTAAACTCTTGCTTCAATAGCTCTTCTACGCAGTGGTGTATTGCAGCATTTTCTGCCTGGAATACCGTCGCATATTAATCCAAACCCAGTGAGATTCTTGTCATTAGCTGGAACATATATACTCCTGCTACTGCAGCTTTTTCGGTTTTTGAGCCGTCTGTATAGCAGGCAAATTCAGCATTAATTCAGTCGCGGATGATTCCACGTTTGATTTTATGAACACCCTGTTCATATTTTCAAACAAATTAATGCAATAGAGATATGAGAAAAGAAACGAGTATGTGGAGTTTGATGAGTATGGATTTGTTGATCGATAATTACAATCGATCATGACATGTCATATTGGAACTCACAAGAACGCTTTTCAAAGAGAATTTTATTTTTTACATAAGTACAGAGGATCACACTGACTTCATAAAATACAATTTATAATAATGGCAATAATTAACGGCAATTAATGAATTTTGAAATAGGATGAACATTGTTTCTTGGGTTCCTTATGTTGGAGTCGTAGATCCTAGTGAATATATTTTCTCTGCTGAGGTTGCGGTTTTCCAAGGATTTGTCCAGAAGGTTAATTTCTAGGAGATGACCGACCTTTTGCATAGTTGTGGATAATAGTCCACTGCCTAGCTTTGATAAAACAGCTCCCCTTTTATTGAAAAAGTTGGTGCTATTTGATGCAGCAACTTTTCAGGTGAAAGAATTTTTGTCAACTTCAATACGGGTTTTCCGATGGGATAGCTATAGCTAGATCACCTTTTTGGAGAAAAGAATCTTGCAGTGGCTCTGGGGGCAATTTAGTAACGGGGTGGAGAAGGTGGTCCATCATCTTTCGATGTCATGATGCCAATTTTCACATTTCTTCTTTTCTTACATTTGCAAAAACAATACAAATTACCCGAAGATATAATCAAAACAAATGTAGCATAGGTAAACCAAGAAATATGCCCAATAATAAAAGTGTTCTTCATAATTTAATCTAGTTGGTCAGAATATTCAGGCTTATTATTGATTTTATTCAATTTTAGTGGTTTCGGATTTGGAATGTATTTCTTCTCGGGAAGTTCTAAATAACAGTGAAATGGTATTTAATTTTTCAAAATATGTATGTGGTATTTTTCTCAGAATACATACAATTTACTCTAGAAGCAATAACCTATCATCTACAAGGTTCAAAATGCATACCAAATATGGATACCTTGGGCAACGAAAGCTCTCTTGCAATCAGTTTCAATTCTCCGATATTCTTCGTTCGAAAATGTCACAAGGCGAATTCCAGCATGAAATGTATAAGATTGTTGGTAATTATCGGGGTGTCATCAATATTTCTGGAGATATTATTTTACATGGGAGAAAAGTGGCTGAATATGATTCTAATTTGATAAATTCGATGGAAACTACAAGGAGGTATGGCCTTAGTTTCAAAAGCGAAAAATTCCTGAAAAGTAAATGCCCTCTATAAACAACAAAAAAGATCTATAACAAATTCTCGAACTGATAACGTACATATCCCCTTTCATATCAAATTCATCTAAAAAAACATCAATATTGGGACAACTATTGAAAGAAGAAGCACTATTCATTTGGACAGGTTCTCATCAAAATACATTCGTCGACATCAAGGAACCGATTTGTAGAAATATACATTTATTGCATTTTGATACAAATAAACCTATCGTACAAGTAGATTACTATAAGCATGGGGTTGGCGCAGCTTTGGTACAGGACAATAATCCAATAGCATTTTCTTCGAGAAAACCCTCAGAAAGAGTGTATGCTATAGAACGGAAAATGCTCGCTACGCTTGTCAAATATTTTCGAAAAATAGTTTGTCGTAGAATCTGACCACAAACCATTGGAAATAATAAAACTGAAAAATTCCACAGCAGTACGTCGATTGCATCGTATGCTCCTTCGCCTTCAAAGTTCTGACGTCACAATCAAATATATGCCACGAAAAGACAGCTTATCATCGGGGTTACCTACATAAGACAAGACATATTTCAATTTGGATGTACACGTGCAATACATTCAGTTTAGCCGAAGCAAAATATATCAAAGATATCATCAACGAACTATCTTTTTTCAAACGACAGAGGGATGCATGCATGACGTTTTTTGTCAAGTAATAGGGTAGTAGCCTAACAGTACATGACTGTCCATATAAACAACGTTTATATTTGTAAGACCACTATACGTTTAAAATTTAATACAGTCCATTATTGAAGAAACAAATTGATTATCAATGGCTCCCTAATATATTCGCTCATCACATTTTTCTCCATTCACCAAAGCAACTGTAGATTTTGTAACTACCAGGAACAATCGACGATAAATGTATTTTTTCATTCTCAATCTTAGATAATTCAGCGCTTGCCATGGTTTACGTAACACACCGTGTAAGTACACAAACAGAAACATATGAGCAGAATTAATTTCAACTTTCACTTTTTTAACTTTTCGAATTCGCCTGCACCAAGCAGGTGGGCAACTGGTGATTACCTGTCAGAATTTGTTACCATAAATTAACAGTGTTCATAATAATCGATTAATGTGAAATGAATCATGTGAAAGACCTAATCTACCGAGCGATTTTCTATTTATTTGGCCCAAGGGGTTGGACATATGAAAAAGAGAAAGAATCCTCTAAGTTGAAGAAATATATGGAAAAATGAAAGTTATAGGGGCTTGGCAGTTTTTCGGGGATTAATACTATATATAATCTGAAAAATTAGGGGATCTATACAACCGTAGAAGGCCAAGAAATTGGTTTGCCTACACAAGTCACTGTATACACCACACTATTTTTTTATAAATGACGTTTAGGTAACTTTATCTCTTTCTTTTCGAAACATGGGTAGGTGTAATCAAATGATATATTCTTGTTTCGTACACTCTCATTTGGTAACCTCAAAAATGTACCTGAAATATTTTTGTTTCGTACACCGAAATATATAATCTATTTCTGGCTTCTCGTTTCGTACACCGGCCATTGCGATATCCTAAAGGGTACCTTTTTCATTTCATATTAATTATTCAATAATGGCATTAAAATAATGTGATAATGAAATAATGCATATTTAAAGGGTGATGGATTTGTTTCTAATATTATTTTGAAAGCTCTCAAGCTCTTAAGTATTACTGCGACAACGATATTGTTCAACATGGACATTCAAGTTATTGAAACGAGGGAAAATAGCCATTTTAGATTAGATTAGATGTGTACGTGGCTCATGGGCTAGGAGCCACTTCACTGCGACCTTTACAGATCTATTGTATATGCCCTCATGTTAGAGTTCCCTGTCTAGGCCTGTCCTTGTTACTAGACTCCATAGGACCTTGAGTCCTCCATATATTGGGTTTTTTTTCCTCCCTTATCATTGAAAACCTTAGCCTCGTAAGGCCTTCACAGTAGCACAGTATGCGCTGAGGTTTTCTCCTTCTCTTGGCAGAAACTAGATGTGGTTGTGTCTGCAGGGCCCTGTCAGGAGCCCAACTATGATCCTGGTTGTTCTCCTACTTAGCAGGTACTCTGTGAATTTTGGCGATGGTACATTTATGGAAGGTATTTGAATTGAGATAGAATTGTATCTTTTCTAGTCTTCTCCACTGTATATTTCTGCTCTGTGACTATGACGGATACTTAAACTGTCATAGGCGCTAATTATCAGAATAAATAACTATATAACCAAAATAACTGGTCATATTCTTCTCATAGCACATCGAAGTGTTAAATTCAAAGTTTACATGGTGAATATAGAATAAATTATAATAACTACGGGGTGAAGTGCCTTTTTCACCTTTGATGATTAGGTCACTCATTTCGCACGGACACAAAACTTCATCTGCAGGTAAACGGCTCACTTTCCTCCCTTGCCATACGAATAGCTATTGTATATCGAAAATAAAAACATTGTAGAGTATGCAGGTGATTTTGAGTAGCAGCGAATCGAAGAGAGTTGTAAAAAAGCCGTAAAAGTGTCATTTGTATGCGATCGTGCGTCCACAACTCGGCTGTTGCGTATTCACGATCGAACGCCGGTTGTATGATGGCATGCATGCATATATTCGATCTTGTGTCACAATAGCTATGATTATCTATCGCTTGGCATAGCTGTTTGTGTTGAGCGGGTTATAATTAAATGTAGAGGGTGGTCCCGTAAAGATGAAAGTTGTCCAGGTTACAACTTCTTGAAATGGAAATGGAAGAATTATTGCAAAACCACGCACGATGGCGGACACTTCTTTTTCGAAGATTGTGACCAGATTATGTCACGCTGGAACGTCAACGTGAATGAAGTTGCTGATAATGAAATTTAATGGAGGGCAAAATAGGTCTATCGACATGTCGAGAAGTTGCAAATAGCCTATTTTCTTGAAGTAGTTGTATGGGAATATTACTTGATCATTCACATATCACATGTTAATTGATCTAGTTCCAGTGTTTTTTTACCCATACTGAAACCTGTATAATGATTTTTTAGACCAAGGTCGACATTCGGAGTTCATATATATGGAGAGAACACCACTAATTTTCTTCAGATTCTTTATTATGATAGTTTTCCATACCCTCAACTATACATAGAGCATAACTCTTTTTCTGAAAAAAATGCAAAATTTAAGTGAGAAAATGCATCGTAACCGTTCTATTCATTCGAAACATTTATTCGTTTTTCGTCAACAACCTATCATATTGATAATGAAACTCAAGGCACCAAAGTACGAAAAAAATATATGAACTTACTCAGTAGAGTTGACGACTTGATAAACCATTCACTGCCATTTTTACCAATCTGAAATTTTGTATTCCTTTCGATAATATCTGGAGCAATGATTTTATGTAACTGCGTAGGGTTTGGCAATTTTGGCATTGTTTTGACTTTTATTTTATTGGACTATATTGAATGAGTAGAAATACTCACGAAAATATAGCAATAGTTTTTTGCTTTAGAATATATTCGTAGGGAATATTTTATCTGAACACCCAATGAACGTTATTCTAAGATAATATACCGCAAACAATGCCCAATTATTTAAATATACCAAATAGATATTTTTCTTTATCAATCACTTCGAAACTCGAGCAAAACTTTGGGCTCATTTTCGAACTTCATTGATGTTAGAATCGAGGTCATCTATTGAGATTTGAAATAATGTGATGAATCAAGATTCCTGAAGAGGCAAACGTTGCTATTTCCTCATTGTATAAAATATATTTATGTGAACAATTATAAATCCTTGAGTCATATGCCAAAGTCCAATTCACATGTCTGGAGAGAACACGAATTCATTTTTTTCATTAGGGTGGGAATACATTTCTGACGAAAGTCTAAAGTCAAAGTCCAGGGTGGAAGAGTTACCAAGTAATGATGAATATAAGATATGCATTTATCAACGTATATTTTGATTATTCTGAATTGAAAAGCGCGAAATCTGTCTTCAAAATAAATAATATCGAAGACTTTCAGTAGTATGACGACGAATGCTGTATATTTGTTTGACATATAATTATTTCTTGTGCAAATTCGAGAGGTCTCGTATAGGGACAACTGTCCTTTTAGAATAGATGCAGACTGACTATTTTTACTTTACTTACTTTACAAGGGAGGGAAATATAAAAAAAATCTTTCCCAAAAACACATTCAAACAGTTCAAAATAGGCCCTTCAAAATAATGATTACTCTCGTTTCGGACGTCCATCGTCTCAATGGATTTAACAGATTTTCACGACGTTTCGAATACTTGTATCTGCAATCGTCTTCAAGCTTAGGTGCTACTTATTTATTTATATGTCTGTCGGTGCAATGGTGCGTGTGATTCCGCCATATGCAATGGTGCGTGTGATTTCGCGCGGTGTGGTGGTGCGTGAAGTTTCCCGCCTCTGCAGTCCGCCAGAAGGAGCAATTAGTGGTTTCCATACGTTCTTGATCTCAATGCTTGGTTGACTAAAGGCGTTATTGGCTTCTATGTAGGCGGCCTCTTTGATCTTCCGTTTGAACCATTGCACCTCTCTATGTAGAACACTTGCGTCGTCCCATAGAATTCGATGGTGCTCAGTCCAGGCGTGGTCAGCGATTCCCGATTTTGATGTTTCTCCACGTTGAGTCCATTTCTTGTGCTCATCCAATCTTACCGATAACGGCCTCTTTGTCTCTCCACTAATTGCTCTTTCTGGTGGATTGTAGAGGCGCGAAACTTCACGCACCACCACACCGCCCGAAATTACACGCACCACTGCACATGGCGGAATTAAACGCATAATTGCACCGACAGACATATTAATTGGTAAGTAGCACCTAAATTTGGAGACGATTGCAGATACAATCATTCGAAACGTCGTAAAAACCTTTTAAATCTGCTAAGACGATGGACGTCCGAAACGAGAGTAATCAAGTTACCACATCGTCTACAACCTTCAAAATAATGTTATAATTTTATTTTTTTGAAATCAAATTTCATTGCTTTTCACAAATATATGAACGATTATTTATAATAGCCTCGTTATTGTCAATGGAAATAATCACTACATTCAATGTTAATGCACGAGGTGTATCATCAACAAAATTTGTAAATACTAGAACACTAAACGCCATGTTGTTACTTTTCTCTAAATATTTCGTACATCAAATATATTCGAATTATATACCATAACAGGACTTATGAGAATGCACATAATCGTGCTTGTGTATAGGAATAGTCCTTGTCAAAATGAAAATTTCGAGTATGAAAGAACAGTGTATTATAGTAAATTCGCTGCAGAAATATTTTTCGGTGCCTATTATATTCAATTTCATTTGGAAAGAGCCAATGAAATTTTGTGTACATAAGCTAAAAGTCCCATATTTGGGCATTGACGGATGCCCTGATTCTTATATAGGTATGATCAAATGTCTACTCGCATGAAGATATTTTAATTCGAATCCCTTGATATTATAGAATCCATCATCATTTCTGTCAGATATTTTTCCATGATTTAATATATTCGATGGAAGGGAACTTCAAAATGGAAATAATGACGCTTTAATGACGTTTCAAAATGAGTTCTTAGTAGTTCGTGGTGAGTCTAACAGTAAAAGTAAAGTAAAAATACTTCGGCACGATTTTCACAAAACAATGGTTTACAAACCCCACAACACGTTTTTCGCTATACTAGAGCTCTTTCAAGTGGAGATAAATTGTTGTCGTGGGTTTTGTAAACTAATTTCTTGTGAAAATCGTAGTGAACTGTCTTTAATTTACTTCAATTATGGGTTTTCATCAAGTAACGGCCGCGTCTATTCAAAAAAAGTGTAACAATAAATAACTATACTGAATCCATATGAAATGTCTTGAATGTAACATTTTTTTCAACGGAATGATTTTCCAAATGTCATTATATTCTCTATCACTAGTCAATGGCATCATTAAAACTAGATCATTCATTTGCAAAACCTCCCGAATATTATTATTTTTTCGACAGAAAAGGAACATAGTCCCCTCAAAGTATATTTCCTTAAAACTGTTTCCGCAAGGAAAGAAAAACCATCTTGCGAATGATAACCGCCAAAGAGTCACAAGACTAGATACATGATAGACTTGTTCGTTGTTGAACAGGTTGAAAACAGCCATCGTTCCAGTAAACAACCTAAAAAAATATTATATCGTTCTGAAGATTTTGAAGGAGCAGAAAACAGTGTGAAAATCATGAAGAAATGTATTATTGGTACAAAACGACACCAAAGCCTTTTTGAAAGCAACTGATAAATCGTTTTAATTCAATGCAAAATGTCAAAGTCAAATATTGAATGAATAGGATTTTTTGTGGAGTTACTGACGAATCGAATCATTTTTCTATATGAAATATAATTTGGTGAACGCAGTAACTTATCGGGGTGAACTAATTGGTTTGCTCTTTCTACACTTGTATAGATTTTCCTGATTATATTTTCATTTTCAGACTGTGGAAGGTTACCCAAAAAAACATGTCAAGTCAAAGTCAAACATCTTTTTCATACCCAGTTTCCGTATAGAACGTTGTCAAAGTAGAGAAAGTTTGATGAACATATTTGTTTGGAATTTTTATGGATATTTATCTAAGAGAGGAAATCGATAACACTCATTCTGTTTTCTAATGTTGTAACCTAGTGATAACGAAAAATTATAAAATAGAAGATATATATTTTCATATAGTATCTACTGAAACCTGGGAAATACACAAAACGTCTCACTTTTTCTCATCATTAATTATGAATGATATGGATTTCTACGGAATTACCACTTCATTAAATCGTTTCGAGTGTTAAAATAATTAACAACATCCGATGATTTCGGTAGTTTTTTGTAGAACAATATTTTTTGTAATTTTAATCGCTTTAATTTATGGAGAATGAATATTATAGATTGTAACCATTAATATTATTCCATGTCTTTAAGAAATTTCCTTTCAAAACTCATATCCATTCTCTTATGGTTAAACAACGATTAGAAAATATGTTAATAGGCTATTATTCAATAGGTAGTTGACTATGCTTGATAATCATGAATGTTCTGTCGATAGGTATTTTCTATCCATTCTTCTAATTAAAAAATACCTGTTAACAAAAATGTCATTTTATTGCTTATATAGGGATTATTGAATTTTTACGTATGAATTTTCATATTTTGTTTATGGTATAGTTTCGGTTGTGGCAGAAATCTCAAAACATCAATGTTCGAAAATCAGGTCAACAAATAAAATTCATATTTTTTATTTACAATGAATATAAATGTCATGGACCTCCCAAATAGGACCTAATCTCCACGAGGGTATATAACCTAATAATTATCAATGTTGAAATTTAAAAATATTTGGAGGTGGAAACTTTCATAGCATATACCTCTAGGATCTCTCCAAGAAGACTTCAGTTCAAGAAGAGTTGTGGAAGATTGTACACAGAAAAATCAAATTGTTGAATCAAATAAAATGTATTTCAATCAAACAAATAAAAGTGTCGTATATACACGACAAAATATATTCTCAAAATGAGTAAAATCATGTCTTGGTTTTGGATCAAATTTAAAGTTTCAATCAACTGAAACTAATTTGCATGAACCAAATATCTTATTCGACAAACTCTATTCATAACTCGTTTTGGCAGAAATTTTGTTTCAACCATGTAATTATTTCTTCTACTCCCGTATTATAATATGCGAATTAAATATCTGCTACCGATTTATCAATATTGTCCATTTTAACACGAATTTTCATTTCGAAACAGATTTTGGCCAATAAAAACACGTACTTTTCATTACGAAACGAATTTTCGACCTATAGAAACACGTACTTGGGGATAATCAAGTGGTATGTTTCTACATACTTGTTTGACATTTAATTTGAATAGACATTCAATCACAACGCGTCAAAAGTACCAATAAGTATGTCGAGCAGTGAAGAATTATCTTGTACGCCACCAGAAATTCTTATTTTTATTTTATTATTTATTGGTCGTAGAAAAAATAGTGTTTGCAACAATCATGTAATGGCTATTAATACACTCGCACACGATTCACTTACCTCGTGAAACTATGACAGAGCCCATGGTGGCATGAGTAGGTAATAATCCTGGTAATCACAAGCACAAGCTGAAAACTTTCAGTTTCTGTGGTCTCCCCGTTTATTCACAAATCACTCAAAAATATTGTACCATTCTTCAAATGAATAAACATTATTATTATCATCGTAATGGCAACATACATATAATAACAATGAGCCCTCGCTATTGCTGTGCAGTCGATTGCAAAAATAGTACCACAACTAGTACGTGTAAATTTTCATTTCCAACGGCATCACATAATCTGCAGCAAATAGATAAGTGGTCTGTTATTCCACGATATTTCAATCTCTAATTCCAGGACGTGAGGTTTTCATTCGATAAATATTTGAGATGTTTTCCGTTTTTCCATTTGATCGCCTAGAAGTGGACAGTAAAAATGTAACCAAGTTCCGTGGGACGGTGCTGAGCCGGTGATAAAAAGCAAATAGCGACTTAAACTGCGAGTTCGGGACAGTGTTGTAAACTCAGCCTTATGAACAGGGGACAGAGATACTTTCGATGTTTTTCCGAGTTCTCTATCATACACTGGCATTCTATCAGGACAAAGATAAGTACCTCGCAGAGGATTTGTGTTTTTATTTTCACGAACTGGTTTCGGTCACAAAAGCAATGGGTCTCACATGTGAACTTATGTTAAATGTAATGCACGTTACTTGTACTGTATAAGCAATACGCAATATTTTGTTGACAATTATACGTGTTAGAGAGAGTGTTGAACGTGTTAGAATTATTTAGGGACCGTTCAAGGTTCTCACATCCTTGAAAGAGTTAAAGTGGGATCCCATATTCAACTAAAATTGTAATCCTCATTCCTTTTCTGATTAATATATTATTTGAGAATTCCATTACATAGTTTTGCGTTGAATCTGATGTTACTTAGTGGTTTCCCGTCAGGTTAAAGCTAGCCAGGGTTATATGGATACTTTTTTTAATTTGTTATACTACTTGGCGTCCTCACGTTTTTATGTTCTTAAGACCTTATGAACCTGCGACGTTAATGAACTAACGAGCAAGCACATTACTTGCCGCACCTAAAAGTACACAGAAGTAGCATTACTTTATGACTATGATATTCGAAATATGACTTGCATAACCTCCAAATGCGGTTAACTTTCGTATCAATACACATCTTTTTTATCATTTACTTACTTTTTTTTACAGAAAAAAACTTCGATTCATCTGGAACTAGTGGTGAACACAAAATTGTTACATCGTAAGAGATTATTTAGAAATTGCAAAAAAAAATTGTTAGACAGTGAGTATTGGAAATAAACCCGGAAAACTTCAGCTATCAAGTCACTAGAAGGCATTACCAGTCTTGCTCACAGCGAATATGTTCGTTGCATAATATACTATTGTTGAATCGAATAATCAGATCTACAAAATTTGCTGATTGCTTTAACAAAAATATTCAATCAAACAATTATTTATGTCGAATCGATTAATTCAATAAAATTGCGATTAAAAAAAAATAAGCTGATCTCTTCACTAAAAATATTTATTTAAATGAGTATCATTTTGTTAATTCACTGAATTGACAAATATGGCAACTGAGCCTGAGAGCCTACACCAGACAATTGAGTCCAGACGTCGCATCGATGATAAGTTGTCTTTGCTATTCGGTAACATTATCTAAGTCAGGGTCAGTTGTGCGATCGCTTCGCCATCTAACGCAAATAATTCAACCAATATAATATTCTTCTATTTGAATTAATCTATTTCCATTGTTTGATTCAGATAAATATTATGTTTGTGTTGAAACAAATTTTCATTCAATATGAGTTGGAGATTGTTTCAATAGATGAACATATATTCAAATCAAAGGAATGTTAGCATGCTTGAAAATATTTTGTACCGCAATTAATGATTCATCAACGAATACACCTGTGTTTTGGATGAATTTATTTAGTCGGGTCAAGCCAATAAGAGTACCAAATAAATTTGGTTGAATTAACAAATCCTTTTTTTCCGTGTACAAGCCAAAGAAAAGATATACCACCACTGGCGGCAAGAGGTGTACAATGAGGTGACGTTTTATGTCATTTTGTCTCCCATCACCTGCCATTTCTAAAGTATTGGAAAAAGCCATATCAGCATATACCATAGAGAAACTAAAAATAAAGAGAGTTGTCAAACCTGCAGTAAAAGTTGGCACCACGTTTAGACAGTGGCGACATATCTCGCAACTGGCCGAACTAAATACAGTTGGTAACACCGATTGAGATAGGGCGGGTTTTTCAAATGTGTTACTTTTATATGATTGATATGGTATATAATTTATGAGTGATCGATTTGCCATTCTTGTATTCCATATGAATGGTTGTATCATATGAAATACAGGAATGGCAAATCGATCACTTACAAAATATATACCTAATTGATTCGTAGAATCTGTTAGTTCGTTCGTGGTTAAAATAAAGTTTCAAAGTAAATCTTTATTTCCAGATATCAAGAACAAAATTAAAGATCTTATAAAACAAGAATAATAAGTTGAACACTATAAAAACACATTTTATTGTATCTAGGACAAGGTACAACTACAGACAAAACAATAATAAAACTCCGAAAAATAACAAAATTAAAAATATTCTTCAGTCTTATCATCAAATCAACCAAAATAAAAACAAATTACATTTACAACAAACCTTCAATAATTTTGTTCATTTATTAGCACAAAGGAGAACAAGTAGGTATACTTAACAAATACTCCAGTTTGATGATAATCTTCGTACTTCCTCAAATGGTGATAGGAAATCATAGACAAGAGTTCTATATGTAGGAAATGGAAACTGATGGACGGAAATAAGTATCAGTTTGTGAACAAATTTCTGCAACTGATGGATGGAAATAAGTATCAGTTTGTGAAAAGCAGCTTATATTTTACCTTGTGAAAGAATATTTCAGCGTCAACTCGAATAACAAAACATTCCATTTTCGACGTTGGGTTCATAATTCAAGTCCATAGTATAATTTCTATGATTAATTTTTCGATGACAATTAACAGTAGAATTATTCTGAAATTATTACGTGGTTTGTCATTTTCTGACAAATGTCGAAAGTGGAAAATTATCATGTCAGTCGTCTGTTGATTGCGGGCAGCGCCTCCATGCGCGACTGGCCGTACCAAAAACTTGGTGGTCAAGATCGCCAATGTTTCAAACAGTCTCTTTATTTTTAATTTGTCTATGGCATATACCTTGTGAGATAGGTACTTCCAGAGATCCACCGCGGGGACTTGGCAATATATGCGAGAAAATATGGTGCATCAATCGAAAAAAATGTGGATTCTCACTGCAGGTTTTTCTGAAGCTTACGATATAGTATTTGGCGTCCCTAGAACATCACAAAAAGTGAAATGCTCTTTCAAGGCACTTTCTGAAATTGTATGCCTTATTTCAGCTTCTGTCACGGAAATTAGACTCAGTCGAATCAGGAATCATAGTTCTATTAAACGCCAAAACCATGGAATATTTTTCCGACAATTATAATCACAAAATATTGAAAAGTAATGTTGATAAATATGTTATTTCCGCCATCCAAATGTACCCCTAAGAATACCATTAATATCAATTTCCAATGATTTCAATCAACCGTTCGAAGAGTTACTTATCTCGTTCCATTCAAATAACCACCTATCAATCCCAGCACCGTCATTAAATCGTCATCAGCGTACCTCAGTCGGACCACTCTGTAATCAAGCGTGCGTTTACCGATCAACATCGCAGTGTGCCGCTCTGACGCGATGCCGGCAAATTTCATTCGTTTGTGTAAGTAGGCCACGAGTTGAAAGACTCGTACCAAGGACATCGAGCCCCGTGCTGCTACTCGCAAACGTACGTACGATGGATAGGCTTTCCCACCAGCAGCTCACCAAGTGACAAGATGTCATTTTTTATTGTCTCGAATTCATTATTTGGGGAGCCCTAAACTCGCTACTTCAACCACATTACACTATATAAACTTTTGGGTTCTGTCTTCTCGGTCTTCCCAACGGTTTAGTGTTGAAGAGCACCTACGAGTTATAATGATGAAGTCTGTTCTCATGATTGCCAATTCCAGTTTCATCTCCCAGCTTGTGTACAAGTGTGTACTTGGCAAGGTGATCCCATTGATAGTTATCAATATTTTCTGTTGGCAATTTCACTTATTTCTCTGTGACAATCTACGGATGAGTGAACTAAGCGGGAGATTAGTTTGGGTAGTGACTTCCATCGCCTAGTGAGATTCGATCAAATCTAGTGATTCAATATAGTATATTCGTAATCTCTGAGTAGAAAATTATAAGTATAAATTAATATAAGATATAGTAGAGGGCCCGAGACGCTTCCTTACAACACGCATTCGTCTATTTCCTCAGATTTGGAGTACAATGTTCTTGTACAATCACGAAGATCATTCCATTCGTTCCGTTCCAATATGCCCGATGGAGAATAATATATTAATGGAAAACTTTGAAGAAGAGTTCATAGAGATATATAAATGTCCTAGAGTTTGGTAGAGATATGTCGATGACATTTTCATAACTTGACCACATGACAGACATGAATTAGAAACTTATATAAGTTATATCAATGATAAGGAACTTACTGTAAAATTTACCAGAGAAATATAAAAAAACTAGGTGTATCAATTACAAAATATATAAATCTTTTTGAAAACTCCCTTTTCAGGAAAGATGCACACTAACAGATACCACAATTGCAATTCAAATCACCAAATGATTATCAAAACTCTTCCTGACAGAGCTGAATATATATATATATATATATATATATATATATATATATATATATATATATATATATTTCTTTGTTTCATCTAGCTTATGCCCACCACCCGTTATCCCATTATCCCGTTTCCCGTAGTCAGTCCCGTTACCTCGTTTGGGGATTTGACTGCTTTGTGGCGACTATTACAAATTCACTGACCCCTTTATGGGCGGAATTTTCAAATAAGGTTGAACACGATGATTTATTCATTTGTTACAGATAGCCAAAACACCAATTTTCATGACCCTAATTAAAAATTTAACGGCACCCCTATAAAAAATGTCACCCCTTTAGGGGTTGAATTTCTAAAAACAATGAAATAAGTATTTCTTTATTTGTAACAAAGACCAAGTTCCAATATTTATGACCCTAATGGAATCCTCATACAAACTTTCACTCCCCCATTTCACCACTTTAGGGGTTGAATTTCTGAAAACACGTATTTCTTTATCCGTAACAGAGACCTCAAATACCAATTTTTATGCCCTCAACTTAAAAACTTTCAACCCCCATTTTAACCCCTGTAGGGTTAAATATTCAAAAACCTTGAAGTACGTGTTTTATTGATTCAAAAGAAAAGCTTGAATACCAATTTCCATGATTCTCACTCCAATACTAACGGTTCTTTCTATTTTCATATTCCTTCTCTCCCCTTTTTCACCGCTTTAGTAATGGTATATTAATAATTATTCATGTTATGTCATCCTAAGAATACGCTGTCAAAATCTCAGCTATTAAGGTCCAGCGAATTGGTTTGGGCGTTGATCGTATGTCAGTCATTCAGGACATGTTATTATATATGTATAGATAATAAAAAGATTTTTTTATGAATATCTAGTTTAAAGATGGGCTAAATGGATCGGGAAGTTTCTAAAGGGCGGTTGTTGAAAAATTGAAAACAATTCCTAATCTTTCTTTTCATATGTCATATGTAAGATGTCTAAAAACCCTGGTGCTTGCACTTATACCTTTAGAAGTTTGGGATCGACTTGGCGACACTTGGCCTACTTGATAATAGAGATCACTAGCGTGTCAGATGGCGCCAATTTCGTTTTAGTTTCAATTCAGTTACAGGGTATATTTATTTCCTCAGATTTATTTTTGAGGCGAACTGTTCGCGGGTTCTAATTCTAGCTTTGCTATTGGTTGAAAAGAGACATATGTCAAACTTCACCAATAGCAAAGCTAGAATTAGAAGCCCCCGAACACTGCACAAAGAAAGCACTGTCGTGTTGTTGTTCGTATTTTTTACCATTTGAATTTGAGGTTAACTGCATTTTGACAGACGGAGAATTGGAAATAAAATTGTCATTAAATTGCAGAAAATATAAAATTCAATGCATACAATATGATAAACTTTGGAAATATCATTATTAGACAATTCGTCAAGATTTGTACTTGCTTTTGGTACAGAATACAGGTGAAAATTCGAAACTGCGGCTTTATACTGTCCACACAAAATACAAATGTGGGCCATTCTACAGAAAGTATCCTTGCACACGACACTACCTGAAAATAAACAATTCCTCACACACTAATGAACTGATGAACGAGTGATTCTTTAAAGAACAAACTCAGGAATAAGCTAAGCAAGATTTCAAATCAAAGAGATGGAAAACGCATAGATATAGTCCATCCAATATCAATTGCAGAAGCTGTTTTTATAGGGAGCAAATAAAAACTCACTTCGCTAACACGAGCGTATATGCGAAGAAACGGAACGAAAAATAATCTGTACTACTTGTATACAGTCTCCGTCGGCACAAAGAGCCCGCTGGTCAACGTGGACTTGAGTGACTGCTGTCTGTTCTACAACCGATTCGTCTGGGCCAATCAAGTCGGACATCAATGCTGGCAGGTGTGTCTATACGATGGGAGGTCATAAATCACGCGTTATATTTGTGTTTTAATAGCTCTGAAAGATTAAAAACCAGTAGCGTCTGTGGTCTTGGTGTGTGCCGATCGAAATACGTTTTAGGATATTGAAATATCTAAATAAAATTAGTTATCTCCGCCACTGCTGCTCACAGGATTTCGCCGCAAGACATTTTTATGCTTCTGCAATTGATATTGGGAAAACTATACCGACAAAACACTGAAAATAATTTCATATAAGATGCTGCAGATGTCAGAAATTAAGTTCTGACATTGAGCGCGAATATAGACAAACATTTTTGGACGGCGCCATCTACCACAGAGAGAGAAGCTCTGTTGAAGTAACAGGTGGTGTCCCCTCGAAAATCTAAACAATATCGAATCAGTTCATTCACCAGGGTTTTAAGACATCTTAGTCATATGGCAAACTTTATGTCGTTTCAGATTCATTCTCTCAGATCCAGTTGCCATTTTTATTTAAAAATTATTTGCTTAACCTCAAATTGCAATATTCTTGACTTCTGTCACTCACTGAATACCCATATTCTAATATGCTTCTGCAACATTTTGTCTATTGAGAAAATCATGAACAGGAGAACAATAAAACTACAAGAAAAATTATTAATCACCAGGTGCTTTATTGTTTCTTAAATCTCTTGAATATATATAACCTCCTCAATATCCATTTTGCAGATAATTTTCCTTTTTGGTTCTGTTGACGACCTTCAGAGCTTGCTTCCATCGATTTTATATTTCTTCGTTGCTAAAGTCATAAATCAAATGAAGTTGTACATTCTGACATCCACCTTTGATCACTTTTCAGTGCGAGGAAATTTGATTGTTCAATGGTTCTTTTGATATGAGTTGAATGTTACTCCACAAATCCCCTCAGCTGAATCATTATCACTTATTAATCCTCGCTAACTGAATAGTTCGTCTTCAATTTTACCTACAGTTAATTTTACTTTTATTTCCAAATGTCGTTTCTCATTTCGTTTCAGTCCGTCATTTCTTCTGATCCCTTTGTTTTTCCTTAGAATTATTTTTTCTTCGACCGTTTGATTCAATTTCGTTTTAAGAATTAAATTTCATCGATTCCAGTTTTGAATTTTCTGTCAAGATCATCTTATATTCTTCCTCGGGAGAATTATCATATTTCTCAATCTACCGCAAAAATCAAAGGAATGCATGCTGGATTCTTTATTTGCTCGTACGAAGAGGTTTACCTCTTAGCCCGAGAAGGAGCACGACGTGCTCTACATGGCCCTGCACTATTTTGTGGCACAGCGAAAACTCTGCTAAAAACTAGCATCTGAACATGGATGAAAAAAAATCACAGGAATGGTGGGACAAGACAGTGACCAGGACTGAGACAGGCGGAAGAGTTTATCAAAAAATCAACGCAAAAATTCACCGAGTATCTAATAAGCCAGAAAGCCAGAATAGACGGACAACTAGGATCATAGTTGGTCTCCTAATAGAGCACTGTAGACATAAAAAACACATGTACAACATCGGACTTGCAGACGAAACCATATGTGTAGGTTCTGCCAGAAAGATGAGGAGACCTCAGTGCACGTACTGTGCCAGTGCGAAAACCTGTCAAGGCTGAGGTTTACAACGCTAGGGAAGGAAAAACCACAACCCCCCAAATACGTGGAATACCGAAAGTCGCACCTATGGAGTCTACGGTCAAGGACGGGACTGGACAAAAAACTCTAACATGAGGGCATACACAATAGATCTGAAAAGTCCGCCAGTGAAGAGGTTTTTAGCCCACAAGCCCCAAACAGCAAATCTAATCTTATTTGCTCGTAAAACCCAAACGCCTTAATGCATTTCAATAATATCGTTAGAGTCGCCTCGATCCCGAGAGTGACAAACGATATATTGTGTGACAAAAAACAAATATGGCTACCACAAGTTGCCATTTTTAACCGACGAAACCAAAAAGGAGGAGGTTCTCTATTCGACCCGTATATTTTATGTTTTTCCATCATATTTTTTTATAACATAACTTTTTACTGAGGCGTCCGATTCCGATCATTCTTTTTTCAGTGGATAGGGTGTACTTCGAATTTGGTCCCATTTGAATTTAAAAGATGAAATACACCCCTAAGGGTAGCGAAATGAAGGATATTGATCACTCACCCTCTGAATTCTGGTCCGTTAACCGATTCCATCAGGCATAACTTTGTACTGGGTTCTTCGATTTGGATGATTCTTTTTTTAATAGAATAGGGTATACCTTATATTTGGATTTCGAAAGTAATTAGCCACCTTTACGTGTAGAAAAATAGGGGATAATTGATTTTTCACTAGTGAACATTGGCACACACATACGTAGTTGACAATGACAGATCGCTACTGACATTATTCTTGTTCCGTCAAAATCAGTATATTTTATGAGCGGATGGAATGATATACAAAGTAATGAAATAAACTAACCAGAACAACGAAAATAATTTATATTACAACAAATAGTAAAAGTAGATGATCATATTATTTAACTGGTAATAGTTGAAGTAAGGTGGGTAAGTAAGTATTTTGGAAGTAATAAAAAAACAAGTAGGTAGTAATTGGTAGGTTTTAGCCACAAAAAATTGAAAAATAAAAATTTTTTAACAAAAAATTAAACCGACGAAATACGGAACTGAAAAGTAAAAAATAAAAACTTTTTAACAAAAAATTAAACCGACGAAAAAATCAACTGAAAAGCAAAAAATAAAATAAACTTTTTTAGTCTAAATGATAATTGAGCTCCTAAACTAATGTAAGTAACTGATTTTGAGTCGACGCCAAACAAACTAGCAATTGAATTAGGTGAAGCGTAAAATGATGGCAGCGAGATGCACGGCTGCGTTTTGATGACTTCTTTCATAGATAATGATCTTAGTTTATCATACCTTTTATACCACCGACCGCGTGTATTATTTGTTGGTTAGTATGAGTGCAGAGAGCCGGGAAAGTTTTCTAACCGAATCTTTATAATATTTTATCTTGTTTCCAAAATTTTAGTTCGCTTTTCATGCAGTCAGTTTATTAATTTCGTGTATTTATTTTTGTAGCAACATTTCGATTGAATATATTAGTAGGGTCCCCTTGTAGCGACCCTATCGGTTCACCTTCAACTTCCCAATCTTTATCATCATCGACGTTTTCTTAACAATCGATCGGCTTGTTTTGCATACAAGCCCTCGAGAGGAAGGCATTCTTCGGAATTGTGTAATTGAATCTTGAATGATTGTGTCACGTCCGAACGATTGCATTTATTACCGTTTACCGGACTCTGTTATTTGCGATGGTTTAACGGAGTAAACGGAATTCATCCTCTTTAATTTGGCGTTTCACACAACGGATATATTCATGAGGAATCATTTCGGATGTTGTAATAGGTAATTCAATGTGTTGAAGAGAAACTGTACACTGAATTGAATAGAAGGTTAGGATAATAGTAGCTTAATTTGTTATTCGATTATCGCCCAATGAAAATTTACTAACAAATGCTCCCTTTCTGCGGAGGGGTTCGGGAGTTTGATCACATTTGATTTCGTTCAGTAATTCAACAAAGCTACAAACTTCGAGTATATCATACTTATTCATTGTTTCATTGTTGATCGCGAAACACCTTCATGAAAGATCCGTCAAAACGGAAAAACATATTAGGACTACTAGCTGTACAATGGAGAATCAAGTTCCAGCCAATGCACGTTTTTTGCGATTTTTTTAATTATTAGTATGATCTAATGAGATCCGAGATACAATTACAATTCTATTATTAGATTGGTTGGGATTTGAATCAATAAAAAGTCGTAAAAAACAGTTTTCTTGACAAAGTTTGAAATTTACCTTAGAAAAATAAAATAAAAACACTTTAGCATTTCTAGATATCAATCGACGTAATTGTCAGACGAGATACCCTGCTTAATAATGTTTTTGTATTGTGTGTATGTTATCTGTTGAAATAAAAAAAAATACTTACGCACTTACTAACAATATTATTAAAATTGTAAGCGGCCTAGAAGTAGGCTGATATCAGAAACTAAAATTTTCAAAGAGTACTTTTCATATCATGTTTTTTAATAAAAAATTAACATCATATGGAATTTGAAAACGAGAGCACTCGCAATCTCCAATCTTGAATACTTCAAAAAAATCTAGAACTCTTAATTATCCGATAGATGACATAAGCTAAAAATATCTTCATAAAAACCAACCCTGTTGTGGAACAAAAAGCACAACGATGAAATATATTCAAATGCCATATGTGAAAGATACCTATGAAAGATTAGCTTTGGTTCTCAATGAAGAACAAACAAAAATTGCATTTGCAAATGAAAACACTGCCGCGAAAAAAATTAAACAATTCTTACTATTATAACATTGTAAAACTGTAATTGTCTGTTTGTTTATTCGAGCATCACCCAAAAACTACTGGACCGATTTTGCTAAAACTGAATAAAAGCTCATGATACCAGAGATATAACAATAAAACCACATTTTTTCACAACCAAGTGCAACCAATAAGGTGGGCTCCAATTTCATGTATATTATATATATATATATATATATATTGTTATGTTATGTTATGCCAGTTGTAAATTTTAAAAAGACAAAAAGTTTGTTTGTAAATAGCTTTTAAAATTCAATGTATTTTATGAGCCTAGGTATGATATGGATAGATAAAAATGTCAAAGTACTATAAAACAGTCAATTATATACACTATCAAAATTATTATAACTCATAATTGCTCAAAAGACAACTAAAAGTCAAGATTTACAGAATTATCATGAATAAAAAGTAATCAACACATTTATAAACTTGAAACACTCTGTACATGAAATTGTAGCAAACTAAAAGTTAGCCAATGAGAGAACAGCAAACGTCTTTATGAAAGATAGCCAATCAGAGAAGAGATGATCAAATGAAAAGTTGGAAATTGTGAGAGGATGGCAAAGAGAAGGTATCATAAGCAATTATTATTCAAACTTGTAATTAATGATAAGAATGGGAATTTAATTGTGTGTATAAAATGTGCAACATTAATATAAACAGTGCAAAGTGACAATTTGGTGCGCGAATTCGAAATTTCAAATGGAACAACAACAAGGGCAAGAGGTTGCGAAGCGACGAAAAAACAAAGCTTCGAGGAGATCGAAAATATTTTACAAAGCGGAAGCACGCACAAAATTTCACTAGAAGAAAATGGAATAATTCCATCATTTGCTGAACAGAACAAGATTACCTTGATGATATCGTATATACACGATTCCAAAAGCTGAGTCCCGCATCGATACATTCCTGACACATAGTTTTGCAGTCCTAACGAAGGCTGGAGAGAGGAGACTTCCTGTTTTTATGGTATAGTTGTGAACACCAACAGTTCCAACCAGGTATAAAACCTTTAATAGTGCTTTCCCGGTCCTGAGCTATTACACAAATAACATTTTTCACAATCGATGAACTCTATGTCACTTTTTTATGAACAATAACAGAAAATTACTCTCACAGAGAAAGTGAGGTTCTGTTTATCTATCCATGATATGCATTTTATGATTATCGGTGAATAATTGTTTGATTCACTCTAGCATAAGTTATTTCTCGTAGGCCAGGTATTTTTGAGTCTTCCTGAATAAAGGAGATAATTGTTTTTTTTTATATTTGGTTTGTTTATTTTCTCACAATGATCAACTAACATAACTAAGATCATTCAGTAAACTGAAGTTAGCCACCAGTGGCCAAATTCCTTTGAACCAACTATATGAGACATTGGCGTACCAACTGTTGTTAGCCGTGGCGAAGAAAATAATAATTGTTGGTAGCGTGACGACAGAACAGTGACGTTCGCTGACAATTATTATTACAGGGTAAGAAATATCTATTTACATCATATCAAATTTGGCTCTCAAAGAATACCAAAAATCTTTAGCAATATCAATATATAAAAGAAAATTTAGATTTTTCAATTTATCAAAACATTACAAGTGGCATCCAAAACGTGGGGCAAAATAAAAACAATTTCTATTTTTCAATTCATCAAACCATTACAATATATATATATATATATATATATATATTTGTATCTATATATATATATATATATATAAGCCACAGGCATAAGCTAAATGGAACAACACGAAACGAAATGTGGCGTTATTAAAAAAATACATTGAAACGCGAGTTACACAAGGAAACTGAATATCAATGACAATTTCACTGCTCTAGCCGAACATACCAGATATAAAAATGATACAAAAATTAAGACAAGCTTTTATACAAATGCACTAAAAAGGAAAAAATAATTTCTTCAATTGTTTGACCTAGGTTATTCTGTGAGTAGCAGATTCAAAATCTTGCCGAGCAAGAATACCTATTTTGTATTCGTGGCAAGCTTTCGAATCTGTTACTCACAGAATAACCTAACAATTAAAGCAATTATTTTTTCCTTTTTAGTGCCGTCAGCTTATTGAATTCTGACAAAAATTGATAATCTCCGACCACAAAAAATCGCACAACCAATTTTTAATGGAATCGGGCCATAATAACAAAACACGTCGCCATGTTAGAGCCGCCATCTTGAGTTCATGAATTTTGACAAAAACATTATGATGCTCGACCCCAAAAACTCCCACACACCAATTTTGAATGGAATCGCCATAATACAAAACCGTCGCCATTTAAGCCGCCATTTGGATTTTGACAAAAAAATATGATCTCCGACCCCAAAAACCCCCACATACCAGCTTTTATTGGAATCGGGCTATAACCACAAAACTCGTAGCCATATTGGAGCCGCCATCTTGAGTTTATGAATTTTGACAAAAAATTCGTAATCTCGGTCCCCGAAAACAATCTTGAATAGAATCGAACCGTAATCACAAAACTCGTCTGCCTTATTGGAGCCGTCATTTCGGTTTTTCTCTAGCTAAAATTCCATAATGCATTGTTACCGGAATTATGAACACCTGCTGAATTTCACAAGTCAGATTACCAAGTCTGATTACAGTTGATAATAACGCTGAGGTTTTTATGTTCTTTAGTTCTGGCTTGTTGAACTTCATTGAATTTGGGAATTAAGTGGAATGTTTTATCCTAGTGTGAAATGTTATATTCTTCAATGCTCAGTGCTTATGCTTGTATCATAAAGAATAGCAGAATTCCGGAAAAGTTTAGTGTCATCTGCATAAAGGATATACCCTGCTGATAACGTTCGTATCAGGTCGCTGGTGTATATGACAAATCATAAAGGTTCAAGGACCGATCATTGAGAAATTCTGATAGTAACACCTACACTGATCTGTGTCAAAAACTATACCATAACTCAATGTGTTCATGCTGGATGAAGAGTCTTTGGTTTGGTATATATCCAGGAATTCAACGTCAACATATTCTTCCTTGTCGAGTGACTAAACCCAGAGAAAAATGGTGAAATGGAATATTTTTTTTTATTAGGTGGAGTTGTATTAGAAGAAAATATTCGACTTTCCACTCCTACATTTTTTCTTTCGAATGTTTGTGATTTTCAAACCCAAAAGATTTATTTTAGTTTTTGAATGCATTTCTCACACAAAATGCTGAAAGGTACGGCCAAAAATGTTCGTCAAAGCTAGAGTAATGTGACTAACAATAAACTCGTACAAGGTACAAGACTGTTGAGAAAAAAGTAGCAGGGTATCTTTTCAAAAGACACAATCGACAAAATCCACCCCTGACGAGCCCCTTTGTGATGTCTACCACTCTTTCAGAAACCTTCATGCTATAAGATTCACCAATCACGGGGTGATTCAGAAGTACTTTGACAAACTTCAGGAGGTGATTCCTCTCCATATTCTCATATGAATTGTCCACATAAATATATGTCCGGAAAAGCTTCGTTTCCGAGATACAGGGTGTTAAAGTTTTATTTTTCTTTTCGTTTTTTTTTAATAACTTTCGAAATACTGACCCTAATTAAACGAAAATTGGTATTGAGAGGTTTTTGGGATGTCAAATTCGAACCTGATGTTATTATGGCTCTTACTCGTAGGGGGCGCCACCTACACGTCTTTTTCTTTTTCGAAGATTCATAACTTTTTTGAGCGTACTTCTAGCACATTTTTCAGTGAAAAAATCAATTTCTCTATCATATCTACGTAAAAAAGCTACCCTTGTTACAAGTCGCTATAAGCAACCGTTTTCTAGATATTTGGACTTCAAGTCGATTATTTGATAATCGATGCGTGTTGAAGTTATTACAATTATTTTGCATTTTTCACAAGAATGCTTGGGAAATGAATTTGACGTTTATAAATCTTAAAAAAAGAGAAAGACGCGTAGGTGGCGCCCCCTACGAGTAAGAGCAATAATAACATCAGGATCAAATTCGACACCTCAAAAAACCTCTCAATACCAATTTTCGTTTAATTAAGGTCAGTATTTCGAAAGTTATTTTAAAAAAACGAAAATAAAAATAAAACTCCAACACCCTGAATCTTGGAAAGGAAGCGTTTCCGAACATATATTTATTTAGACAATTCATATTAGAATATTGTGAGGAATCACCTCGTGAAGTCTATCAAAGTACTTTTGAATCGCCCTGTATATAATTCGAAAATAGTGATAGTTTTGTAGTACATTGCGGTCAAAAAGTATAAACGTGAAGTTATGCGTCATCAAAAACTGGCCAATGAGTTGATTTATCTTAAACTACTTAAAAAAACAACTCAATAGTTTCTTGATCACTACAATTCAATTAAATTTGTGAACTACTGTGTTATGAATGCTTACTGTAACTTTATATGATGGTGTTATCTCTTCAGAAGTAGTTGTTTTCTGTTAGACATTCAGAAAAAATAACTTCATTTTAATCGTGGATTTTTCAATTCACAGAAAAATATTTCTATCAATATTCAATTGAGAATGTTTCTCTTTTCATCATATGGCAATTTATTAGGCTTTGGTACCCTTATAATATTAGCTAGTTTTCTCCTAAATTAGTATCGAGAAAGTTTTGAAGATAAATATTTGATATTGTGAGATTTTTTCCCCCCAATATTTCGGCGTCTTCTTCATTTTCATCAGCTCTATTATAATGATCAATAATAATAATTGCAATGTATTTGTTACAGTATTCCATAATGTCTCGATATCGTTCCCCTTATTTACACATAAAGACAATTACACATGAACATGGATAGTATGAAATCGTCATCGGACAATATACCAATAAAAACAATGAAGTACCTGATAAATTCCTTTTCGATATGAATAAACATAAGAGTTCGAGTCGCATTCGGTGAAAGTTGCTTTGTGGCGTAATATTTTGTTTATTGTGACATACACAACAAGCTCGGCTTTTCATCGTATGCTGAATTTTTAATTGCTTGCAGTATGGGTAATATCATCAATACAAGGTGGTCTTTATCAGACTATATTTAGCTTCCATATACTATAAGCATGAAATCAATTCCTTCGGAGGAAATGCTAGCTGTTCTTCCAGTTCATCCCCAATATCATAATAGTTATTTATGTAATTAGCATCATGAAGACGATCATTATGGTACAAGTCGTGAATGTTATTGGGCTAGGCGTAGCCGACGTGTGCCATAATGATTGTTTATGATTCGTATTACATACAAAATTTTATCTGATGGCATTCATATTAATACATTTTCGAAAAATTTAAAACTGCATTTTTGACATGTCACAATGACAACTATTTTTAAAGGAGTAAGTATATGTGTAGTTTCAAATATTAGTAGGTTAGTGAGCTGTGTACCGTGAAACGCCATGGCGGATGGAAAAGCAATACTGTTGCTGAAGGTTACATCGAAAATTCGAAAGAGCAAAAGAAAAAAATATCAGAAGCAATTTTTGGTGCCAACAACCAAACAGGATTACAAGTTTACCAAAAATCATCAACTACTGATGTAAAAACTCTAGAGCCATTGGAATTAATATTGCAAATTGTAGTAATTGCTCTTTTCCCATTTATAATAAATAGTTTTGTACATAGTTATGCATTTTGAATAAACTTTTTTGATCTCACCATCACATGTTTTTCATATAGAATTTCATTATGGTACTTAGTACCATAATGAATTCATTATGGGACTAAGTACCATAATGAGCTTCCTTATGTCATCAAAATTGAGTGACATAACGTTGTCATTATGACATGCCATCAGATAAATTCGTTTAAAGAAATAATTATTGTGGTAGTGACGAAGAGAAGTGCTGAAATATGTTTCCCGCAAAACGCTACTGAAACCGTTGTGATGAACACAGGCGCGGATACAGGGGGGAGGAATGGGTGCAGTTTAGTTTGTTGTGCGCCAAAAAGCCAATAGTCAACCAACATGCACGATTCTTTTGTGATTTTGTTGAGAGTTGTTGCATGTATCCCATTGACCATGACAGAAAACCGCCTTCTCGGTATTGTCCTTATGCACATCCATATGCATATTCCTATTGATACCGAGAAAGTTATTACAAGATTTTCAAAGACTGGCCGTAAGAAGAGATTGGAGTTTAATGACTATTATAATTGAAAAGGAAAACATTCTCAATTGAATATTGAATAGAAAGATTTTTCGGAAAATTAAAAAATCTAGGCAATAATGAAGTTATTTTTTGTAATATCTGATAGACCACTTCCCAGCTAAAGCCAAATACATCTGATAGATATTGTGAAAGGACCCTAAGTCAAAAGAAAAATTCTGGAAGTGAAAATTTGCATTTTCATTCAGATAGTTATTTGATTTTTCATGCCAGTCTCAATCAAGGACTCATATAGATGAATGAGGCAAATGAGAATGTTTTGATGAAACCATTTGTAACATTGATGCAAGAGTGGCATCGCATTCATTAGGTCTTCAATACATTTTTGTCGATGTAAATATACTTATTTCACGCTCCCCGATCATCAGGAATACCGGAAGAATTGGGAAACACTTTTTTTAGATACAATTTCACTATGTAATGATGGCAAAATATTAGAAACATTTCATCTGGAGTGACACATTGATATCAGTGTTTTTTGACATCAAAACCAGTCATGGGGGATTGCTTTGTTTGATAATCAGATATGGAATCATCTGCGACTGAAAGATAAACTTTAGTCACTATCTTCCATCGTTCAAGATAACCTCTTGTGAGGTATTCATGATGAAAAAGGAAACATTCTCAATATCTATCAGGTGCAGTTCAATGCCCAGCGTGGCTTCAGCCGGGGAAGTTGTTGTTTCGTGTTAGATTTTATAAAAAGTAATTTCATTCTTATCATGGAATTTTTCAATTCACAGAAAAATATTTCTATTCAATATTCAATTGAGAATGTTTTTTTTCCAACATAAATACCTTATCTTGAACGATGGAAGATAATGACTAAAGTTTATCTTCAGTCGCAGATGATTCCATTCTGATTTAATGAATATTCTGTTCTTGTTATCAAGCGAATCAACTATCATAATAATATTAATATATCTAGCTACCATTACTTCAAATTAAATTGTTTCTTTGATGTCTACACCCGCATGCATTATTATTTCATATTTCTAAAGACAGAGCCCTATTCAAATTCAACTGTATTTCTCGACAGCAATTGCACTATTGATTTCTATATTTTTTTGAAAGATAAGTTATCACATAAAAATGCCCCCCTTCAACAAACACGTATTTTGTATGTACTAGTTGTCAAATGCGATATGAAATTGTAATTATTTTCCAAAAACCAGGATTTGAGAAAGGGAACAGAGGTGATTCCCGAAACATCATCGGAGGAAGTATGTTTTGTATTTCGAATTTTTCAATATTACTTTTGTTGTAAAATATTTTGGGCAAATTTTCAAACGGTGCGTATCTGACAAATTTGAAATTTTCTTAGTTTATTTGAGAATCCGGAATAACAAAAATGCAGAACGTATCGAGGCAAATTTAGCAGTTTGTCCTTCTAAGAACAGATAAATAATAATTTGTAGTTCCATATCATCCCCTAATGATTTACTTTATTTGAACTTAATCTGCCGAGGGCGATGGCGAACTTTCCTCCTATAGTATGAACATTTTACGGAGTTAAAAAACAATTCCCTTTTTCTTCTTGTGACCTGCAAAAAAGCTAATTGAATTTGGCAATTCTGTCTCCATCATTATGGCCCAAAAACACTTCGGCCAGAATCATGCTTTTCATGAACTAATTTCAAATTATTGAATTCAAGAATAATAAATAAAAAAGTCACTTAAAACTACATATATTTTTTAATTCACGTTTATTTTTCTCAGAATTAGGTATTAGTAACTTTCTCGAATTATATAATTTTTCTTATAGAACTAATTTTTAAAATTACACTTTTTTGAATTGAATAACTACTTCTGATCTCTTTCGTGTAGGTTTCCAAATGAAACAGAATCAGTTTATACAGTGGTAGTTTATTGAATTTTGAATTGGCTCGGCCGATACTTGCTGAAAATCTATATTAAAATAAATAAAAGACACTTCCCAAATGATTTTTACTACATTGGGTTTACAAAAAAACGACACGTGTTTCGCCTTAGAATTAATTATTCAGATGGAGATAATACTAACTCAACAATCCCGATATTTTATGTTATAGTCCGTAAAATAAAGGCGTGGAGTAATAAACCCTCATTTAGTATACAAAATCCAAAGATTATGGGTTTTTCCTAGCAGTTAGTACTTACCTGGATTTAATTACTCCATGCTTTTATTTTACGGACTATAAATATTGATGGTCAATGTATTTCCGAGTATTCCACCACAAGAAATTATCAAATTGGTAAAGAGTATGTTGGTTAGAAATGATGTCAATCCAAATATTAATGGAAAAATATAAGATTTACTTACAGTTTGTTTAACTCAAAATTGTCTCCAGTGAAGAATGCTTTTCTCTCCTAATAAAGGGTTTTTAATGGGTAATCCCTTGAGTCCTTTATCAGCCGAAATATTTATGGACAATTAACAAGATAAAATCAACACAACCCTTCGATTGAAAACTTCTTGTACGGGTATAGATACGTGGACGACATTTCAGTGTAGGTACTTTGTGGGAAGGGAAAGATCAATGCAATTCATCCTTCAATTAAATTCACGAAAGAAATTGAAATACACGTTTTTGACCCGACTTTAACAAAAAAGAGTCACAAACATAATTTTTCAATTTTCCATGAAGCTTCATACACAGATATCACAATACACAGTACATCATATCAACACAAAGTAGCTGCATATACCTAACAGAATGATTCATAGAGTAGTCATCATTCCTCCTTCAGATGAAAATGTCAATAGAGAATAAAATATGATTGAATAAATTGCAATTGATAACGGTTATAGTTCAAAAATGAAAAACATAATTTTAGAAATATTACATATTTTAGAAATTTAAATACATTGACCATTGAAGACGAAAAATATGTAATTGAAAAAAATAGAATTAGCTTCGGAAAGTTCAAAAAGGGATTTAAAAAAAATATTTATAGAGACAGTTTTCAAAACTAATGGTTACCTTGAAAATTGAAACAATTGATCAAAAACGCCAACTTTGGAAAACTGATGGACTAGAACCGACTATATTAAAGGCACAATGATCATGTGATAATTGTCCAATCCAATGCATTCCACAGCTGAAAATGTTCGTTTATTATGTTTTGGGAATATCTGATCGGGACCCATGATGCTGACAGCAAAAGCAGATAATTTTCGGTGTATGTTTGTTGCATATATCACAATCATACATTTATAGAGAAATTGAACGTTAATGTTCATTAAAAAATGTATTTAATTGGTCATGAAATAGATGGGTGAAATTTTCAGTATATCGATACTAGAAGATATTTGTGTAATCATCGATAATTTCGTCTGTAGCAAAAAAAGGGTTTCCAGTCTCGTACTATTCGTCTTTTGGATTCATGATCCAAATGAAAATATATTGATTGTCTGAGGCAAAATTTTCGATAATTTAGCAGATATCGAGTGGTACAAAACCATTCAACCTGGAATATGACAAGAAAATCATGAAGAAAAATTATGAATATATGAATAATGAGAATTGCAACACCAAAAATAATTGCCATTTCTGAACAAATCCACATTAACATGAATTTATTTAATAGCACGGAAAAAAACAAGGTATTTTTGTAATTGAGTATTTTTTTTCAAATTTGTTGACTATTCATGGAATAAATGTCAGGAATCAAAACTGGAAATATCCGTGATGGCTCTGTTTTTTCTCCTATATTTTCTATCATATTTTCTGATTTATTTTTCTATAATATTAAAGAGTTTTGGTAATTTCTGAAATACATCCGGATTTAGTCAGAGAGTATATTTGCCATTCGCAAAATTATAAGAATTGATTCTATTTATATTTCACAAATCTTTTTGTGATTTTCTCAACGCTTCCACTTTCCATACAATCAATCATTTTCAACTCTCTGGAATCTGAAATATCTAATTGATAAGTTTGCTATATGTTACTATGGAAACACAGTCTTTTAGCTAAGAAGCCACATACAAGGTATCATAAAGGGTGATTAGGATTTGATTGGATTAAATTTTGAATCGATAGAACTTTCCAATTCTAATTCATTTTCTTTTATGTAATTTCAATTAGATTTTGTAGGTGTGTCAAATGTCTCTAGAATTATTGGGAACACTCTGTACATTCAATTTCAAGAATGCCACCTCCTATCGAGTCACAATCTCTGTAAAAAGGAGTTAATTTGGGGGTCCAATGTTCGGATCCTGTAACTGTAATTTTCGCGGTACCGGTTTTGGTAGTTGTAATTTGAAGAAAGTTGCCTTCCAGTGATATTGCGAAATTCGCAGACCGACTGAATTCGTAAGAGGACAGGGGTGCAGGTAACATTTTTCTTCAAAAAACAACTCGCTTCCTAATAGCTATGAGCTCGAAAATCCCATTGAGCGAATATTCTGGTTGATCCCATAGGAAAATATATCCAAAAATCAGATTTACATGAATGGCAAACTATGGTTCACAAAATCACAACATTAGCTTTATCGGTGGAATTAAACTTGCAAGTTAGGCAACCAAAATAGTATCTTCTGAATTTTCAGATTTCTGAGTTTGAAATCTTTACTTCGATTCCAAGTTCGATCCCTTTCAGTGAGTAGTTAATATTGCCACACATTTTCAGTTATTTCTGTCAACTTGATTTTTTTCGGTTTTTATTGATTTTTATATCGTGTATCCCTTTTTTAAATAAAAGTTATTAAAATTACTATGGAATGGTCAGGATTTATATCTTATTTTTTTTATCTAGTTCGGGAAGTAATGTTTCAAAAAATTGGTGATTTGTAACTGGGATATGAGGATGGGAATCTTGCCGAATAGAATTATTAAAAATTTGTGTCTCTTAGGCTGCTCGGAAAAACTGGAATACGTTGAATTATTTTAATAGATGATTATGGATGCAAAAATGGGCAGGCATAGCTTTTTTAAAATGGAATCTTTATGACTTCATCCTGAATATAACTTAAAATTTCACAGGAATGTAGATATTCCTGGTTATTTAAATTATATTCGTAGTACCTGGGATATATATATATATATATATATATATATATATATATATATAAAAGCATCAAATTATAGATAGTGACACCTATAATCTGTGCGGATGGTGGTGCTCTCTTGGATTCGTAACAAATTTCTCTTTATCTATATATATATATATATATATATATATCGAGATCATTTCACTCACCTCTATTCTTTTCGATAATTTGATTTTCTAATGAGAACATCATTGGATATTGTTGAGTGAAAGCAAACTATCTTAAAATATTTCATTATGGACTACAGTCTGATAAGAAATAAAAAGATATCAGAATGATACTGATTGAATTGAAACGGATGTGGTCTTGCGTGTATTTGAGAGCAATTCTCATATCTATGGAGATCTGCTGGAAGATCTTTCTACAAGTAAAAATAACAGTTTCGTAGGCGCATGCTCCTGAACAATAACGACAATATTTGTTCATCATAAAACCCCATCTGCTGAAATGAATACTGGTATATGAGAGATATAATCCTTAAATAAAATGCATTTTCTCCGAAGATTTCTAAACTCAAAATAAAATCGAGGATGATCCCAATTTTCATGCTTACCCTAAATTCATTGAAAAATCACAGGAAAAATTATCGACACCATATGAATGATATTGGAAAATACGCGTTTCTCGCAGAGTTTTTTGGAAAATTAAGTTGCGAACTGAGACTGATCTCAAAATATCTGACATTGTTAGCGACAAGATTACCCCACTAACAGCAAAGCTCGTGAATAAAAGCAATGGTTAAATGAACGCCATATTTTCAAATGCAACCATTTTGAAGCGTTTTCCAAAAAATTTATATTTTGTTTTACAAGTTAAATGTATGCTTCTGAGAACTGGGTTATTTTAAACTACATGATAGAATGATAAGTATTTATTTCTTCACATATTTTTTCCATTCAAATTGCTTATTCCACAGGCTACTCTGGTGGCTTGTGAGCTTCTATATACGTCAGTGGGGCATGCATCCCCTCCAGAAAAATCGTAGCTAATCTCTTTAATTTTATCTTAGGTTTGCTAGTCTCCTTAATATTTTCCATTTTTTGGATCCGATAGAAAATGTACCATGATGTTCCTGTAATGTGACGTTTCATTGTTTATCAATTATGATGTCTTTATCACCTGTAGTAATACCATATAGTAGCATATAAAGTAGTTTTCTATTTTGGTGTATATATAAGTATATGCAATAGTCCGAAGAAGGTTTTTAAGAAAAGAAAAATTTCTTTTTTATATGGTCATTTTGTATGAACTCAAGACCATAACTCTCGATTCGATCGATGACTATGCGTAATTCTTTTGTTTTGTTCATTATGGTCCTGGAAAAGTTTTCAGGAAAAAAATCATGTAATAGTTGTAACAGTTACAAAGGAAAGTCGGAAAATTCCGGCAAACTGCAAAAATCATAATTCAGAATCGGCATATTTGGTTGATTCTTTTCTTGAAAGTTGGCACATCTAAGTGTTTTACCATGAAGAAGGTTTATATGTTATTCATTTTACTTTAACTCGCCTCTAGATGGCGCTGCAGCGCATTAACTTCTATACCGTTCAACCGATTGCCATGAAAATTGGTATACACAGATATTTGAACACTGTGAATATTTTCGCGTTATCCATAACGGGATAATGGAATAACAGATTAATGGGATAACGGGATAACCACGGATTTACAGGATAACGAGAAACGGGTTAACGGGTCAAAGGGATAACGTTAAACGAGTTAACGGGATAACGAAAAAACCATGAGTTAACGGGATAAAAGGAAACGAGTTAACGGGAATCTGGTTAACGGGATAATGGGAAGCGGGTTAACGGGATAACGGAAATCGGGCAGAGTCACAGGCATAACCTAGATGGAAAAACACATAAAAAACATAGGAAAAAAAATTCTATGCGGACGAAAGTTTTCAGGAATTTATTTATTTTATAGCTTCTTTTCAGAATAGAGTGATGAAAAATGTCAATATGTAGTTTTCACCAGTGTGTTCGACTGTATGAAAGCGGAAACATTCTTGGGACGTGTTATTACTGAAATAATTACGAAACTCTAATTGGCGATTAGAGGGAGATAACCGTTTATCGATTTCCCAAGTTGAAGGAGCTGATTTTATAACGCTTTAATTCAGATCTAGGGTTATAGTAATCGGGGGCAGAAAATATACCACTAACAAGAATTCATAAATGTCGTTCTTTTGAGTGGATTATTTGTGTTTCAAAAATATTAATTGGCGATATTTTATTTTGAATTTGATGTTTAGTTGGCATACAATGATATATATTTCGATTTGAATGGCAGTACTTTATTAGTTCAAATGCGCTGTGGGCGTGACTACTAGCATTACTAGTAAAAGTCTGTTTCATGCGATGAAATGAGTGTGGGAAGTGAGTCGGAGGAAAACTGTACCCTTGCCATTCTCACCTTCCACAAATCTTTCAAGAGAGGAAATAGTACGATAGATCATTGTTTGAGAGTCTACTCGTTGATTTGTCATTCTTGAATATTGTCACATGAAACTGACCGAAAACAAAATGATAATATCAGTTGTAATTAAGTTTCATCTAATTTTGACTTATACTAACGATATAAATTAGGTTTTAAAAACTATGATAAACACCACTAAGCCCCTTCAGACTTCACCAACTCCGTAGACAAAATGCGTGGTGAAAAAATACACTTTATTAACTCAGATTCATTAGGAAATAGATTTCCCAAAGTTGCCCAAAAAAATGTCTTCAGCCTATTCAAACATTCAAGTTAATATTCAATTGACTATAACCACCAATAAGTTATTCATTTGGTTAGGACATAAACAAATCGGTAAATCAAGTCGAATGTACCATTTTCAACCAATTTCTATACCAGTAAGTAGAAAGGAGTTTCATAGACATGTTATGTACTCATAGATCATCATGGAACATTACTCCATTTGTTGGCATTGAAGAAAAAAAAGATAATTTCCACGAAACAACTACGTAGGGGAGACTGTTGTACTTTGGATCACAATTTAATTTATATTTTTTCACAAGATATTTCTTGAAATATAATAATGGAAAGAGTTTCTCCCGATATCATTATTCCCACACACTATGAATTTTTTTTTTAATTCAAATATTAAACAGTTATAGAAAAAAATATATTTATATTTTATTGATATGTGATCAATGGTGCAAGACCATAATGTACCATGGATCACGTCCTAGTATACCTTGGATCTTCAACGTCTTGTACGAAAAAGGTAGATGATATGTTTTTTTTTAAAACAACATTTCTATACAGAAATTACATTATATTGTTTCATTATAAGAAGAAATAAGATTGTATCAAAGTAAAAGCTAATTTTTATTTGTATACATGTGTACAAAAGTTACAATAGGAAATTTATGAATTAATATTAATAGGCAAAAAAATTAGGTATGTAAATTTGATTTTACTCAATATTAGTTGAATTTTAAAAATAATAGTTAACGTTAAAGCTAGAAAAGTCCACTTGGAACCACAATTGTTCATCAGTTCTAGCCGATCCAAGGTACATGATGGTACGTTTTTAACCGACGAAACCAAAAAGGAGGAGGTTCTCTATTCGACCCGTATATTTTATGTTTTTCCATCATATTTTTTTATGTATGATCACGCATAACTTTTTACTGAGGCGTCCGATTCCGATAATTATTTTTTCAGTGGATAGGGTGTACTTCGACTTTGGTCCCATTTGAATTTAAAAGATGAAATCCACCCCTAAGGGTAGCGAAATGAAAGATATTGATCACTCACCCTCTGAATTCTGGTCCGTTAACCGATTCTATCAGGCATAACTTTGTACTGGGTTCTTCGATTTGGATGATTCTTTTTTTAATAGATAGGGTATACCTTATATTTAGATTTCGAATGGAATTATATACCCTTACGGGTAGAAAAATAGGGGACAATTGATTTTTCACTTATGAACATTGGCACACACATACGTTGTTGACAATGACAGATCGCTACTAACATTATTTCTGTTCCACATCCGTCAAAACCATTATATTCTATGAGAGGATGGAATGATATACAAAGTAATGAAATAAACTAACCAGAACAACAAAAATAATTTATATTACAACAAATAGTAAAAGTAGATAATAATATTATATAACTGGTAATTGTTGAAGTAAGGTGGGTAAGTAAGTATTTTGGAAGTAATCAAAAAACAAGTAGGTAGTAATTAGTATATTTTAGCCATAAAAAATTTAAAAATAAAAACTTTTTAACAAAAAATTAAACCGACGAAATACGGAACTGAAAAGTAAAAAATTAAATAAACCTTCTTCATTAAATTACTTCAAAAAAATTATCAGAATGTCACCGCGCAACTCGATGCCATCATTTTACGCCTTACCTAATTCATTTGCTTGTTGGTTTGGCGCCGACTCAAAATTAGTTACTTACATTAGTTTAGGAGCTCAGTTACTGAGACTAAGAAGGTTTATTTTATTTTTTACTTTTCAGTTCCGTATTTCATCGGTTTAATTTTTTGTTAAAAAGTTTTTTTACAAACTTTTTTCCTCAATACTCTAGGTAATATTTGAAACTGAAATATGGCATAACAAATCACTCACCAATGGGCAGTGATTCAGGTGGAATATGATTTAAAACACAAAACACAATCGTCAACTTGTAAAAAAATAGGTACACTATGATCCAAGGTACAACAGTCTCCCCTACATCGTAATGAGAACTTCTAAAAATAGATTAATAAAATTGTTGTTTTATAGAATAAGTCACCAGAATACACTGAATTTCATCCGATATTCTTCTACAAATTCAATATTTTGGAGGCCAATTTGTGATTAACTATAATTCATCGGAAAGTAAAACTATAAAACCGAAAACAACTATGCAATAAATACATCAGAGTGATACAAAATAAAAACTGTCTGTATGTCTGCCTGTGTGTCTGTCTGTCTGTCTGTCTGTCTGTCTGTCTGTCTGTCTGTCTGTCTGCTCTGTCTTCTGTCTGTCTGTCTGTCTGTCTGTCTGTCTGTCTGTCTGTCTGTCCTGTCTGTCTGTCTGTCTGTCTGTCTGTCTGTCTGTTGTCTGTCTGTCTGTCTTGTCTGTCTGTCTGTCTGTCTGTCTGTCTGTCTGTCTGTCTGTCTGTCTGTCTGTCTGTCTGTCTGTCTGTCTGTCTGTCTGTCTGTCTGTCTGTCTGTCTGTCTGTCTGTCTGTCGTCTCGTCTGTCTGTCTGTCTGTCTGTCTGTCTGTCTGTCTGTCTGTCTGTCTGTCTGTCTGTCTGTCTGTCTGTCTGTCTGTCTGTCTGTCTGTCTGTCTGTCTGTCTGTCTGTCTGTCTGTCTGTCTGTCTGTCTGTCTGTCGTCTGTCTGTCTGTCTGTCTGTCTGTCTGTCTGTCTGTCTGTCTGTCTGTCTGTCTGTCTGTCTGTCTGTCTGTCTGTCTGTCTGTCTGTCTGTCTGTCTGTCCGTTGTCTGTCTGTCTGTCTGTCTGTCTGTCTGTCTGTCTGTCTGTCTGTCTGTCTGTCTGTCTGTCTCGTCTGTCTGTCTGTGTTTGTCTGTCTGTCTGTCTGTCTGTCTGTCTGTCTGTCTGTCTGTCTGTCTGTCTGTCTGTCTGTCTGTCTGTCTGTCTGTCTGTCTGTCTGTCTGTCTGTCTGTCTGTCTGTCTGTCTGTCTGTCTGTCTGTCTGTCTGTCTGTCTGTCTGTCTGTCTGTCTGTCTGTCTGTCTGTCTGTCTGTCTGTCTGTCTGTCTGTCTGTCTGTCTGTCTGTCTGTCTGTCTGTAATCAAAACTTGCAAGTTAAATTTGACCCACTTCTAATCGTCCGATTGATTTGAAATTTGGGAGGTGTACATAATTCCAGTAACAATGCATTATGAAATTTTTGTTAGAAAAAAAAGGAAAATGGCGGCTTCAATATAGCGGACATTTTTTTGTGATTATAGTCCGATTCTATTCAAAATTGGTATCTAGGGGTTTCCTGCGACGGAGATTACGATTTTTCAGAAATAAATTAGATAGAAATTACTAAACTAGTTATTTGACATCATAAATACTAAAGAATAAAAAATAAATAAACGAAATAAAGATTAAGACAAGCTTTTATTAGTTGTTAATGAAAACAAAAAAATAAAAATCATAAGAAAAAACATTTTTAAAGACGAGCTTTTATACAAATACAAAAAGGAAAAATAATGTATTTCATTGTTTGATCTAGGTTATTATGTGAGTAACAGATTCAAAAGCTTGCCGCGGATACAAAATAGGTAATCTTGCGCGGCAAGATTTCGAATCTAGAATAACCTAGATCAAACAATGGAAAACATTAATTTCTTTCTTTTTAGTGTATTTGTATAAAAGCTTGTCTTTAAAAATGTTTTATAATTTTTTTCTGTTTCTGTTAGTTTCTAATGATGTTGGAATTTTATTGATCCGTTTTAAGATTCTGATTATTTTATATTCTGACAAAATCCCTTCCTTGAAAATTATGATTTTTGTGGTTTTCCATTATTTATAAAATATGTTTTTTCATTTATAATTATAATATTTTTGTAGTATTTGTTTTTTTTATGATTTTTCATCATGATACATCATTCCGATATAGTTTTTTCTGCTGTTTTTAAGTTTGGCCGTTTATCTTTCTTGAACTTTCCTATTCTTGCTTCTTGCTAGTTAGATCATCACATAGTTGCATTCTTATCGTTTGGTTATGGTATTGTTATTTCTGAAAGATTATGGCCCATCCAATTTGTTTTCTATTGTTAAAAATCAGCATTATCACAGGAAAGTTTGATAACAAATGTATGAACATTTCTCTGAATAAAGAAATGGAAATTAAAATAATAATTTAAACAAATATCAAATAGAGTAAGGAACCACAAAGAAAAATACTTACCGAAAAATTATCGGATGAATAAAATGAGAGCTGACGAAGTGAAATTCAGTTAGGGCAAAAATTGAACGAGAGCTCTGCATCCTTTTCCAGAGAATACATTCATAGAATTGGAGAAATTGCATTTAGTTTATTTGTTGTTGAAAATTATCAAAGAATAGTAATAAATAACATAATGACTATGAATCTGGGAATAAATAACTTAATGCTTTCAAAGAGATATATTTCACCTAATAGTATACTTTTTCAATTGTCTTTTTCATTTCATTCGGATTATTTTCGATGTGCCACAAAGTTAGGTTTCTGATAAAATACCGCATTAAACAAGTTACACTTCATCTGTGTGTCTCAAACACACACAATTTTTATTCATAAATAATTTTAATTTGCTATATCGCATATATAGTAGTACTATTTTGCACATCATAGTTTGATTTTCAATAATGTATTAGTTATAAAACTCAAGATCCATTATATCTGCCCAGTGATATTATTCTCACGTTTTTTTCAATTCTAGTTTTCTGAAGGAGTTAGCGAAACAATGTTTAGATGCTCAAGTTTAATGCACATCTACCTATATACTCGGGGTAACAAGATCTCGAAAAAAATCAATGATATCGACCTTGGCTCCAATTTTTTCCGGATAATTCCAGATGCCCGCGGATAATTTTTGGACCCTAAAATTCATTGGCTAATTTTGGATAATTTGGGATTATTTTTCGTAATTTCGTGTAGTCGGATCCTACACAGGTTTTTTATTTCTATTCTGTTACAGAACACAAAATCTGTTTCAGTTTGGTGTTTTATGTCTGCATCTCTCTCACAGAACTTAAGTTTTGTAATCGCTTCAAACTTTTGACACGGACACGAAATTCATAGCGACGTCAGATGTCAGTTAAATTTTTCTAGTTCTGTTCTATGGTTACTAACTGCAAGCTGCAACGTCTGGTTATATATTGTGTCTTATGTGGTATGGCGTATTTTAAAGTGGAATTTAAAATTACTGAATACTTGAATTTTGAATACAGCCTGAGAACTTGAGAACAGAAAGCAGTGAGCATTTTGGAAGGTGAGAAAATATAAATGAAGGAGTCGAAGATATTTAGCAATAAATTTGGCATCACCTGCAGTATTTCGATTTCCATAAAATAACTGTTTTCAGAAGGATGCAGAATCCATATCAACTAAATGAATCAGTCCCAGGCTGTAGTGAACAACAATCCCCGGATACAACGAAAGCAGAAAAATAAAAAAAACTTACTGCACCCTTACATTCTATGTGTAGGTTCTTACTATTGAAAGTATTCAAAAATTGTAATACTAAGAACGGTCGCTTTTGAAATGGATAAATCATAAGCGGTACGCCACTTTTTGGTGATTTTCATAATAGATTATTTTTTTATTCATTTGCAAAACCACGCCAGGGGCAATCATGATTTGGATGGTTGATTAAACAAACTAACCAGTTCAGAAGCCAAATTTCAAAAATACTACTCAAAAAGCTTCAGCTATTTCTCAATAGTGCGATAAGTGCTGTTTTCTATTGTAAGTGTCCTATGATAAAAACCCTCATTAACTCTGAATTTTACAAAAATGAAAAGAACCATAATGTATACCTTCATCGATTGTTGCGATAATAGTGTTCCTAAAAACCAATCCATTCTAAAAAATTGTATTTTTAAATTTTTTAAATCGGATAATTTCTGATAATAATCGGGTAACCATGGGATAGTTTGGGAATTCGAGGTTGGCAACACTGTAATAAACTCTCATTTAGTACCTTCTTCCAAAGAGTATGGGTTTTTCGTGCCTGTATTTACGATAAGAGGTTTTATTACTCCATGCCTTAATTTTACGGACTGTACCACAATATACAAAGTTATGAAAGCCAATACCTATCTCTTATATGGGCATTCCTTTAAAGTTATATTGTGACGTAATTTGTAAAATCCGCCGAGAAAGTGATATTGATAGATGATCCTTCTCTTCGGTAAATATAGTATCTAAACGGGTAAAATTGAAAATTCCATCAGTTCAATAAAAGTAAAATACCTACATGTTGGTATAACACAGAGGAAAAAAGTTATTCAGTAGTTCTTGAAATATTTAAAGTTAATTGAATACCATCAAGCTCTTCTTATTCCGATTGCCCAATCAGAAATCATCCAGTGTTCAAGCAACCTAATAATAATAATAATAATATAATAATAATTTATTGAATCCTTTAAGATCAAATACATGATATAGGATACGTCAAGAAAACAAAAAGGTAGACAAATAATCAAAATACCAAAATACAAAATATAAATGTCATATATACACAGACAGAACTAATTTCGAGTTAAAAAATTCAGAAATGCTGTAGAAACAGTTTTCTTGCAGATATTTCTTCAATTTCGATTTGAACATATTTTTATTTTGAATTTTCCTTAGATCAATTGGAAGATTGTTGAAAAATGTAATTCCTGTATATGACGGACTGTTTTTAAAGAATGATGTGTTATGAGTCGGGATCCTGATGAGATCTCCGTTTCTAGAGGAATAGTTATGATGTTGGGAAACAGTGTCGTACATATGTTTCTGTTTCAGAAATAACATTATACATTTAAAAATATATATACATGGATATGTTAAGATATTGAATCTTTTAAAATATTCTCTACACGAATCTCTAATCTTTAGATTGAAAATGAGTCTGATGACTCTTCTCTGTAGAATAAATATTCTGTTGGAGTTGCTGGAGCTGCCCCAGATGTTGATATTACAGGAGATGTGGGAGTAGATTATGGCATAATAAATATTGATCAATTTTTTTTTTTTTTTTTTTTATGTTCTGGTTCCCACGAAAAGGGATATCCTGTAATGTTCAGAGAAATCGGGGAACCAAGGGAAAGAAGGTAGGGTTGGGTTCTTCTTAAATTTCTGAAGGTTGTATGCCTCGGGGAACACCTCCCTAGGCAATGAGTTCCAAAGCCTCGCTGTTCGTTGGATGAACGAGTCTTTGGAAAGTGATGTTCTGCAGGTCTCCAAAGTGACCACGAAGGGGTGTGATGACTGAACTTGACGGGTTAATCTCGAAGAGACTGCCAAAGCAGGAACGATTGTTGATATTTCAGAAGAGCATCGCCCATGAAAATATCTATAAAATAGAGACAAATCGCCAACTTTTCTACGGTGTTCCAGACAAGTGAGCGAGTTTGTAAGCGAGGCATCACCGACGAGACGAATTGCCCTTTTTTGGACAGAATCCAATAGCCTCAGGATATGTTTAGGTGCCGCACACAAATATGGGAACAGTATTCCAGGACAGGTCGGATCTGTGCCTTATAGATCATAAGCAGCTGACTGGGGGTGAAATAGCTTTGGCACGAACAAAAAACCAAAATAGCCTCAGGATATGTTTAGGTGCCGCACACAAATATTGTGGCTGCTCACGTGATTTTCCCAGGAAAGGTTATTGCTGATAGTAATACCAAGCATCGATATGGATGACTTCAGTGGTATGGTTACTCCTGACAAAGTTATGTTAGGCACAGTGAGATCGGCTTTCTAGAGAAAAGACATGCTTGTGTTTTGTTTGCATTGAATTCTACCAAGTTATTAGATCCCCATTCGAGAATTGTTGCTAAGTCCATATTTATATTATTAACATTTCTTCCTCGTTCATTTCTGGTTTCTCGGGCTGATATAGGGGCCCTGGAGAAAGCGGTATGGAGGTACTATCATCGGCAAAGCTGTGTACTGGACATGAAGTTGCTTTCAACAGGTCGTTGATGTGAAGTAGAAATAGTTTTGGTGCGAGAATAGATACTTGCGGAACATCCAGCATTTATGAGTAAGAGTGTCAGATGAAACTCCTTCGACCACTAGATGGAGATACCTGTTTGAGAGAAAACTAGCTAGCAGAGAACACAGCTGAGGGCAACCATGGACGAAGCTTGGCGAGGAGTCCCTGGTGCCAAACTCGATCGAACGCCTTGGAGATATCTAATGCCACAGCTAAAGTTTCTCCATACTTTTCAATAGATAGCTGCCATATATGTGAGACGTAAGCGAGCAGGTCACCAGTTGATCTCTGATGGCGGAAGCCATATTGCCTATCGTTGACAATTCCTGAGTCTTCCAGATATTTCATGAGCTCGATGTTGATGGCTTTTTCCATGACCTTTGAAATAATAGATAGCAGTGCGATAGGTCTGTAGTTGCTAGGTAGGGCCTTTTTGCCTTTTTTAGGGACTGGCTGTACTCTTGCAATTTTCCAATTGGACGGAAATACCCCAAATTGTAAGAGTGGTTGAACAACTTGCAAAGAACAGGTGTTAGTTCGGGGCACATTTCTTGAGAACAATCGGCGGGATTCCGTCAGATCCACAGGCTTTGTTGGTGTTGAGACCAGCAAAATCTTTCTGATAGTACGTTGGCGAAAGGTGATCTCGGGCATGTGACTGTCAATAGGTGTAATGTTCGGGGTTGTTTTCCCGATGAATCCAGAGTGGAATTTCCAGCAAATAGGTGCGCAAAGATATTGGCTTTTTCCTGGGCAGTCGTTGCTAGTGTTCCATCTTCTTTGGTTAGAGGAGGAAATGAGCTGGAAGTGAAGTTTCTTCCCACAGCTTTGGCGAAAGACCAAAATGAACGGGATCCGTTAGGACATTCAACAAGTTTTGATCTTATTTTGGCATTGTGGGCGTCTTTGCATATGCCTCTAGCCTCGACATATGCTGCTCTGGTCTCAGGGCCCGGATGTTTTAGCCATCGATGGTATGCTGCCTGTTTGGAAGCCACAGCTCTAGAGCAGTTTCTGTTAAACCAGGTCTTATCGGATGATGTTCTTCTTTCGGTATTCGGTATGTAAGTTTGCATCCCCAACATGATGATTTCAGAAATTGTCTCAGCACATCGTGTTGGATCTACTGAAGAGAAACAAACTCTCTTCCATGGAAACGCTGAGAAAAACATACGAAGACCTTCCCAGTCGGCCGAATTGTAATGCCACATGAGACGGGGTGGTATTGTGCAGCTCGATGGTAAATGGAAAGAGCATGTTGAGTTATATCAAAAATATTTTTCAGTTGTAGAATGGCATAATAACCACTATTTAACTTTTTACAAACAGCATTTATATTTGCTTCCCATCTCATATCACTATCTACGAAAGTTCCGAGAAATTTAGTACTTTCAGAGAGATTAATCACATCATCCATCACTCTTACTTGAAAATTTGTTACAATTTTTGATCTGCGATAGTACTGCATACACACTGTTTTGTCTGAGTTCACAATTAAAGAATTTTTTTCACACCAGGTTGTGAATTCCTTTGACAATATATTCAATTTACCTTGGAGTTCCTCGGGACTGTCAGCATCAGCAGCCAAAGTTGAATCATCAGCATAGAGAACTATACATTGTGTGCTTATATGAAGTGGTAGATCGTTTATGAATAATAAAAGAATCAGTGGACCTAAGATGGAACCCTGAGGAACTCCCAGGTCCATAGAATAGAAATCAGACCTATGCTCTTCAATTTTGACAGATATTTTTCTAAGGCGCATGTATGAGACTAACCACGACAGAAAATTACCACGAAATCCTAAAGAGTAGAGTTTGCTTTCGATAATGTTTAGGTCAATTGTATCGAATGCTTTCGATAGATCGAAAAAGAGTACTCCAACATATTTTCCTTTATCTATAGAATTGTAAATATATTCAAAAAAGTTGTAGGAAGCACTTTCAATCGACTTTTCTGGACAAAAACCATGTTGGTACTTTGATAGAATTTCAAATCTGGTTAAGAATGCATACATTTTGTTATAGACGCATCTTTCAATAACTTTACCTATCACAGTCGGTACTGTTATTGGTCGGAAATTACTCATGATAGATGTATCACCCTTTTTGAAAATAGGAGTCACTAAACCTGTTTTTAGGTAATTTGGAAATTCTCCTGACTCTATTGATCGATTTATAATATAAGCTAAAGGTTCAGCGATGTACACAGCGATACTCTTAATGATTTTGGTGGATATACAGTCTATTCCAACTGAGTTAGAATTTTTCAGTGAACCTATTGCATCTAGGACATCACAGCCCAAAACAGGGAAAAAATAGAATGTATTAGTTTTATACATTGAAGCAAAATCGTTGAATACTTTCGAGCCGAAGTGTTGCTCTATGGAATTTTTTGCATTGTTTGAGAAAAAGGCACCGAAAGCGTTTGCAATGACTTTCTTATTCTCAACTATTTCATTTTCTACTTTTATTTGAATATTTGATGTAGATCTTGAATTTCCTATTTTTTCTCTGACTATATTCCATATTTGTTTTTCTTTCTGGCGATGACCCGTTTCTTCAATTTTTTTTTGTAAAATGCGCTTTTTGTATTTTGAATTGTTCGTAGATAGACTTTTTTAGATTCCTTGTAGATTTCAGTTACATGGCTATCATTTGAGTTCCCATCACCCAAATAATTCTTTCAATTCTTTCTCATAGAAATAATATCTTTGTTCACCCACTGGTGTGTATTTGAGTTTCTGTTACATTTTTTTTACAACTGTAGGACATGATAAGTCAATAAAATACTGGAAGTATTTAGGAAAGTCTCATATATTATATGAATATTTTCAGAAGCATTCGAAAACTAACCAAAAGGTTTCTTTCTCCAGAAAGGATTGTAAAATGCCAAGATTCTCGTCACTTGTATTTCGGAAGGATGCGGTTTCATGGTTAAACCTGTGTTCATTTATGGGATTCATGTCCAGAATCAATTCGAATATGATAAATAAAAGTAAGAAATATTCGAAGACCCAAAAGAACGCCCTATCCTCGGCGGGATCGACTTTAAGGATACCACATTATCCTTCTGTTCAATGCGTCATATCGCTCGCGAGCGAACAGCCAGCGACAACAGTTGAATAACGTAACAAAGTTAGCCTGACCGGCGGCGACTAGTCCTAGTCTTATCCATCCTAGCAAGCCGTAGATCTTGGTGCAACGACCTAACTAGCGAGTCAGTCACAGTGACCTACTTTCAGAACACACATGTAATGTTACTCGGTGCGGTGTTGCCAGAGGGGACCATTTTTTCTTGATTTTCGATACAAAAAGGTTTCATTAGAAACTTTATTTTTGGTTACAAATAGTGAGGGAGCAAGAAGAATTTCAATTTTCCTGGAAGAAACAAACTGTTTTCGAGCAACACGTCCACCAGAGCTATTACATATTAGGGGAGAGTTGCCTAATTTGAACCACTTCAAAAGAAATGACAATAATTCCGGTATTACCGAATTGTTAGCACACATTTTAAGCTCAAACGATAGAGAAATATACACTGTGTCCGTAAAGTATGGAACAAATTCATTTTTAGCTAAACAGGTCATTTTAAGAAATAATCCTGAAACACGTCGATTTTTTATGTTAATTTACCGTATTTTAAAATAATAATCTAATATACAGGGTGAATTACGTTCGAGTAATGACGTCACCGTAATTTTTTTTAAATAGAACACCCCCATTTTGTCTCAACTTTCGGATTACTCTAGCTGAGCTGATTCCAAAAATGTATCACATGTTGATTCCAGTTGGTACAGGGTGGACAAAAATACAATAGTTTTGTGTGTGCTCATAAAGTAACGCGTAACATTCTTTATTAGGTAAATTAACAATATTATCAAAAATACTTATTGTCTAGCGGCAATTGGTTTAAATGTAACACCCCGTAGTTTGCTACATGTTTAGAGTAATACAAATGAGCTGTTTCCAAACATGTTTGGTACTTGTGGTCTAGCAGACAGAATATGACAAAAAATATTTCTTATCTATTTATAAAAAACATAGTCGTCTACTTTTTTGGGAAATGACATTATTTGTTTAGTAATTTATTGATGTTCAGTGACAGTTTAGTACTACAATATTTTTGGTATTCGTGAATATTCGAATGATTGCTTAGATTTAATTGGAAGTAGAAATGGAGTTAAGTGTAAAACAAAGAATTGAAATACTTATGATGATTAGGTATGGAGACAGATCGCGAACTCTGATGGAAGTGTGCAATTTGTTTACTTATAAATATCCAGAAAGACCTATAACGCGTTCAACAGTCAGTAAGATTGAAACGAAATTTCGAAATTGGTAATGTTGAAAATGTACGCAAATCAGGTCCCCTGCAAATGCTGATACAGCATTAGATGTTTACTGAGTTTTGAAGAAGATGCGCACACTTCTGTTCGTAAAGTTAGTCGCTATATCGGTGTTAGCAAAACAACGGTACACAAACTATTGAAGCTTGAAAATGGCATCCTTATAAAATCAAACTTGTGCAAGAATTAAACGAAGATGATCACGATAGAAGGCTCCAATTTTGCGAAGAAATGATGGATAAATGTCACCGAGACCCTCTCTTGATACAAAACATTATTTTTTCTGATGAGTCCACTTTCATGTTAAATGGTGAGGTTAACCGTCAGAATTGTAGATACTGGGCAAAAGAAAACCCCCACTGGATGCGTGAGCATCATACACAATACCCTCAAAAGGTAAATGTATGGGCTGGAATTGTACGAAATCGAATCATCGGACCCTACTTTTTCGAAGGTAATTTAAACGGGGCAACGTACCTTGAGTTTTTAAGGGGGTATCTCGTACCTACTTTACGTAATTTGTTTCCCAGCAGACCTAATCCTGGAGGTTTTGATGAAAGTTTATGGTTTCAACAGGATGGTGCATCTCCACATTATGCTGTAGATGTTAGAAGGTACCTAGATGAAATTTTTCCGAACAGGTGGATTGGTAGACGTGGACCCACTGAATGGCCAGCGAGGTCACCAGATTTAAATCCTTTGGATTATTTTCTGTGGGGCCATCTGAAGAATGTTATTTATAAAACGAAACCAGCAAATATTGCAGATGTACAAGAGAAAATTCGAACAGAAATAAATAATATTACGCAAGAAACCATACACAAGGTTCAACAAGAATTTGTACACCGTTTGGGTTACTGTCAAATACAGCAAGGGCTGCAGTTCGAACATTTATAAAGTCATGTATTCCAGCATATTCTGTCCGCTAGACAATAAGTATTTTGATAATATTGTTAATTTACCTAATAAAGAATGTTACGCGTTACTTTATGAGCACACACAAAACTATTGTATTCTTGTCCACCCTGTACCAATTGGAATCAACATGTGATACATTTTGGAATCAGCTCAGCTAGAGTAATCCGAAATTGAGACAAAATGGGGTGTTCCATTTAAAAAAAAAAGACGGTGACGTCATTACTCGAACGTAATTCACCCTGTATATTAGATTATTATTTTAAAATACGGTAAATTAACATAAAAAATCGACGTGTTTCAGGATTATTTCTTAAAATGACCTGTTTAGCTAAAATGAATTTGTTCCATACTTTACGGACACAGTGTATAAACTTTTATTTTACCGAACAAAAGAACAAAAAACAATACATTTTTGAATTCCAAATATAAAACAATTTTGAGGAAAATGGTTCAAATTAGGCTACCGGTAGCCTAAAATGAACCACTAGTAACCTAATTTGAACCCATATTGAAAATTAATGTCACAGATCAAAATCTCGTCTTCTTCGATTCCTGTACACTTTTCGTGTGCCCATTTTGAGCACACTTGACATTTTACCCATCCTTCCTCCGCTACAGAGTTGGAATAAGAATCGTGATAATACAAACACAGCGCATACTCATCTTATTCTTCGCTTGAATCAGCTGATTCCTCCAATCTTTTTTTTTTTAGTATTTCTGTGTCGTATTTTTGGCTTTTGTTTCGGTTTTTTGTTTTTAATAAATCCTTTTGCTTTATTGAACAAATTTGATTTTACATTTTGAATAGCTTCTTTAGTTTTCTTGCTCTTCTTATTTATTTTTGATTTTTCTGTCTCTTCTTTACTTCTATTTTTGGCAACCAACTCATATTTGTATGGTGTACTAGTCAGTTCTACAGCTGATGACGTATGATGACGTTTTTTTGTATTACCACTGACTTCAGAATTCTTTGGAAGGGTACATATCTCTTCTAAACATTTTAACCGACGAAACCAAAGGAGGAGGTTCTCTAGTCGACTCGTATATTTTTTTTCCATCATTTTTTTTTATGTATGATCACGCATAACTTTTTACTGATACGTCCGATTCCGATAATTATTTTTTCAGTGGATAGGGTGTACTTCGAATTTGGTCCCATTTGAATTTAAAAGATGAAATCCACCCCTAAGGGTAGCGAAATGAAGGATATTGATCACTCACCCTCTGAATTCTGGTCCGTTAACCGATTCTATCAGGCATAACTTTGTACTGGGTTCTTCGATTTGGATGATTCTTTTTTTAATAGATAGGGTATACCTTATTTTTGGATTTCGAGAGGGATTAGCCACCCTTACGGGTAGAAAAATAGGGGATAATTGATTTTTCACTAGTGAACATTGGCACACACATACGTAGTTGACAATGACAGATCGCTACTGACATTATTCTTGTTCCACATCCGTCAAAATCAGTATATTTTATGAGAGGATGAAATGATATACAAAGTAATGAAATAAACTAACCAGAACAACGAAAATAATTTATATTACAACAAATAGTAAAAGTAGATAATCATATTATTTAACTGGTAATAGTTGAAGTGAGGTGGGTAAGTAAGTATTTTGGAAGTAATAAAAAAACAAGTAGGTAGTAATTGGTAGATTTAGCCACAAAAAATTGAAAAATAAAAACTTTTTAACAAAAAATTAAACCGACGAAATAGGAAAAAAAAATCAATGAAAAGCAAAAAATAAAATAAACCTTCTTAGTCTAAATGATAATTGAGCTCCTAAACTAATGTAAGTAACTGATTTTGAGTGGGCGCCAAACAAACTAGCAATTGAATTAGGTGAAGCGTAAAATGATGGCAGCGAGATGCACGGCTGCGTTTTGATGACTTCTTTCATAGATAATGATCTTCGATAATTGTTTGTTTGGCGCCGACTCAAAATCAGTTACTTACATTAGTTTAGGAGCTCAATTATCATTTAGACTAAGAAGGTTTATTTTATTTTTTGCTCTTCAGTTGATTTTTTCGTCGGTTTAATTTTTTGTTAAAAAGTTTTTAGTGAGCAACACGTCCACCAGAGCTATTACATATTCCTATTGAACCAAAAATATATTTGAGGAAATTATGGTCAAGTAGAAAGCCAATTTTGTCCTCCAAATCCTATACTCTTCATAAAAATTCAATGTATAAAAAAAATGGCTGTTTGTTCGAGAGTCGAGCTATATCTTTTCAAGAACATGCTTTCTTAAAGATCTATTTTGCACTATGTTAGTATATTTTCGCCTCACTGTAATCTAATCTGAAGATGAATTTCTTGAATTTACGAAATATAGTTGATGCTAGCAGAAAAAATAACAATACTTTTTTTTTCAGGTAAATATCACGAACCCTATTAGCTGTTGGTCGTACACGTAAGTAACACTGTAAAACTTTCAATAAGAATAACGTTTTACTGAATTTGAATAGGTAGTGTAAGAATGAATGCAATGGTGCTGTTGCCGTAAAAAGATCAGTGAATTGGAAATACATTTTCCCAAATGGATACCATGTTTGTGCAATAATTGGAAATGGGATAGAAATATATTATTCAGAGCATTCGTGAAATCTCACCCTAGCTAACATTTGTAGAATTTATAAACAATTGCAGAGAAGAATTTGAACTACAAACCTGTTGAATTTCGAAATTCATTATACGACAATGGTTGACCGGGTTGAGATAAAGGAAATGTTATTTATAGTATATTATACACCAAGGTTGAGAAGGATACTATTATGGTTTGAATCCTGAGGAGCGAATCGACGGGAGATTTAAGGCAGGTTATAATAATCATCTTAATCATGGAGTACCTACACATTATTTTTCCACTCTCAGCAACATAAATTACTTTATGAATACTTGCACCCCCAAAATATTCATATTCACATTATGAAAAAGAAGATATGATAAGTGTTCATTCAGTTCGTTCCTAAAATCATAAAACAATAGGCATATCTAGCAAGCAGAAACAAATGAATGATTTGAATGAATTATGGTTTCAATTTGTAACCTTTTTATTTCTTCAATAATCCAGGCAAATTGGTTTAAGTAGATATTGAAGGTGACGTTCGAGTTTTTCAACTGCCTAGAAACTCTGCTGGAACATCCCACATCAAAATGTGATTGGAATGACAGCAACAACCAACTCGCCTATCAAAGTGTTGAAGAAAAACTTGGAGAAAGCCTTGTACACATCCGAAGTTCCAAATATTGTTCGAATAAAAATATGCCAAACAATAAAATATACAATTGAAAAAAAAATTGAACTATTTGCTTACTTACATCCATAACAAATAACAACAAAATGTACATTCGGTTGCAAGACTTTTCTTTCGCGACCCTTTTACAGTTAATTTGCTTTCCATTATATTAACCTTAGTCAATGAATGGAAATCATTATCAACCACTTGCTTTAGAAAAACATTTTCTCATTATAAAAATGATGTTCATAATGATAATTTCTGACAATATATCTAAAACTACGAGAAATTCCTTATAATTTTTGTTAACCTTTGCATATAAAATAATAAATATATCGTAGTGTAATTTTGATGAACTTACTTACTATCTCATTTCATTGCGTCTGACATATCTAAAGAAGTAGTAACATACTTGTGTTATATCCATCAAAATGTTCTCCCAGATCGAAGAAAATTCTTCGTGAATCCTGCAATAAAAGAGTAAGCAAAAGGAAGGTGGGCTTTATGGATGCACCAAATGATAAGAGATAATTTTATTATTTTTCAATATAATAAAAAAATATTTTCTGAATTTGTAGTTCAAACTGGACTCGAACATGAACTTCTAAATTTTTGGTTATTTGTATATATCCACAATTGTTGACCCTTTTCGAAATGAATTCAAATTTAAAGAGAATGGAAATATGACACAAAATACACAATGAAACTTTCCCAATAAAGTTCATATAAAATTTCAGGGTAATCAACAACCAGCTAAATTGAAGAATCTGGAAAATTCAGGAATATAATATTTCAATTTAGTAATTCGGTAAAATTCAGGAAATCAAAAGAATTCCTGCAAAATTCAGGGAATTCGGAATGAGGTTAAAGAATTTTAACTTCGTTCTAATCCTAATGATCCTCAAGTTCGGTGATGAATAAAAACTATATCATCATAATCCCCCAAAACAGCATAGTTTGATTTCAGGTTGAAAAAATTACTGTGTTGTATTTTCCATGAGAATATCAGTTTCAGAACATACATACAAATTTCGTTGTAATATTTAGATAATGATAAAATCAAGAAAAAGTAGATCTTCCTTCTTCAACTACACTGCTTTATGAAAAAATCGAGGAACTACAACTACTCCCTATATGTTCTCTTTTTGGGTTTTTTTTAAAGAATAACACGCGACGTCTGGCAACCTCGAAATCGGAGGTCATCCACTAAGTTCAAATAAATGGCGAAGGAGTCGCGGTTATTTCTGCTTCTGCGGTGCTATTAACTGTGATTCCTCCTCATACTGTCACATGAGTCTTTTTATATATATATATATATATATATATATATATATATATATATATATATATATAATGAATATGAAATCTTGGATTCATGGGCACCATGGAAGAGGAGTTCATTGACCAAATGTTCAAAATATGACGTACCTATCCCCAGAAATTTAAACTCGCGGCAGCGAAAATATGAGATAAGGAAACTGTCTTGGTTAGATTATAAGCAAAGTGATGTGGAGAATGGTGAATTTGGCATCTGTAATTTGTTGTAGAATTGAGCTCTTTGGTTACCTGAATTTAAAAATTGGAAGATACTAACTCTGTAGACAGATTTATTAATGAAACTAATAAAAATAAGGGCATTGGTAATCCCAATTGAAATTTTGAAGCAGACATTTTCAACGAATAATATTAACTCATAAAAAATATGTAAATTCAACAAAATGGGAAAATTAAAGAGGGAGATATCCTGTGTATTTCACAAGTTTGGATGAAAATTTATTTCTTGATGATTTGAACTATGGAGTTATGAATATCTAAACTGTTTGCTAAGTTATTCAGAATCTTAATCGCTGACTGCAATGATAGGATTTTTTTTCTCGCGTTGTACTGAATAATATTGATTTCAGTTTTCATTGAAATAGGGATGATGATTTCAGGGCTGGAAAATCTACACATAATGAGTTAAGAAATATAGAATATATTTCATGAAATACTCAGGATATTATCGATGATATCCCTAGAATTTTATATCATATATATGGGCCGGAGGTAGATTTAGAATTTATTTATATAGTTTAACTTTGAAATCGAGAAATATTAGAAAACAATGATGTACTGTTTGTCGGCGAAAGGAAAACAGTATCTGATTGACACGAGTGAATGAACGTCAAATGAAAGGAGCATACAGGGTGAACAAAAATTATTAATTCTTAACATGAATCGTAAAATTTTCAGCAATGTTTTGTGTCTGTCATTTTATAGAGAAAAACGTCGAAATCTACGAAATAATTATGTACCCTCAAAAAACACAATTGCCTTGATATAATACAAAAAGTAACAGGCACAATAATCCAGTATAGTGTTCAGCAGTCTGGACACACTCATAACAAATAGATTTGTTTGTATTTTTGTTTTCTCTATCTAGTTATTCACGGCGCAGTAGTGTTTCTAAGATACAAAGTTGCTAGGTATAATGAAAAGTAAAAATAAAATGGCGTCACGATATTGCAGGTGCATACCTATCGAAAATATTTCCAAATTTTGTTGTAAATGTGAGATTTGGTGCCGATTTTTTCGGTTAAGAGTAATATCGATGCTAAGCAAGATTTTTTTAAGTCGAACTTCTTTAGTCCCGATGAGAGTAAAATTTCAGTGTCAAATTTGAGTGTAACGTTTCAAACGAAACCTTTGGATGCAAAACGAACGGAAAATAGGTTCTTGGACAGAGAGAAAAAAAAAAAAGAAGTATGCTAATACGTTGCGTTGTTCTCCTGTTGTGTCTTGTATTTTTTTTAGTGAAAGTGTGTAATGTTAATTCGTTTAGGTGCTGTACATATTTCAATAATAATATTTATTGTTGTTTGATATTTATTGATTTATTAATTAATTAATTATTGTTTGTTATTTTAATGTGAGTAATATTTTTTTTAATTCATCTTTATTTATTTTATTTCAATCAAATTTCTAATAAACATGAATAAGGATTCTTAAATACTTGAAAAAGATATAAATGCCAAAAATCCTGTGTCATGCTATCTTGTAATTGAATTGTTTAAACGATTTTTTCATAGTATCGTTAAGTAATACTCTAAAAGTGGTTGGGAATAAAATAGGTCGAAGTTGAATAACGTTTAAAAACGCGTATAAATTGTAAAAAATCTTAGTATACAATTTTGAATGCTCAAGCTATTTTGTTTAGGGAGACGTTATGGGTTTTGATATCAATGAATTGTAATAACCATACACAAGGAAACAATAATATTGCTGCTTGGTTGGGTTATCTACTACCCTACAGATGTAAAATTCATTATCGGTAAAAATGTACTTCAGCATTGATCAGTTCAGCAACCATTTCACTTCTAGTAGCTTTTGTAAGAACTTAAAAAGATGAATTCTAGAATAGAGAATTGATCTTATTGAAAGAGGTTCTTGACACGAAATAAAAATACTTAAAAGTGGTATGGAGGTAAATATATGTTTTCCCAATTCCTTTTTCCAAGGCAGACATTTTCTATGTAATTGAGAATTTACAATGTTTGTTCTATATCAACTCAATTCAAATAGAAGCCTGAAAATTGTATTTAATATATGAATATATATATATATATATATATATATATATATATATATATATATATATATAAATTGGAAAATTGGAAAATTCGAGAAATTCCTTTTATGATGGGATTTTTTGTATGAACTTAACTCAAGATTCGAACGATGGATATGCGACACATTTGGTTAATTTTTTTTTGGAATACACATCTAGGTGTTTTCCATGAAGAAGGTTTTACGCTATCCATTTTACTTTAACTCTCAACAAGACGGCGTTTTGCAGCTATAAATTTCTATACCGTTCAACTGATTGCTACGAAAATTGGTATACCAGATATTTGAACACTGAGAATATTTTCGCGCGTTATCCGTAACGGGATAATGGGTTAATGGAATAACGGATTGACGGGATAACGGGAAAACCACGGGTTAATGGGATACCGGGAAACTGGTTAACGGGAAAAAGGGATATATATATATATATATATATATGTATATTGTTGTTATGAAAAACCAGTTAAATATTTTAAAAAGAAAAAACCCACAAAAAGAATAATTACTAAATAGCTATTAGTTTCAAGAGATTGTTTTCACATAATTTTTGAAGTTCTATTTCCTCTATTAAGCCTCTGTATAATATGAATAGATAAAAATATTCAAATACTATAATACAATCAATTTCATACACTGTCATAATGATTACAAACCATAATTGTTCAAAAGACAACAAAAAGTCTAGATTTACAAAATCATCCTGAATAAAATGTGATCCACAAAATTATAAGCTTGAAACATACAGTATATGAAATTGTATCTAACTAAAAGTAGCCAATGGGAGAACAGCAAACTTCTTGATGACAATAGCCAATCAGGGAACAGTATGGTCAAATGTAAGATTTGAAATTGTGAGAAAATAAGAACGAGAAAGTGTCAGAGACAATTATCACTGAAATTGTATATAGTTTATAAGAAAGTAAAATAGTTGTATTTATAAGTTTTGACAAATAACCCCAAACAGTGAAAATGTGACAATATAGTGCGCGAATTCAAAAATTCAAATCGAAAAGGAATGAAAAAGATGGTATCTAAGAGACGGAAAACAAACCAGGGAGACTGAAAATAATTTGAAAACGAATGCCACGTTTTGTTGGGAGAGAAAAGAAAAAAAATTCATTAATTTCAACATAATAAGCAGAAAACCAATATTATCTTATTTGTACACCATATACAAGTATTCAAAGCTGATTTCTGAATTTGTATGGTTCCTTCTTTTGTATTGGAGTTCCTGAGAGCATTGGAGGAAGGAATCCAAATCCTGGTTGATAACAGCGACAGTTCCAGACAGGTATAAACTTTCCTAGTGCATCACGAACTGAACCTTCACTAATAACTCCTATTCCATCAAAGAACTTTTTTCATTTGATTTCGAACTATTAAAAAAATTTTTTTACTTTCAAGGTAAAAGTGAGTTGGTCTATTTTTCCATGAACTTTTCTCATGATTATCCATGAAAATTTGTAGATTGACATTAGAATAAGTATCGATCGTAGGCCAGATAAATTTAAGTTTTCCCGAATAAAGTAAAATTGCTTTTGATACTTTGTTGCTTATTTTCCACAATTATCAGCAATCTACTTATAAACACTGAATTAAAATTGACATCAAGCAGTGGGGGTAGTGGCTCAATTGCCTGAACCGGCTACCTGAGACAAGGGGCGGTACCAACCGAGTTTAGCTGTGTAGGAAAGTGATAACAATTGGCAGCAATGTGACGAGAGAACAGTTACGTTATAGCAATTATTATTCATCATTGCAATATTTGGGCGAAAATAATTATTTTTATCAAATTTTTATCAATTTATTCCCAAAACAGGGAAAAATTAAATTAATAATTTTCATCATTTCATTACAAATGGCCCAACGCGGTGCAAAGATATATTATAATAATAATAAAATTCAATTATAAAATTCATTTTATACAATACATCATCATTATATAACAATATACATATATATAACAATATATATATATATATATATATATATATATATATATATATATATATATATATATATATATATATATATATATATATATATATATATATAAAAATCATATATATTTTTATATATAAATATATATAAACTGCAAAATAATTAATTTTAAACAGGAAAACACTAGACTAATGAAGCGAGCGTCATTCGATTTGAATTTATCTGATCAAAATTAACGACATTGGAAAAGCGACGATGATATTCTTGTTCGGCGTCTTCTCAAATAGTATTCGCCCCTCTAGTTTCAACGCCACTGCAGACAAAGCCATAAAATGTACGCGGAAGTTGTCAGGCAAGCTATTCTTATCGCCCGCTGGAATACATGGATCAATGTTTATTATTCTTTGATTCGGTTTAGAGACTTCCTGATTGAAATGTGTCTTTTCAGTTTATCAACATTCCCCATTTTTTTTGAATTCTTTGGGGTTTTTTCTGTTCTTCTCGATTTTTAAAGGGGACCCAAAATTACGTTGAGATATATTTTTATTTCAAACATTTCAGGTAGATTTGGGAAAATATATACCCCCCGATTGTTTGAGAATATACAAAATTAAAATATCAAATTTTAGGACTTATATAATCTTTCAATAGTTTCGCATTTTACTATTCTGCAAAAAAAATCCCCCAAGAATTATAACAATTTGGAGAATGATTTGGTTTGTTTAAACTCTATATTGGAAATTTTATATGGAATCATTGGGGTGTACATACTTTTTTTCTAAACACTTTTCAAAAAAAAAAA